>JAVDPK010000282.1:217065-227540 GCA_034780415.1 Cichlasoma orientale | reverse complement strand
GTTAATGGTTGCTTCATTCTGTAGTCTGTGTTAATAACCAGTCTTGTTCATGATCTGGCTGAGGGGGTTCAGGCCTATGCAGAACAGCAGTGGGTCTGGGTTTCCAGCTTAGCCATCATCTTCTCTTTCAGGTCAGTTGCTCTGGCATTCAACATACCAGTTTTTCTTGGGGTTAGGTACCCAATCTATGAGTGTGGAGACTACGATATCTCCCCTCTGACCTGATGTCCTGGCTCCACCTTGCCATAGCATTTGTGTTGTACCTCATCAATCTCCAGTTATGATAGCGGTTGCTTCTTACAGATGTTGGAACACTGAGCTACTAGTTGTTTCAGTGTTAGTCTAGATGTTGGGTGTCACATGTAACCCCTTCACTGGAGTTATTGTGTGGTAGCATTCTAACAGTTCCCTATTCTCATCTCTTGTTCCAGTAGCCCACTTCTCATTAGTATGTCCTGGTTCCAGATCTTGTTAACCCTAGTGATGTCCGAGCCAGCAGTCAGTATCCATAGAGTACTTGGGCATTTGCGAGTGTATGTGATAGATAAATAAAAACCATAGAATAGACAGAATAATATAAAGTGCTGTTTGAATGGGTGAATGTGGATTAAAGTGCTTTGAGTGCACAGTTAGAGCAGAAAAGTGTTTTAAGTACCAGTCCATCAATATTGTGCAGCTTCATATAGTAAACAATGGCGGTAACTACTTCTACTGGTGAAAAACTAAGACACTCACCTATTGCTTTGGTTCTTGCTGTAGCCACGTAATAGGAATTTTAAGTGGTTAATGTCATTAAAGCTACTTATATACATTCGCATGCTTTTAGTAAGAATAAAGGTCTGCTGCAACTTTTAAAAGCTGTTTATTTTTTGCAGTCTGTGCAATACTTTGCTTTTTTGCAATTAGAATTAAGGAAGTCAGTTGGATCAATGAAAAGTACAAAACTAACTTATTATAAATAATAAGCAAACAAAAGATTTTACTTAAGGAGGCTTTAAGAAAAGTGAACAGCGCCTTGCTATAGTCTTAAAAGGTTCAAACTTATGGGGCAAGTGTTTCTCTTCCCATAGAAAATGCAGTCATGACAGAGACAACAACATAAGCAAATCCAGATACACACACAAAGTGCCCAGAGGCTGTTGTTGCTCTTTCTATGATAATTGCATGATCAGGTATTCTGGTTAAGCACTCTCTGGAGAAGTGCCAGGAGCTATGTTAAACAGTCCATTCTGTTATAGCTGTCACTGGAACCCTGTGTTTGTAAGTGTGTGATGTTCTTTTCCACTCTGCTCTGTATGAAGTCCATCTTCTATGTTTTTTTTCCTTTCATCTTTCTCTAGTCTTTTCTCTCGCTTTCTCTCGTTTTGCATCTTTTGCCATTTCTCACTTCGTGGGTAAATTTCAAGTTATTCTAAAGATTGTTGCAAAGTGAGAAGAAGTCAGTTGAACCCTGCCTGCAAAGCTAAAAAGTAGCAGTGTATTTTTTTTTCTATTTAATGAACTTGGGCACCCTTTTACTTGTAAATGTCATTAACTCATTAAGGGCTTTTACAGTAAGTCAGTAAGAAGTTTCCAATGGGAATTCTCAACTGCTATTTCCAGAGCTCCGTAGGTTCTCCTGAACTAAACCCATTGGGGGATCTGAAAATGGAATTTGTAATTATAATTGATGCCTGGAAAGCAAGGAAAGGTTATAAAAAGAAATCAATATTTCACTTTGCAATTTCCAATGTTGAAAGGTCAGTAAAAATGGCATAGATCGGTGACTCGACTCTGCAGCTTTAATGCACAAACCCAGTCATCAGAAGAAAGCTTACCTGCAACACTGCAACCTGTCCTCAAATATGAATGACAATATGAGTCGTTTGTTCCAAAACGACCCATATGAGCGTTTCCAAAATGAGCGCTCCTACATGTGGCTTCTTGTGTCGTGTCAGCGTGTAATGTGGCTACAGCTCAGGAGGTAGAGCAGGTCAGCTACTAATCAATCCCTGGCTGCTCCAGTCTGCCTGCCAAAGCATCCTTGGGCAGTGCTTGTATGAACGAGGCGTATTGCATAAAGCGCTTTGAGTGCTAAAGTATAGTAAAAAAGCACTATTTAAGAACCAGTCTATCAATTTACTGTTTAAGCTTTTCCTGTGGCATCTAATGCCACTGGTGGAATTTTTGCTGTGTAATTTGAGGTTAGGCAGTAGGTGGCAGCACCAGAAACACAGCACAGAAAGAGGGAAGATGAATCCAGAGCAGCAAAATCTGGATGCAAAAGTGAAGCTAAAAACAAACTCAATTCTACACATCAAATTCCACACAGAACTAATTCAAGAAGTGCAAGGGAAAGTTTTTAGAATGATCAAAACAGTCAACCAGGCTTTAAAAATCATTGAAAAACTGGGAAATGTGTAGCTGCTAAAATGTGCAGTGTTGAGATAAAAAAAACAAAATTTGGAAATTTGATTTGAAAAAAAGAGTAGTTGAGAAAACATACAAAAAAAAAAATAACTATGTTAGGAGTATGTAGTTTTCCCACTGGTGCTCAAACTTTTTCATACAACTGGAAGTATCAAGAGAAGCTCTTTTAAATGTGGTCTCAGCTTTGTGTATTTTTTTACCTGCATGAACAAAAGACTTTTTTCTCATTAGTGTATAGTGTGAGTACACACTTGGGCTCATGCCCACAAACACAAAGAGTTTCTTGGTTGTTAATTAATGCCCTGAAAGGACAGCATAAGCTATGACTGGCTAAAGAAGAACTAGGCTAGCCAGACAGTAATCACAGTGGGCTTTAACTGAAAATAGAAGCTGAGTGGTTATTAATGAGTCTACACATACACACAAACATAGTATAGAGGCAAGTGCACAGACAAACAAAACAGCACCGCATATGCAGGAAAACATTAACATACAGGAACCCATTAAACACCAAGGAAGGTACTGGTGTGCCCGCAAACAGTACTGGATTAGGAACAAACATTCAAGCGCGCACGCACGCGCTCACACACACACACACACACACACACGAGAATAAAAGCACAGAGGCACTTCTGAAGTTAAGGGTTGCAAATGGCTCGGACTGCTTTTAGATTTTGTGTTATAGGAATGCCAAAAAATGTTTTAAGAAATGATCACTTCAATGACATTCCTGTGGGGCCTTAATGAGCTCTTTCTCTGTCACTGCCTCTCATATTTTCATACATCCACACTATCACAATTTAGCCCTGCAAGCCAATTACAGAGGACTGCTGAACTGCTGGTGCTGGGAAGGTCTTCGGGGAATTAGATATTTATATTAACAAGCACAACTTGAAGCCTCCAAAAATGAAACACGCACATGTAGAGTGATCAGCCGAAATAAAAAAAATCCATTAGGCTCATGCTTTTTAATTGTGTAAGCCACCACTGACATGTTGTGGTAAGGACAAGGGGCTTCTGGGGGAGTCCTGGCAATGAATCCCTCAGGTCATGTTGTGCAGCATGGCTATTGTGCATCTGGTTTGTTCTAGTGTATTCAGCAGTTTAGATTGGGATCAGGAAAGTTTTAAGGCCACCGTGTACTCTGCAGCAGTGCAGTGGCGACATTATACTGCTAGGGGGAGGCAGGTAAAGGGGAATGTGTTTCAGTTTGGAGAGTTATAGAGTCTACGAGAGTGTTTAAGGGGATGTCAAAGTGCAGTAAACGTATTCCCACGTTTTTTTCCAGCAGAAAACTGCATGAGAACAAGATGACCCAGGTTATATTATCCTATTGTCATTTACTCTGTAGTGGGTCTATTTTTTTCCATTGATTCTTTTTACATTTTTGTAACCTCGTGCAGGTGGAGCAGCTGGGTTGAAGACACTTAGTGCATGATTGTGTCATTTTTTTTCTGCCATTTCAGTGATATTTCCAGATACAACAGCTAGGATAGGACTAAAACTCCACAGCCGCTTTGCTTCATGTTTTGACTACTTCTACGCCGTACCAGCGCTGATGCAAAGGCTTTCTCTGAGTGGCGACACCTAGGATTGCTGCAGTGAGCGTGGCACCCCCTCAGCACTGGTACAAATGGTTGAGCAGTTCTTGCAGGTTTAATGTCATTTTAATCACATTATTATTGCTTCCTGAATCTGCATATCCTTGCAGGCATACCCTCTTCAGTCTACCATGTCCACCGTGGGCTACTGACACATGCATTTTACTGGCTTGTAAACAATACCTTGTCAACAGGACAAGAAGAAACCTGACATCTCTGTGTTCTCTTCTTCACTCACGCTGTTTTTCATACCATGTTTTATCCCAGTTGGTTTAAAATTCTGCTACAGGCTATCCTGTGTTCATATCTGACATTTGTCATTGTACTGTATTTCTTTCATAGCGCTGTGGGACTTGATAGTTTTCTGAGGGAAAGCAACCACTAAAACATCAGCTGCATGTTCTTTTAATTTTGCCACTGTTGTTTGTTTGTTTTTTTATATTTGAGCACATTATTTGCATATATATGCATAAACCATAGTCAATATAAATAGAGGTAGCATGCATAAAAATAATAGACACAATAAAAGATGAAAAGCAGATTTCCAGAAGAGCCTGCACCCATAAATTTAATTAAATGTCAACATTAAAGAAAACCGCACAGAATAACAATATGTATTAAGCATCTCGCTCTTTCTTCTTTGCTTTCCATCAGACAACCACTGCGTTGTGTAACGTGTCAATGTTGTGACTTCACACAGTCTGGCATAGCAGCTGAACCGTGGAGACACACTGGCATTGTAATAAAGTGTAGGATCTGCTGCTTGACGCTCCATTGCTCCGTCTTTGGTCCAACATTACACTGCCGGCCATGTTGGGGCGGCAAATTTTATGAGGGTCACTGAAGTTGAAAGAGCAAGTGACAGTGAGGTCAGAGGAAGGGGAACAATATATGGGAGAAAAGTGAGACGGGGAGTGAAAAAGGAAACATCACAGTGGGTTGTGAGAAATGAACTGCAAAGACCTGAGAGAACTGAGAAAACTCAGGAGCAAAAGCGGCTGCCATCATGGTACGATGCCACATTTTCTCATTGCTGGCGGGAACAGCAGGTCGGCAACAAAGCCCGGTTTATGCCTGGGGTCTATCAGACTCCTGTGGGACTGTAGGAAGAGATTTTTTAACTTTCTGCTGTTTTAGGCAATTCATATTTCAGCTGTCCCAAAACAAAAATCCTTGACTTTGGAAATAAATTCACCTTTAATTATTATCGATCAAGCCTAAATACCTTTATCTAGATTCATCTCCTGGTATATCGTGAAGAACATCCACAAGCATCCACCGCAATGCTGTAGATCAATAGAAACAAAGCTAATGTCAATGTCAGGGACGCGGCTAATTCCAGTGACAGTCAACAGTGAATTGGACAGAATGCAAAGAGAAGAAAGAGACGAGGCTCGGTGAATGCTAAGTTTAACAAATTAGTTCTAAACCAGCGTTATTTTGTAAAAATGTCTTCATTTTCCCTCCATTCTTACACATCCTTTAGAAGCCACCATCTTTTAGAAGGTCCTAGCTGCAGTACGAGACAAGTTTGGAAGCCTGAAAGCAAACTTTATTGTTTGTGGTGTTCTCAACATGCAGTATTACTAAAATTGAATTTCATTGGTATTCTACTGGAAGGGGAACATTACATCCTGACTCCATTTATAGTCTGACTAGCAGCAGCTAGTCTGTCTCCACTTCTGGCAAAAACAGCGAGAGAAAGCGAGAAAGTACAGGGGCTGATGAGATTTCTATTCCCTCCCCACACCACTCATCTTTCTCACTCTGCATCTGTCTTTCTCATATAGATTTTTCTTTCAGCTCCTCTCGCTTCCCACTCTGGTCTGGTTCTCTTTTTCAAGTTTGCAGGTGTAGGTTTAGTGAGACAAAATGCAAACCACAGGTGTTTGAAACCAAACGCCTACTGTACCACATCTCACTGCTCCTGACAATACCAGGCTGCCTCTGTGTGTACGCCAGGGCTGCTGTGGTGATTGGGCCGGGGGCGTGGGCTATTGAAATCTAGACTAGTGCAGTTCCCCTTCGGGGAGAATGTAACCCATGGTTTTTTTGGGGGGGTTTGCAGCTACATTTTTACAGATTGTCTGCTAAATGTGTCACTTGCAGGCAATCATAAAGTATTTGCTTTAAAAGGAGGACAGCCATGAGGAGAAATTCTTCTAATGGATGTGCGGGCACACACTTTCACACACACAGACACACACGGTGGCTGTGCTTGTTGAAAATGTGGCTGTTCAGAATGGGCAGATTGCAGGTTCTGCAGATATTTATTCATATAATTAGATTTAGAGAGCATTTATCAACACCTGCAAAGCCTTTAAAGGCCCGTTTCAGACTTAAGACTTGGTATTAGAGTTAAAGCTAGAATTAGGTTTAGATTAGGGTTTGCCCTCCCATCTGACTCCTTCAGAAACAGCTCACATAAAAAAAAAAAAAGATACCAGCAGAGCTATGCAAAATTTGACCAAGAGCAAGTAGGACAGCGAGCCACATTCAAAATACATTTCAACTCAATTTTACTCCAAATTCTAAATTAGTTCAGTCTGACATCAAACTTTAAATAAAAATGAGACTTTTCATATGATATAACTTGTTTTGACCATCCCACATAGTGATATGATCATTTTCATATCACCCAAAAAACCAATACTTGTCTGACCTCCTCAGAATCAGCTGATTCTGATGGATTTTTTTTATCAATTGGCCAGAGAGTGAAGCAGCAGTCAGCTGGTAACAGCAAACATCCATGAGCCAAAGCTAATTTCATGATGCCTCATGTCCCCCTAGACAATACAAAAAAAATATGGGCATGTGATAAACACTCACCAGCCACTTTGTTAGGTACACTTGTTCAACTGCTTGTAAATGCAAATATCAGCTCGATGCACTTGTAGACACGGTCAAGACTACCTGCTGAAGTTCAAACTGAACATCAGAATGGGGAAGAAAGGTGATTTAATTGACTTTGCATGCGGCTGAAGGTCGTTGATGCCAGACAGAGTGATCTGAGCATTTTAGAATCTGCTGATCTGCTGGGATTTTCCCACATAAAAATCTCTACTGACCATGTCTGTCCCTTTGTGACCACAATGATCTTCTCATGGCTGCTTCCAACAAGATAATATACCATGTCGCAAAGCTCAAACTGATTTTCCAAACATGACAGTGAGTCCACTGTACTCAAATCACCTCTAGATCCCAGTCCAGTAGAGCACCTTTGGGATGTGGTAGATTGGGAGATTTGCATCATGGATGCGCAGCTGACAAATCTGCAGCAACTGTGTGAGGCCATCATGTCAATATGGACCAAAATCTACGAGGAACGTTTGCAGCACCTTGTTGAATCTGTGCCATGAAATATATGACGGCGTGGCAGCATTCTGTCCCGGAGTGGAATAATGATCCTCTGCTTTACATCCCTATGGCTTCCAGTCAAAGTGATTATGTAGTTTTCTGTGCCTGGCAGTTGGACAGACAGCTGCACTACCAATTAAGCTCATTCAAAAGCAGGCAGTTTAATTAGTTGAAGGATAGATGTTCAAGGGGCTCATTCTGAAACCTTCATTGTGAAAAACAATAATTGCCTACAGTAATGTTAAGTGCTCAATACTTCTCTGAGAAAATTGTGCTATTTTGTACACGTTATTGTCTGGAAGAATCTCCACATTAATAGCTCACCTCTTAACACAACAGCATCATAAAATGCCGTGCAGCTTACATCATTTTAAATGGAAAACCGCTTTTTCAGGATGGATTTTTTATTTTGAAAAACAGTTGCAGCTTCGTGGTGTGGAAATGTTTCACTGCTATGTCCACAGCTTAAAATCCTCCCACCAAAACCTGCTAGCAGCCTCTCTCTCTGCTTGAAAGGACACATGCACACACTGGGAAATAACACATTGCATGGTGGCATGGTACACACATGCACGTTAGGCGTGCGTGCAAATCCACATGCACACACACGCCCACAAGTGTAGCCACATGAAGACATATGGTCATCCCCGCCATAGGGGAGGAAATATAACACAATAAGCCAGAAAAGCTTTGGCATCGGCTGCATGTTATCTGTGTGTGCCTGTGTGTGTGAGAGCATGTCTGTTTGAGCTCAGTGTGGTGTTTCCGAGATCATTGACTCTTCTATTCCATGAGTATGAGCACCTGCCTTTATACCTACATGAATAAGTGACGGCAAACCGGTGGACGAGACGGGGAGGCACCAAAGAGGGAAGGAAATGTGTGTCCACTGAGATACACAAATGCAAACAAAGTGAACACAAACACAACTAGAAGGGCGCTCAGTAGAACACAGACCTCGCCCACCCCAAATTTTCTATGTGCCAATACCACACTGCAATAGATACCACAAAATATTGTCATACTCCATCAGATTCAGCTATATTTTGAGCCAGCACATCACTGGCTTTATTTCTTACTCTACAGGAGTCAATTATTTTTTGACCCTATAATTTTCAGCATTCTGGATCATTAGATCCGGAATCCTCCTTCTATCAACCAATTTTGCTATATGACAGAACCCTCATTCTTGTTACAGGGTTCTAATTTATCCTCATAAGGTTAGATGCAAATATGTTATTACTGTCGTAAAGATTCTTTTAAAAAAAAAAACCTGGATCCAGATCGTGATCCAGATCACCACCAGAATTGAACCAATTGTTTCTTGTACCACCAACAACTCCAGATTTTTTTAGTGAAATCCATTCATAATTTTCCGAGTTAGACAGAGAGACAGACCAGCATGACTGAAATCACAACCTCCCTCCACCTATTGGTGAGCAAGGTAAAGATATAATACTGTTCAACTAATAGCAGAGTAGAGGAAATACAGACCAACACTGAGACAACTGAGGGGGTCCCAAAGCTCTAGAGGAGAATGCCACTGTTTTGTTTTTAAACTACAGTATTATGCAAAAGTCTTCAGCCACCCCTCATTTCTTTATATTTTGCTTTCAAAGAGACAGAATTTGTTATTTTTTAAGTGGTCTTGAGCCGGGTTTCTGATGGTCTTTCAAAGTTTTTCTTTGCACATTGGCTGCTTTTTCACTTGTTGCTTGTTGTTGTCTGCTTGTTAGTCTTATATACTGTATTCCCACTGACATCTGCACATATATAAATCTCTGCACCTGTTTCCTGTTTTCCTAGCAAAATATAAAGACTTTTGCAGTCTTGGCTCAAGACTTTTGCACAATACTGTCTTTAACTGCAGTATCTCTTCGATGTCAATTCAAAAACACGACGATTTCAAACGTATGGAAATAACTTTTTTGATCACACGCGCTTCATTTCAAAATTTTCTTGCCCCATCTGTCAATTAAGACGTCCCAGATCCTGAAGGAGACCCCCTATATTATCCAGGTGTGTGCAAGAGTCATCAAAGAAAAAAACTACAGAGGTGAAATTAGAGTATGTGTGTGTGTTTCATGTATATCCCAGTAAGAACTTTAACCTCACTTCATACAAAGCCATGAAGACTTGTGACAATAATTGAGGTCCCTAAGGTAAAGAATTCTTTTTGAGGTTTAAGACTTGGTTGAAAGGGTATAGCTTAGAATTAGGTTCAGGCTAGGGTTAGATGCTCCATTATGAAGAGTAAGGCTAGGGTAAGGGGTTAAGGGGTAATGCAACAAATGATCCCCACAGGAATTTGTGTGCAGGCGACAACGTGTGTGAAAAGTGACAAGCCTCAAGAATTCTCTGTTCAAAGCAATTACAAGGGAGCACATGACCCAAGGCCATCACACTGCAGGGATTTGTTACACACACATGCACACGCGCAGCAGTGTGGACACATCACATATACACATATTGACACAGAACATTCAGAAACACCTGCGATCGAGTCAAGATTGCAGCGCGTGTAAAGACAGATACTGTTTGAAAGAGGTCTGTAATACATGAAAAGCCAAATAAGATTAGCCGGAGATTTTTTTTTAAGTCCAGAAGGATAGCCAGAGGCTATTTTTAAGCGTGAGCACCTTCATCTACTTCTCTGGTCCATCTGCTTCTTTCAATTAGAACTTCATGAAAAAGATATGCCATTTATGGACCAAATGTCTCCCTGTCAGCTGGAGAGTACCGGCAAGAACGCTCTCAAGAGCTCAGAATCTCCCAAAACATCTGGTGGCAAAGCCACATAGGCAAAAGTGCAAATTTCAAATTGAGCATGCCCAAAACATCCCAGGAAAATTTCTTTCAAGCTTGTAAAATTTGCACTTGCAAGCTGGCTTCAGTTACTCCTTAAATGTGTGTTGCGTTCATTCATTTTGCAGACTTCCCGTGAGTTTGAAATTAGTTTTAATCAGCTCTATCACTTGGACTTTCTCCACTTCTTTGCACCCTCTCCTTCGCTATGTCCTAAAGTTGATGAGCAAGAGGGTGTGTGTGTGTGTGTGTGTGTGTGTGTGTGTGTGTGTGTGTGTGTGTGTGTGTGTGTGTGTGTGTGTG
>JAVDPK010000282.1:171797-197423 GCA_034780415.1 Cichlasoma orientale | reverse complement strand
TGTGTGTGTGTGTGTGTGTGTGTGTGTGTGTGTGTGTGTGTGTGTGTGTGTGTGTGTGTGTGTGTGTGTGAAGTGTACAGCCTAGTGTGAAAAGTAAGTGACGGGCACAACAAACAATCATATCAGTTGTTTGTTCCAATACCATCTGAAAGGAATCATATACCTGTTTCTGAAACAATACATAGGAGTGTTCCCAAGTCTTTCTATCAGTAAAGTCTTTTCACTGGGGACCATTTTTAGGAACCCAAACTAATGTGGTTAGGTCAAAGATGATGTTTGCATTAAAACAGATGCTTTTGCAACATTTAAAAAGTGATTGGTCCTGACCTAACGGCAACCACAAAAGGTGCACGAGCCATAGGATCACCTGGCAGGCTGCACTGTTGCCGGCCTGGGTGTCTGTCTTTCTATTTGAAGGTATTTGCAATAGTGTAATGACATTTAGTCCTTTTCATTCACTACATTAACCTAAAAAGTACATAATAATACAGCTTATTCTGTTTATTGGTCCATTTGTTTGAAAAGACTAGTATTTAAGCCTTTGTTACTGGCCTTGATCTGTCTACATATTTCTCTTTAGCATAGAAAAAACGTACCATTTTTCTTAAAATCAGGAGAGGCCTGGGCTAATTCCTCATACAAAAAGTCCTTAGCATACTGCAAACTAATTAAAGGGATTAACATTTATTCTACAAAAGGCAAAAAACTCTTCTTATTCATACATCCAAGGTATGTCTGTATTATGTATTATCTGCAGTGTTTTTGAGAATCACCTCCACACCTTTGGCGCTCTGTGCCAAAAGACATTACTGAGCATTTGCCTTTCAAGAAAATTAACTAATTAAATTAAAAAAAAATTCCTTTCATTCTTAATAATTAATGGTAGGTAGCTATAGCTCCAGTGATGTAGAGCAAGTTAATCATTATTGCAAAGTGAGACCCTTAAGTATAATCAAGACCTTGATAAATTACCAGACAAGTTGGATTGCTCATTTAAGTTTTAATGCAGCTACTTAATGGTATGTGTTTAGCCACCATGTATTAACTGTATAACAGAGGAAATAATCAGAAATGTATTCAATAAGTATAATATTTTTAGCAGAACTGTGTAGCCTTTTCCGAAAGCACTAATTCCCACATTGCTGGGAACCGCAGTTATATGAATATGAAAATTTTAGCAGTTCAGAGGAAAACACCTTTACTGCTTCCAAGTTAGTAAATAGCAGCCAGATGATGCTAATCAAATTCACTTGATCATCATCAGCAAGTGTGAACACCTCTACAAAAGCGGTTGGCTTTGGTTTTGGCTGCTGGTTCGGAGCAATCAAACGTGTGTTGACACAAAACCAAATTCTTCCCAGGAGTGGACATCCCAGAGAATTCACCCCAAGGCCGGACCACGCAATGCACAGAGCTTCATCTCGAACCCTACAGGCCTCAGTTACCATGTTAAATGTTACGGTTCATGACAGTACAATTAGAAAAAGACTGAATGCCACTGGAATCTACAGTTTCGGTCATTTTCATGGACAAGTTCATGTCCTCTTAACGAAAGGTGAAGCAGAGCATGCTGAGAGCCCGCTGCAAAATAAATTGTGGTCTGATGGGAGCCTGAGACTAGTGTGCTACACAAGCCACTCCTGGCTTAGCTTATACTGCTTTCAGGTCACTTCTGTATGTTATTAAATACAAGCGCACGTGTGCACAGATTAGGATTTTTTTTTTTTTTTTTTTACAGAATAAGTACTTTTTAATTTTGATACTTTATGTTAATGAATAATAATACATAGCAGCGAGGTGCTTTCATAGTATGATATTTGGGATCACTGTCTCTGCTTGCCTTTCTGTAAAAGTCCCTACATGACACTGAATTATGCAAATGAGGATTATTTCCCTATACCATGTGCAACATTATGTAACTTAAATCAGTATTCATACTAAAGTGTAGGTCAGGATATTTGAGATTGCTGGGGAAATGGCATCTACTATATAAGTTAAAGCTATATAAGTTAAAGCCTTTTTGTTCCACAAATGCATGATATACTTCATTTACAGTATATAACATAACACCCACATCCACACAAACTCTTCTTGTGCTTTCTCTGCTTTTATTGTGAAACATCTGACAACTAGTTCACATGTGAGGGAGAGAATCAGAAAGGGGACACATCTAGGCGGAGCGCTGAGATGCGAGGAATACGCAGAGGCTGATGATGATGGTCAGACTGGCAAAGATGAAAATGAGGCTGGACAGACAGATGACTTCATGATGAATTCATAAAGTCAGCCCACCATTTGATCATGTGGTCAGGTAAAGCTGACTAATGTATGTAAGTGTGTCACTGTGGTTGCACTGCATACGAAACATACGACATGCACGTGTGTGCACATCACCTGTGCACTCCAGTGTGTAAACATATAGCGTAGTCGTATGATTTATGCATGGCATGCATGTATACCAGTGAGTCCACGTGTGCCTCTGGATGTGTGCTTCCAGCGAAAAGGTGGAGAATGGAGAATAAACAGTGATGAGTCACCTGTGTGACTGACCTTTCACCATACACACTCAAGGGAGGTTAGCATCTATGTATAATCTACGGAGTTCTTTTCAGCCTGCAGTGTGTGGACAGGAGAGAGAAGGTCAAAAGAACAAAATGCACTCTCCCTTCTATCACAGTTTCTTGGCCGCGCATTTTACTCAGTCTATGAAGAGTGTGCACGTTCAGGTGCAAACCCTCGATTCCATCAGCTTCTGTCAGACTGGTTTCCACCCACTGTTATGTCAATGCAGTTTGGCTCCACTGGGCATTAGGAAACCTTCTGATGTCTCCTCCTTCAGTACACCTGCCTTGATGAATGAATATTAATGAGCACGCAACAGCAAACCAAAGATACTAATTTTAATATTTTGCCTACTCAGCAAACCTGGTTTGCATTCACACCTGCCATCCCCATCTTGGAAATCTTTTCCCACATCAGCTTAGGATCAGAGAGTATCCTCCTCCTGAATGCCATCAATATTTATAAACAAGTCAACAGACCACGCAAACTATTATAATAGCTTGCAGACCATTATGCAGTTGCACATTTATGCAGCAGCTTGTGTCCCCCACCTGTCACCCACAAGCCGGAGTGCTTTCTCCTTGCCATAGTAGATTCCAGCAACAAGACAAAGTCAGAGATTGAATACACAATGGAGTATTTTTCCCAGTGCTTATAGTACTCAGATTACTGTATTTAGTAACTTATTGGTCACTGGATTGAGATCAATTCTGACTTTTTGAAATTCCTGCGCTGAGGCTCACTGCCAGAAAATTAGCCTGCAACTTTTTGAAAATTGATTAGCTGCTAGAGTCAGTTTTCATGTAAAATGTCAAACCGGCTTCAGTCCTTTAATTGTTGGGAATCGCTCTCTTTCTTTCTCTCTTTCTTCTATCCATCAGTCCATCTATCATCCATTTCCTTAACCACATCAGAATCACAAAGGGGATGTACCCTGTCCCAGCTGAGGTCTGATACAATTATATTTTCAACTACAAACAAATCAGACAAGCAATCCAGCAGCGTTATTTCTATGATCCACCAGGCAGTGAGGAATGCAAAGGGTTTTTTTTCAATGGGAGCGTGTGATTGCAAAGCTAAAACTTAAAACATATGATGGATGCACACTAAAAGGAGTGGAACTGGAGGTGTAATTTGATCCAACATGTGAAACCTCACCAGGTTTGATACATTTACTGGTTTTTCTTGTGGCGCATGGCCGTTCTTAGTTTTTTTTGCTTTTCTTTTATCATATTAAAAACTGCAAAACTGTGGGTTTTGCACTCTAAGGCATCATCTCTGGCTCTGAAGAAGGAACTTTCACAATGATGTCCCCGATCAGACAAGCAAATAAGTGCTGCATTTGAAATAATTACTTGTTCATTTTCATCAGTAATAGCGTCATGAGTGAGCCTCCACTGCCTACACCAGCACGGTTTGTTAGTTTTCCAAAATGAAATAATGCCGGCTAAAACAGACAAGCAGTTGTTGAAGAAAGATCGCAGCATTACTGATAGAAGTGGCAAAAAAAAACTTGCTACTGTGGATTCAGTCTCCTCATATAATTGCTGGGATCAGGCCATTAGTTGCAGTACTTCTTCTTTTCTTCCTGCTGAAGACTCTGAATGGATCATGAGCTTCAAATTCATTACACATCATGTCAATGAGAATGGTGCAATCTTCTACTGTTACCTCTCAGTGGAGTTTCATGCTTTGGGCTCTGTGTTTTTCAAATTATCTATTAAGTTACAGTACGTTAAATATAGTTTTAATACAGTTAGACCATTTGCTGGGTTAGAGGTAGTGTTTCTGTAAATATTCTGGCCTGTAGGAGTCTTGATGTGTCTGTATTCAGACCTTGAAATCCATAAAATAGGAGGAAAACACTGAGCCAAAAGGATGAAATGATAATACACAAGAAAATCTCATAAAACCCAAATGGGCTCAGACTCGTGTGAAAAGCATCATGTTCTTTCTACAGGGTGAAACAGAATGCCATGTACAGCAGATGGCAAGAATGCTAAAGGGAGACAACAGAGGTTACATGAAGGCCAAGACAAAGTTCTGCAGCAATGTCAAGTTTGTAATGTGCTCCTGTGTTGCTTTTAGAGGTACAAAGCTGTGCATTTCCAAACGTTCACCCACATTTGCAAGACTAAATACATACTGAACTCACAGTGGATAGAAAATGCACGCATACGTAAACATATTCCCTGCATCACATGCGCCTCATCAGCGTGACAGGTTTATTTTTTTGGCAAATAAAAAGGCTCGGAGTGTTTCTAGCCTTTTCCCAAAGTAGTGAATATTTTGTTTAAGCACAAGTCCTTCAAAAACTAAGGAGTAACAGGGGCTGGGGGGAAGACTGTATGAAGTACATCTGAGAGACAGATGGTAAGAATGCAAAAATGAGACAGGAGGAAGACGGATCAAATAGAAATGGATGCCCAAAGTTGTTTACTAATCCCTAATGTGTGAAAAGAATCATAAAATATAAATTCTGAAAAGTGAACATTACAAGAAGTGAGTTTTAAAAGGCATCAGGATCTGAGCCACTAACTTGCACGGAAGAAATATTTATATTTTATGCTTTTGGCTGACTTTCATATCAAGTGACACACCGGCAGCAGGAATTTCTTCCCTACATGCATGTAGAACTGAGGAGCATCTATCCTATAAATCAAAATGTGATAATAAAGTATGCTAATGTGGTAAACAAGCGCTGGTGGTGTAAAAAAAAAAAATGAAGAAAAAGTCAAAAGAGATGGAAAGGAGAGGGGAGGTCAGAACAGAAAGCAAGAGTAGCCCGAGGAGCAGGAAAAATGAGTCAGAAACAAAACAGAAACATGTTTTTAAAAACGGAAAGGATTCCAAGAGTCTAAAAATACAGCACTGAATTATTTAAAATTAGATTTACAGTGCAGACTTGTTGAATGCCTGGTTAGCCTTTTTTTTTTTTTTTGGTGCTGTCTCTGCACAACAGGAGAAGGCCTGACAAACAATTGTTAAACTCTGCTGGTGGTTTTGTTACAGCCTTATGTCACGTACAGTTGGGTCAAGACATTTCATCAGTACATCAGTTTCTGACAAATCACAAATGGAAGAATGGTCAAAAATTCCCATAAACACTCCCAAACCTTGTGGAAAGCCTTCCCAGAAGAGTTGAAGCTGTTATAGCTGCAAAGGGTGGGCCGATACCACATTAAACCCTATGGATTAAGAATGGGATGTTACTCAAGTTCATATGTGAGCGTGTAGATGAGTTTAGGCAGTATAGTGTAGCTGTCGTCACTTATTTTGTTCTTAGGTCTTTTTGCATTTAGGTTGTACTTCAGCAAACTGCCCACTGCAGAACATTCTCCTCTTTATCTTCAAAAACTGATGGGTGGCGTTTGTGGTATTTTGGTCACCGTCCACTCACTGTGAGCTGCTATCCAATTAACTTTTCAATATTTTTCTGAACCTGAGCAGAATTCTGTGCATGCTAACATTCATGCTGGCTGCTTCTGTTTTCTATTCTTGGAAAGATTTGGACAATGATGTTATCCCTACTTTCTAGGGACTTTTATTCACTTGGCTTGATGTTATGAAGGGATTTCTCTTTATAATGGAAGATTATTCTCCAGGTCATCCAGGGTGGGTGAGTGCAGACTCATCCACCCTGCTTGACAACACAAGTGGCTACATACAAAGGTAGCCTTTTGTGTTGTCAAGCTGATGTGTTCTTTTTTGTTTTTGTTTTTTTTTATATACTTTCTTTCTGATGAGTTTCCTTTGTTTTTTGATGTGTTTCATATTCATTGAGAGCTCCTTTGACCAGATGTTATGGGTTCATGGAAACAGCTTTAAAATGCAAATGCCATACTCTTACATTTAAGCCCCAAAAATTACAGACTCCGTATAAAATGCATGAAATTCCTTAATGGGTACTAATAGTATAATACAAAAATATAATGACAAACTTGTAGTGCTATTTTCAGCTGCTCCCTTATTCACAAGGGGTCACCACAGCAGGTAGCGCCACATGTTTGAGTTGGCAGATTTTTTTATGCTGGATGCCCTTCCTGACAGAACCCCAAACAGATTTGTGTCTCCTGCCAGGATCAAGCCAGTGATCTTTTGCTCATTAGGCAAGTGTGTAAATCCCTACACTATGGGCCCACTAGGACAAACTTGTAGTGCCACTGTCAAAAGATTTCTGTATCTGTATATATGTATACATCTGATTCCAGTTCCAGGGCTCAAGGGTTGCCTAGTTAAGCAAATTTATGACACTGGGTTGTTCTTCATAAATAAATGAATAAATAAATCAATTTTGCTGTAAAAAAAAAAAAAAGAAAAAGAAAAAAAGAGTAAGAAAGAACTAAAACAGCTGACCATTTCTTATAACTTATGATTGGTGTTTTTTTGGATTTCTCATAATCAGTCTGAATAAGAGAGAGAGAGAGAGAGGAAGCGCGAGAGAGGAAGCTGAATGGAAAGGACAGAGAGTGAGAGATACATGAAGAGACGGTGACAGGGGACTGAGTGACAAAGATGTTTGCCTGCAGCATTACAGCTGCAATCCTTGTTTCTGTTTTCTGCAGCTCTGCTTCTTATGAAAGAGCAGATAATCACAAAGGACGAGATACGAGAGAAAGTTCTGAAATGCTTCAGGACAGCTGATGGACAGAGTGTATGCTAGTCCTCACACACGCACACACACACACCACCAGACGCTCTGCACATACATGCACACTTTATTCCAATAGCTTGTTTCTTTTTCTTCTTCTCTTCTTTTCATTTTTGTCATCTTTGCCTTCCCAGATAACAAAGGAAGGCCATGATTCATTTTTAATTGATGATTTGCTGTTGCACAGTTACAATACAGATACCACGGGTTTAAGTGCTGGATGAATAAGCCATATTCCTCACTCTGAAGAAGATCATGGAAATGAAAAATTAGGCTTGATTTAAACATTGCTATTCTAACGTTTTATATATAAATTGGCTGCAATTTCTTTTATCATTAAAACAATAAATTACAACACAAAACCCTCAGGAAACCATAGACTAAATAAAGGGACGTAAAAATAATTCTTAAACCCTGAAAACTGAGAAGAGAGAAGATGCTGGAGTCTGGTTCTCTCTCAGACCACTTGAAGTCACTCACTGATTGGCTCTGTTTACTGCAGCAGAGACATTAACGAACGCTGCAGCACAGAAGTGTGAGAAAGTTAAGTGAATTCTTTTGACCCATGGTCTGGAAGCAGTCTTGTTTAGCTATTGCTATCTGAGTCTTGTGCTAATGATAACTCGGGTCTCAAACTTCTTCCTTTCCTTCTTCTTCTTCTGCTCCCTGTAAGGGTCGGCACAGTGGCTCATCTGCCTCCATCTCACCCTATACCTAACCCTATCCTCTTCTGTGACACCAACCCTCCGCATGTCCTCCTTCACTACATCCATGAAGCATCTCTGTGGTCTTCCTCTTTTCCTCCTGCCTGACAGTGCCATCGTCAACATCCTCTAATCTTGTCCAACCTTGTCACTCCAAACACCAATCTTATCGTCCTCATATGCTCGCCTGGATTGTCGAGGGCAGTAGATCTTTTTCTTGTATGCTATTTATTATAATGAATGGAACGTGTACTCAATGCAGTATCTTTAATACAAAAATCACCTCAAAACTATAACAGCTAACAATCTAACAAGGTATAGAAAGTGTTTTATTAATATAGAGCCTTGCAAGAAAAACACCGAAATGTTTCAAACCTTTATTAATTCAGATGCCTGCTGGCCTGGCTGAAGTCAGAAAAGTCAATCGTGCAGATGAGCTCATGCATTTTAATGCTAGTGATCCAACATGAGGGCAAGGCATCTTACTACTGCACTTGGCGAGTGGTTTGTACATTTGTATGTTTGGGTGTTTAATTACATCTCTCTTTACGATTCTCCTGAAAGCTCCAAACTTGACCCAAACATGGTTCAGGGGCCAAGCCTTTGCATATGGTGTGTTTTATTAAGTTGATTTTTAAATCTTTTTAGTGTCACATAAGTATTGGCCAATTCATTTTGTTGCTGTGAATCCTTTATTTTAAAATTGTCAAAGCAGGAACTACAGTCGCCCTGCATTTTACACTTTTGCACAGAGGTAAACATGCTCGTTATTACTGTCTTGATAACAAACATTTTGTTATGAAACTTGGTTATCCTGTATCACAGCTACATGTATTCAATTTGTCATAAAACAAGCTGTTTTATTTAAACACAAATACTTGAATTGTGGACAGCTATCCTGCATGGACACGTCTCTCTATTGAAAAGCTGAAGTCAGTGCAGTATAAACATGTACATAATGTCACAATGTGACTGTGCACGTAAGGCCAAAGCCCTCCATGGATCATATCTACTGCTATAAGTATGTGTACCAACTTCCTCCCAACTGTTTGACATCAAAAGATTAAGATGACTAAGCGCCCTTTCATTCAGTTCGGTTTAATTTAATTCAATTTTATTTATATAGCGCCAAATCCCAACAACAGTTGCCTCAGGGTGCTTTATATCATGAGATAAAGACCATAAAATAATGCAATTATTTCATATAAAAAGCAGCATGAGTTTCAGAGCGCAGCGCATTCTTTTCTGTGACTTGTTCCGCGCAGTAACTGTTTCCCGCTGCATCGAGCATTTGCTCCCTGGCCCACGCACAAATACAAATGCAGAATAACAGGGAGCAGGCATACACACATGACGACCATGAGCAGCCACAAAAACTGGTGTGGTCCAAGCAGAGTGCAACAGCCAACACAAATTGTGGGCCACATGTCACTTTCTGTGTGTAAGGGGCCTAAGGCACTGGAGCTGAAGAGGCCACAGGTAATTAATTACTCATACAGCGGAGTAAAACACCGGCAGGGGAAATTTTACTGCACTTTCGGTGCTTTTACTTTTCATACATACATTCAAGTATATTTTGCTGATAATGCTTGCATATTTTTACTTTGCTAATTCCCGTTATCCAACATCAGTCATGCCCAAGAGTACGCAGGTTAATCAGTCTTATTTTACTTCTCCAAAGTTCTTTCTCAGCCTGAAATACATTACACATATTTTCTAAAGTAATTAGCGAATTAAACCTTAATAAATAAAAAAAATCTGGCCACATGCACACAGGCATTAGCGGTGTCTTGCCTGCTAGGCAACAGAAGCATCGCTGGTAACAGGAAGGTGGAAGAGGCTGCTTCCCCGCTCCCCCTTTCTCTCATTTTTTCCACCTTCCAGCTACTCATAAACCAATAAACACAGCATGAGAAGAACAGATGGAGGCTGCACTGGACATATTTCATTGTTTTTTAGCACTTGGTTTCACTTCAGCTCGTCTCCGCAGCTGGCAAGGACCAACAACAGCACAAGCAGGAGTAGCCCCCTGGTGACAGTAAAAAGCTACAACACGTAGATGACGTCTGCTAAGCTGTCCGTAGGCTGTGAGAAGGATCAAAACAGAACCATGTTGTAGCCCCTACTCCCCTCTAACTCTCACTCTCACCCCCCTTTCCTTATCTTTCAACCTCGAACTCCTATTCCCTCCAGGGTAGCACAGTAACTCAATGATTAGCACTGCCTCACAGGAACACCACCTTCATCACATCCGCCTGGTCATGTGGGGATTACCCCACAACCCAAAAAAATGCAACTTTAAGCTAATTGAAAAATTCCAAATTTTGGCCTCCACCCTCTGACAAATCAAAAAATTCCAGCTCTCAAAGGGCGAGAGGGCTATTAGTACTTATACAGGATTAATATGCTGAAAGTTGTTAAAAAATTTAATAGGATTTAACCTTAGTGAACATGAACACAACAGTTACTGTGTGATGACTTCCCAAGCCCTCTATTCATTTATAAGTGGATTTAGAGGTTATATTAAAAAAAAATAAATAAATAATATATATTTATGGCTTTGGTGTGTCTCATCCCCCGGCCAAAAAAGAGGAGATGAAGACATAGTAAATTGAATCAAAATCATACAAGTTACAACCAGTTATTTCCCCAGCGTCGCAGTTCAAGAGGGTATAGAGAATGTGAGTTCGGCTGACCCAACAACACTGTGATTGATATGCCAAGAAACAAAGTCTTTGACTGTCACACATGCACCCATTTGAAAAAATATGCATGCTCTCCCCCACCACACACACACAAACACACACAGAGTACAGTGCCCCCTGGGTCTAGAAGCAGATCAGAGGTTGCTGTGTCATCAGAGCTGACTGTCAAATGCAGTGAAAAAGAAATCTGCATAGAGCGGAAAAAAGTGAAATACACAGAAAGAAAGGGGGCATATGACAATGACAGAAAAACAGAGAAAAATCACATGAAGCAAAGGATGAAAAAAAAAAAGTGACAACTTGCTCAGAACCATCAACCAGCCCCCTGATAATGCGCTTTTTTTGGCGATACAGCTGAAAGCAAACAAAACACAAAGAAGGCAACAAGACTGTAAAAGAAAGATAAAAACAGCAGTCGTGTAAGGCATCGACAGATGTAGTCAAGTATAGTGCAGAGCACCGTGAGGTTGACTGGTTTCTGTCCTGTTTCTTCAGGCATGCTGAGGCCTGACAATGCAAGATGCAAAATTCGTCTTGGAATTTCAATGTCTGAAACTTTCAGCGTCTCTCCCACACAAATCCTCACGCCCCCACTGCGATAACACACTGGAAAATGAACCTTTCTGCCACACAAACATTTTCTAACGCCAGTTCTTTCTCATGTCATCAATCCATCCGTCTATCCCCTCTCCACTGTCTCTCTTGTTGGCTCAAACGACCACAAACACCCTGCACTTGGTCCATCCATCCAACCTCTTGGTCCAACCACTTGCCTCTCCCACCCAGCCACCCTTCCTACCCCTTTTCTGCCTCTCTTAGCCCCCTCGCAACCCTTTCTTAACCTCTTTCAACTCCTCTCAGCCTCTTTCCTCCCTGTCAGGGGCCATTAGTTCAGCCTGGCTGGTGATTTACCCAGTAGAAACCCCTCTAACCTCGCTCTGCTCCAGAGAGGGGGCTGAAACACCTTTTAAGAAGCAAAACATCCTTGGATTGCTCACAATACACAGTGGCGCATAAAGCACGACCATCAGCCTTGCATCTTGCTGCTCCCTTTCTCTGTCTTTTCCCCTCCTTCTCACCTACGGCAAAATATGTCGGCATTAAATACATTTTCTCTCCCTCTCTTTCATTTAGACAGGAAATTCTGCCATCAAAGCTGTTGCATCAATGATTTATTTATTGCTACTTATTCCTACTTCAATTAGAAAACTATGGCTGGGCTTAGACGACAGAACCATTTTGTTGCTTATGATGGTCATAGTGTCAGATTAGGGAAGTTATAAAATCTTGCTTTTTTTGACTGAGAGACCTCACAGACGACTCATTGCACAAGGAAAACAAAAAATGTAAACAGACAACGGCAACTGAAGCAGTGTGAAGGATACTGGCTGTCTACTCCATTTTCAATGCTCCACCTAGCAACATCATCCCTCTTTCGCTTTGCCTCATCCACAGTAGGACAGACAAAACTCTCAGTGGCCGGTAAAGCGATTTCTGCTCATGCTGTTCAGCATAATTATGTAAGATAAAACGGTCATTTGATGTGTACGCCGTCTATTTTTGATCCCGACCCGACGCGGCGCTCTGTGTTGTCAGTGTCTGGCCATAATAAGGCTGCTGTGGTCTAGCCTGAACCCAACATGAGCATGATCTGGGAGTTTAGGAGTCAAACACAATCTTCAATCATTTCCAATTCAGTCTGTAAAAAAACAAACCCTGATGTGATATAGTTTCTCTGTGTTGGAGGAATTCAGCTTATTTCTTTTATGTCACTCATCGTTTTTCTAACATTAGATTAAATACTTCACATTCGCAGACAGCATTAAATTCTATGGCGTATAAACGCATCAGCCTTTTTAAGTGCATCAGTGAAAATGTCTCTTGAGTTTAGACACTTATCAGTAAAGCCCAGTGTACAAAACATTTACATAACTGCTTTAGTCTGCACTGAGTGCTGTTGTTGCCGTTGGGGGGTAAAAAAAAAAAAAAAAAAAAAAAAAAACCATGCTAACTAACTTTAATTCCATGACTTAGCCCAAAATAAACATTTGCTTTCATTGGGTTTATATCTTTCTGAAAAAGATGGACAATTTTTTCATTTTGACCCTTGCTTTCCTTCCATACCAGACTAAATTCATTAGGAGCGCCATTGCCGCAAGGAAAAAAAAAAAGTATAAACACAGATTAAAGGAAATGGAACAGGCTTCAAAGGGATTTTTCAGAACAAGCTGACGGTGTAGGTTAGCAGGACAGTCCCTCTGTCACCTGTTTTTTTTTTTTTCTCCATTATCTCTGACTGTATTTCAAACATATCTGAAAGGACAACACTGACTGAAATTTCCTGAAATTATATTATGCACACATTTTTAGAAAAATCTAATAGATGCATCCAGTGGAATCATCAGTTCTACTGACTGACTGCTAGTGAGCTTCTGTAGCAGTATGGGAGCTAAAAGGTGATGATGCTCTCACCAAAGTGAAAAAGAAAGACGGCTCGTGTGTGTGTGTGCATGTAGGTGTGTGTAATGTGTGTGTGTGTGTGTGATTGCCTGTGTGAGTGTGCGAGACAGAGACCCATTATGAAATCCCACAGAGAAATGAACATTAAAACAGGGAAAGCGTCCGTAACAGACAAAACGTGGCCCTAAATTGTGTATGTGTGTGTTTGTGATCATTAGTGTGCAGAGATAGTACTGGGAGGTTGTGCTGGGTCGTGGTTGAAACTCCACCGGCAGCATAATGACATGACCTATTGATCTAGAAAGCACTGCAGGATGTTACTGACCTCTGGATAGATAGCAGAGGGTGGAGAAAGGGAAGAAAGTCTGTAGCTTCTGTGTGTGTGTGTGTGTGTGTGTGTGTGTGTGTGTGTGTGTGTGTGTGTGTGTGTGTGTGTGTGTGTGTGTGTGAGTTTCCTGAGTCACAGACTGAAAAGTTTGCGTACAGAGGTGGTGCTAAAACATGGTGACAAGATTAAACTTCCTAACGTCCTTTGGTAAATACTAATCCTGCAGCTTAAACCAAATCCCACCATCTTCCCCAAATGAAACATCTTTGCTCTGTTAGTCTACCGTAAATTACTCTCATTAATTAAGAGAAAAACAATCTCGGGAATTTGTGCACAATCACAGATTCGTGGTTACGATTGATAACCAAATACAAGCATAGAGACTAAAAATGAGGCTAAACGCAGACTTCACTCGGGCCGGCTGTCCATGTAAATAAATGGCCACCCAATAATATTGGTGACTCACTGCAGCATTTATCTGTCTGACAGAACAACGCAATCCACAGCTGGTTCACTTGTGGGCAACACCCCTCAATTTATAACAATGCTAACGTACTTATTAGACGCTAGTATCACATAAATTGATGTTTGTTAATCGCTGTTCAAAACAAATTAAAGCAAATGCTGATTGCTTTTTGATTAAATATCAACAAAACAAAGTACTGGCATAAAATTATTTACCCGGTGATTGCAGCGCATGACAAGCTACACCTGAAGTTTCCACAATTCATTCTGAGAGTAACAAGAATCTTCTTATCACGAATCCATCGAGCAGCTCGGACGCTTCATTTAACACCTAAAATGTCAGTCTCATGTTTGCACTAGTACGGACACTATTACACCAGCACAAATATAAATATCATTTTCACATTGGCTGACCAACATTAGAATCACTGCATTACAATCACTGCATTTTTGCATTTTTTTGAACAACCTTGGGCTGTGCAAAAGTCTTGAGTCACCTCTCATTTCTTTATATTTTGCTTCCAAGGAGTCACTCTTTTTTAAAGTGGTCTGCAGCAACAGTTCTCCAGGCTTTTATAAAGCCTGCCAAAATAATATGTAAGGAGAAGGTCAGAAGAGAGGTCCACCTGTAAACACGGTGGAGGCGCTGTCATGGTTTACGGCCACATTTCAGCCAGTGGTGTTGGGGATCTTGCCGTAAAAGCATACCTGGATAGAAAAAGCACACAATGGAACACTCTAAGTCATGGATTGGCCTCCCAGAGCCTGGACCTCAACATTACGGAAGCAGCGTGGGATCATCTTGACAGAGAACTGAACAAAAGGCAGCCGACCTCCAAAAAAAAGAGCTTTGAATGGCCTTCAAGAAGCTGGGAAAACTATTCCTGAAGACTACTTAAAGAAATCACAAGGATGCTGCCAAAGAGAGTTCAGGCTGTGTTGAAAAATAAAGGTGATCATACTGAATATTGACTTTCAAGCTTGTTTGAATTGTACAAACTCTGATTTTACCTCATGTACTGTATTTTCATGTATGTTTGTAGATTTCAATATAAAACTGTACTTTTTTTCCCCATTTTCCCAGCAAAATATAAAGACATGGGAGATGCTCGAGACTTTTGCACTGTACTGTACTGGAACCAACCATCTCAGCAATCTACCTAATACTTTAAAGTCCCTCTCTATAATGTAGGCAGTCATTGATTAAACCCCTAAATAACCACCTCAAAATCATACACCATTATATCACACACACCTTTCAGTATGCAAATTAACTCCTCTTTCATTGAACATACCCAACTGGCAACTGCTGGCCCTACTCATCCATCAACACTGCCGTATGTTTATTTTAGTGGGAGAGGGAAACCCTGTGCTTTAATTTCCATGTCAGAAGGTCCTGGAACACAGAAGGTGCTGTTCAGATGAATCAGAGCAGAGGAAAAAAGTCACGGAGCATTTCAAGCAATCCACATTGCCTGGAGTGCAGCTGATAATGTCTAGGGCCTCGCTGTTAAAGCAAAAACTGTTTAACCGAAAAACGTATATGGATTAACGGGTGCTGGAAAGCTTGTATTGCACTTACAGTAATGTTATAGGTCGTTGCCAGATCAGCAACTCTGTCTTCACTTAACTTGTCTCTATTATTGTGTGATCAATAAAACAACAATTGAACTTGATATTCATTGAGGGGGTGTCTTTCAGCTAACTATCACTGCTGTTTACCCTTATTAACAATATCATATTAAAGATTTCCTACAGGCACTGTGAAACAGCATTCAGTTACATACAAAAATCTCATTTAGGCTGCTGCAGTGCTTGTCGAATGACCTTTGAGCAGGAGGATGGCAGCGGAGGGGGAGGAATGAAAACGGCCAGCAGACTCTGATCAATAAGTGTGTTGTCCCAGCTAATTGAAGCTGACACTCATAATTGGGAGAGCCAACGGTAACATGGCTGCTGATACTGTTATTGATGTAAAGGCCAGCAGCAACAACATATACTCACTTTGATAAGAGGAATATGCAGAACTCATCTTGCTTGATGAATCCATTAAAAAGCAGGATATCTAGACAAGTAAATCCAGGGATTTACAGGATTCCTTAGGTTTGTAGATTTTGCTGAAGAGGCCAAAGCTCAATAAGATGTTGGGATATTAATCGCGAATAAAGATGGCAGGAGGAACAGAGAGTAAAGATGGATTCAGGGGAGACGGAAAAGAACAGATAAAAGAAATGCATATGGCTTTCACGAGGTGGAAGGAGGGTTTAAGGGACACCGAAGATAAACAGATGTGTCTGTGGAGAGTTAGGCGAAGCCGGTGGCCAGTACACAGTGTTATGATCGAGTACAAAATAACACCTCCTGTCCCCTCTATACTTGCGTGTATGTGTGTGTATTGCTCTCTTTCATCATCCATCTTTTTCTTTGGGTTACCGTTTCTTCCACTTGTCCTCCTCTCCTTTCTCTAATTTGAACCTCTTCTCGCCCTAAGAGCTTAACTTACCTCCCTCCTTTTTTTTCTCCCTTCATTCTTTTTCCTTTTTCTCAGATTCCAGTAACTTCAGTGGTATTACATCTTTTTTAGAGCCTCATTATCATCGTAACGCTCATATTTAGCGGAAGGCAGAAAAAAAATTATAATCAGGGAAGGGTTTAAGAGTCCAGTTGAGCTACATACAGCAGGAGCACTAAATAATCCAGAGTGAGCCAAGGTTATAGAAGTCTCCTGGACATCATGGGCCTACCTGCATTTTAATCTTAACAAACACAGGGTGTGCGTGCGTGCGTGCGTGCGTGCGTGCGTGCGTGCGTGCGTGCAAAAATTCTGTAAATTCCAATGGTTGAAAAGTTAGTCAAAAAAAATTATCAATTAGCAGTTACAGATTAGGAATGGATGTGTGCATTGGTCTAAGGCCAAACGTGCATAATTATCAAATATTTTCCTCATACATCTTGCATTTTGTAGAAAATGGAATCCAACATATTCCTTAGATGAATTTTCCTGCCCGGCACACAAAAATTTAAATTTAGTAGATGCCCTTCTGGTTGTCAAACATAATTAATGCTACATTTTCATATTCTCTCCCTATGGTTTTATGACAGGAACATTTGCAGTAGGTGCTGAGACAGCATTTCTTTTCGTTACACTCCAGTAAACCTATTCTAAAGCTTTCCCTTGTCTCTATCAACACCCTCCATTATCTCACACTCTTTTAGACTTTAGAAACCAAATATCCAACCACATTGAATCTGGCATTTGACTTTTAATTTGGGGAGCTGTCTTCTTGCTGTGATTGTGGGTCTCCATCACTGCAATAATGGTCACACTTGAGTTCACCTTATTGTTGCCAACTTCATCACTGGATTTAACAGAATTCTCGTTTAGTGATTGTTCTTTGAAAAAAAAAACAAAAAAAAACCCACCTAGCAACAAATCCAATTTACTCTGTTCAGTGAGTGGCAAAGAAGCACCCAAACACGCCCGTTAATGAGCTGTTCACACATGCTCGGTGTTGTCCTTGTGGTCCATTACTCAGGCAGAGGTCATGAACTGCGTGTGAGAGAAAAACTAAGCCAGACATTCAGTCCCTTTCAACTTTTTCTGTCAATTAAATATAGCCAAAATCTCAGCACAGTGTATCGTTGTGTTGTCAGACAGGGTCACATTAATGATGATATCAGCATCTTGAAAAATGAATGGCTCCTGGCTGAGCTGTTGAATATTTGTCTACTACTGAAGCTCTGTGGCCCCAAAAGATTGCATTCAGGACCGCCCTCTGCCAGTTATGTCATGATCTACTCCTCTTTCTATCCTCTTTCAAGATGCTTTCCTCCTTGATGTAAACTTTTCCCCAGTCCTCTTCACCTCCCAATTTCCCATGCTACGCTTTTGCTGTTTTTTGCTATTGGACCTCTCTATTTATTTCACCTTCTACCTCTGTCTTCCTGATAGTACCCCTTCAGTATCTCTTTTGGCAGCAGCAGCATCTCTCTCCTTCACCAGCATTTTCATCCTCCCATCACTCATCTCTCCAAGAGTACAGCCACTGATGCCTGCCGCCACGCCGAGGAAAAAACACATTTTCTGTCATATTGCCATGTCAGTGAAATTTAGGAGCCGTGTGTTTGTGTGTTTGTGTATGTGTGTGTGCTGGGGTATGTGTATGCGTGTGTCTCTGCTTCAAGGGTACTTTCATCATCAAATTCCATTTCCTTTGCAGACAAACACTTCTGCCGGCAGGCTGACAGACAAGGGGGAATGAGAGAGCGAATGAGTGTGTGTGTGTGTGCCTGTTTGTTTGTGTGAGTGTGTGTTGGCTACTCAGGGCAGGCATTAGGATGCATTGGATCTTGTTTTGCTTTTATTTTTGTTTGTTTTTTCCCCTCCCTCAACTGAAGACGGGGGTATTGAAGTCGATATTCATATTGGATTTTTCTCTTATTTAAAATTGCTGTGAAGAGGTTTTACACGAGTGGAACACAACGCGCACCCGCGCGCACAGACACAAGCTGCCCACAAACGGAGGCTCAGATAGTATACTTACTGAAAAGACAATTACAGTACAATGTGTAAGGGGGTGCTTGCCAACACAGGCAAGCATCGTGACGACAACAACCGCACTGCAGTGCAACACAGTGCTTCCCCACACGCCCACACACTTATAGTACCATTTTATTCCTACAGGAGAGAATATGCTCTGTGTGCACTGTACCCAGCTCCACTGACTGTGTTTACCATGCACCTCCTATGGATTTTAAAATTGTGGGGACAACCCTGTGGTGAATGACCAAGAAGCAACTGGTCACTGAGCTGGCAAAAGCTGGATATCCCCTTGGCACACTGGCCTTAGTGTGTGACACAGGAAGTGCAGGGCTGATACAGGGGAGCACCATGGAGAGTGAACAGTTGGCATTCAGTGATACACACACACACACACACAAAGAGGTATACGGTTACCAACTGGACTCTAGACCTGTGTGACTGAGGCTCGAGGTAATTAAAAACGTAAAATTGACCATAAGGTAGAGATTTAGCAGGTAGCTAAACATAGGTAATCTTAATCATAAAGATGAATATTGTGCAACCATCTGCAAGAGAAAAAGATTCTTCACAAGCTCTGCAGTCGGCCCTCCACAGCAGAGCACTTGAGCTTCACCAGAGAGGAGTCTTAATTACCTGGTGAAAAAGTCTGGTTGGCGGCAGGGAAGCAGAAAAAAAACAATGAGGAAAATTAATGAGGGTGACATTAAGAATGGAAAAAGTTCAACAGCAAGTCAAAACTATAGCAGTCCTGAGTGGATGAGATGTGGAGGAAGAGAGAGACTGCATGAGAATAACTATGGCTCATTGTTTAACTTGAATAATTTGCTGTTGTTTTTGTCTTAGCATGCAGCTCCAAAAAGTTGTTACCTGTTAGAATCTGACTATTTCTATTGGCCAGAATACACTAAATGTTAGTGTGTTACATTAAAGTCTACAGGTTAACACCCTGTACATTCTATATCCACCTCCAGCTTGTCATACTGTCAGGATGGTATACTTGACTGTAAATTCTTTAGTTTCACATGGTGAGCGGACCTTTATTTCTTCAGCCTGACATTTTGCTTTGGGAAAACCTTAACCTTGTCACGCATCCTATAGTGTGCACAACCTGCAACTGAAGAAAAAAAAAAAAGGTCAAAACGAGTCATTGAGTGCCTGAGATCTAGTTCTATCCTCTTGCTTTTTTACTGTTTCTCACACTTAAATGTTTCAGATGATCAAACAAATTTTCATATTAGACAAAGATAACCCAACTAAATACAAAATGCAGTTTTTAAATGATGATTTCGTTTATTGAGAGAAAATAACGCTATCCAAACCTACCTGGCCCTGTGTGGAAAAGTATCTGCCCCCTATACTTCATGATTTAACAAGAGGGGGGAAGTTACTTTTTCACATAGGGCCAAGTAGGATAGCTTTTTCCCTTAATCGTTTAAAAACTGCATTTTCTATTAGGTTCTCTTTGTCTAATATTGGATTTTTTTTAATGATCTGAATCATTTACGTGTGACAAATATGCAAAAAACTAAGAAATCAGCAAGGGGGCAAATACTTTTTCACAGCACTGCATTGCTTTACAAGTACAGATACTCGTGTTAAAAAAAATACTCTGGTAACAGTTGAAGTACTGATCCAACTTCTTTACTCAAGTAAAAGTGAAAAAGTACAGGCTCTGAAAAGTATAGTATAAAAGTAAAAAGAAGTTCTTTGGAGGATGTTTCTACCAGCTATTTTTGTGCAAAGCTATCTAAACCTGGTGCTATATTAATATAATAATAAAATAATATCAGTATGTGGGAATACAAACTTTTTTTTACTTTTCCTCCACAACTAAACCAAAGAATGAGTGCATTCAGGGGTAAAAGTGGGATTCAGCAGGTGGAGGAACCATAAGATTAGCTATAGTGGCTCAACGTCGGGGAAAGACTCACAACTCTCAATAATTTCCATTGCGAGTTTTCTTTCTGTACAGCACTGAATGTCCAGTGGTGGCCCGCCAGAGTTTTCCATCCGCCCCCCCGAATATTACTGAAATCAAGACTAGCCTAGTGAGGAGGAAAAAATATGTTCCTATATTCATTTTTTTTTTAAAAAAATACGACAAAAATGCCCTCTGAAAATTAGATGGTGCCTTAGCCTGCCGTCAATCAAAAATGAGGATAAACTCATTGCTCTCATTTAACTTTTTATTGTTTCACGTGCTCATCATATCTATAATGAGTGCTCATTATATCTATAATGAGCACAACTGCACACAATTGCGGTGTCTCCATAACAACCGTCAACATAACAGAGAAGAACACCTAAGTGCAAGAGTTGCACATCGGTAAATAAACACAAATGGCAAGTAAAAGCAGCGGGCCTCATTTATTAGAAATGTTACTCTTTACATTAAATTAAAGTAGTCCAAAAAAAAAAAATACAAATAAAGACTGAAATACTCATCATTGGTTACATTTCCCCTCCGACACTATTTGCCTTGTTTTCTCCATAACCGCTTTAAGATCGCCACTTAATTTTGCGTGCAGCACGCTCTGGCGAATGATACAGTGAAGTGTGTTAATGCTGGGAGCAACAGTCTTAATTCTGCTCACTAGTCCCCTGTTTCTGCCACCCATGGCAGGAGCACCCTCTCTGACATCCAGGTTTAATTTTTTCAAATGACAATCCATGCTTTTGAAATTGTTCCTCCAGCTTACCAAAGATAATGGCAGCAGTGGTAATTCCCTCCAGTGGAATCACGGCCAGCAGCTCCTCTTTGAAATCTTTGCCATCAAAATATCTGATGAAAATACACATTTGGGAAATGCTAGAATTGTTGGTGGACTCATCAATAGCTAGCGATAGGTATCTGGCTCCTTAGATCTCACAGTTACAAGTTGTTGGACATCCTCTGCCAAATCATGGACACACCAAACAACAGTTTTAGCAGACAGAGTTATGTGTTTAAGAGACGCAATTATCCTGTCCATAGATCTGTCAGTGGCAAGTTCCTCCAGAAGAGCCACCAGGCTCTCCTTAAAAACCTCAGCACTGGTAAATGGCTTGCTATGCTTGAAGAGTACAACCTGGAGAGATGCACTTGTTGTCCTCTCTTGTTCAGCTGAAGTTTGGTTAATAATCCTGCTGGCATGGGAGTATTGAGATTTCAAAGCAGCGATTTTTCTCTGACGGGCCTCTGGCTGTTCAGGATATGACTCCTTGAAGCTTGCATGCTTTGTGTTGTGGTGACGCCTCAGATTATTCTCTTTATCAACACACAAGCTATCTGATTCCATCCCCTTCGCTGACTGTTTATACTGTCTTTATATTAGAAAGTGTATGTTTCATTTAAAGGTGGAATTCCCTGAATGAATCTTAACATCATCAGCTTAAATTCAAATTCATCTCTGCTGCCCTCGCTGTAGCCTAACTCTGACCATGAACACCACAGCTGCTGCGCACCAGTCCAACACTGTAAATTCACCACAGTACAGCAAGCTAACCTGTTTATCCTGCACAAACTGCCGAGTATGTGAATAACACAAAGTTAATATACACTTCATTTTGCTTTGCAGGATGTTTGATAATATGAAAAAAAATATCTTCACATCATATACAGATCCAATATCCACCCATCCATGTATTCGCTTCTGTTTATCCTGTTCAGGGTCTGGAGCCTATCCCAGCTGTCATGGGGCGAGAGGCAGGGTACACCCTGTACAGGTCACCAGCCTAACACAGAGAGACAGACAACCATTCACACTCACATGCTCACCTATGGGCAATTTAGAATCACCAATTAACCTAACCCCACTAACTGCATGTCTTTGGACTGTGGGAGGAAACCAGAGTATCCAGAGAAAACCCACACAAACACAGGTAGAACATGAACCTAGACCTCCTAGCTATGAGGCAGCAGTGCTAAACCCAGCGCCACCGTGCACAGATCCATTATCTGATTGAAAAATGAGGACATTACATGTAAGCTTTAAACTTCCAGTCTATCAAATGTCACTGAGCAGGCCTTACCTTTAAATCTAACCTCTCTTCTTCCCTGTCCTGTCCTCTTTCTTACATCTTTCTCCATCTCCGAGTGAAGTTTTCTCTCATTCTCACAAACACAGCAGCTGGACCTTTAGCTAGCAGACACACTCTGTGACAAACTGCACACAAACAGTTCCCACATCTGCAGTTTGTTTAGCTGAGTCACAGTGGACTGCACACATACATGTTAATATGATATTACGGTTGTGCAATTGCTTTTTTTCCCCAAGTTCTTTCACTTACACAGAGGGTAACTGTAATCAAAGCACGACTATGGATAGGAAGGGATGGGAGGAGAATATAACACTATTAAAATTGATGAAACATGTTGAATTAACTCCTCTTAAGAACATTACAAAGTTTGTAAAGAGAAACCAAAAACATTAGGAACTCTATACTGGCACACAGGAGAGTGCATAATCTTTTGGGTAACATCATGTGCAGTGAAAAAGGAAAATAAAGGCTTTCGTGAGTCCACAGAGATCATAGACAAATGGCTGGCACCATTACCCTGGCACAGAGTTGTTACGTTGTTGCCAGTGCTGGGTCTGTAAGCATCTATCAAACCTCCCTAATTGTATATACGGTAAAACAATATAATATAAAGAAAAAAATAATAAAGATGTTCACAAATCTGGCAGAGGAAAGGAACCGCAAAACACTGGCACACGGATGTATTGGCAGAGGAAAGCTGGCAAAAAGTTGGCAGCAGTGTGATCATAAAAGCAGATCTAATTGCATATTGGATAAAGCAAAAACAACATATGAACATGTTTCATACGTACAGGCAAGAATAACAACAGGCTCGAACTGAAAAAATTGGCATACAATCTGTGATTGTGTCTCTACTAGCATTCCAAATGAATGCTGCAGAAAACCAATAAAAAGTAAAAATAGATGACATGTCCTCAGGCAACTCGGGGGATATTGCAGAAATTGCAGGCACAAGGTTGCCAGTGGGCACCTAATAAAACAGTTTAATTAAAGCCAACAGCATAAAGTGAGAAAATATTTTATCTATAAACAGATAGCAGCTTCAGTGGTGCGGTGGTGAGACGCTGAAATCAATGGTAACTACCATTCACATGGCAGTGGCACTGCATTAGAAGCAACTCTGCTGTCACTGTGGTTTACTTGATTAAATGTAATTGAATAGAGGGAGAAAATTATATTAAAAAGGTCTTTCATTGTATGAGGAACATTGCCAGGGGATATATGAGGGACTTCGCCACTGACTTCCTTATTTATTACATTTATCTGACTTGTAATAACTTGGACTCTACAAGGGATCAAAGAAAGCCTGCATTAGGATGTAGGTGGGGTGGCATATGGCACAATCACACAGTTTGGCTTAAAATAAAATCGCCAACCAGCTTCGCTGTCAATTCCTTGGTTGCCAAGGTTGCATGGGCCACGACAATGATTAAAACCAGCTGAGCATTTTTGGCCTTGACTCATCATGGTCATTGTAGACGTTGACAGACTATTTAAATCAATCAGACCACCCTGGACGTAGGAAAATGGTGCTAAAGAGGTGCCCGGTCCATTTTAATGTGATGCCTACAGGTCCTGAAGAAACATCAGTTGATACTACATAAAGAGCCTGAGGAGGGAGCGCATGCTGTATTGGTTGACACTGATTTGGCATTAAAATAGCATTGGATCTTCTTGTGGACATAGCAATGTCTTGAAACTACATTCATATTTGATGTAGAGTGATAAAATATGAATGTGAGGAAGCGAGAGTACTAAATCCTTGAAAGCTGGCACAAGGGAGGAAAACCAAAAAAAAAAACTGCTTCACCTATTAACCTGACAGCTTTAGCTTTAGAAAGTGTTGATGTTTTGAAATTTGACATCTCCCCCTGTTTGCTACTAAGCTGGCACCGCTAAGCATTCGCTTGAGGAGTGGTTTAGTAGGAACTGAATGCCTGTCATACATTCGCTTCATCCAGGAGACTGTACTTTGTGGGAACAAGGAAGAAAAGCTGCCCAGCTGATTGCACAATTTGCAGGATGTGAGGACGTAAATGTGATCATCGCCTATACTTTACGTTGGTGCTTTTGTAGCAACACATGCCTACGCAGCAAAGCACTGAGTACACTATACACGTACTTTTAGAGTACTCCGTACAGCCCATGCACTGAGCCGCACACGCACACACCGACCTAGAAGGTGCCGCTCTTTACTCTGCTCTCGGTATAAATTTGCATGATCAAACTGACAAAAGTGAGAAAGCTAACTTTGAAGATCCAGAGCAAAGGAAACCCCTGCTGTTTACTATAATCTAGAGGCACAGTTCCTCTTACGTCCTCCAAACATCTCTCACTCTCTGTTCTGTTTTTGGTTGCTCACTGAATGCATTCAGCTTTTGCGAGCGTGTCCCTGCATGCATTCAAACTTGCTTCGACGTATTTATTTGCTTTTTAGTACCAATAGCAAGATTTGGTTTTTAGTTTCTTCTCGTTTCTTTCACTGGTGGTCAATTTTATTTATTTATTTTTTTAACACAGCCAGATCACCTGCCCTTTAAAGCATTGCACTACATTTGTAGGTGCTACTCCCTGGGTCCCATGTGGAAAAAAATTCATTTCCTCTCAGGAGAATCTTGACCAGATTATCTATATAAAACCTTGAGAGAGCTACTTCTCAAGGTGATGAGAGGAGCTGATGTGATCCACTGATAACAAGTATAATGGATTCCTTATAATCCCTCACTCCACATCCCCAGTGCCCCGTGCACCTGCAGCCGTAGCACTGCTCTCCCCCCGGTAGAGCGCAAGTTGATTTATACAACTAGAGCTTAGTGAGCATTTCAGAAACATTTATTTGCTGATTGTGATATATAACAGTCTCAATAAAAGCCAAAATACACTCCTGATGAATGGCCAGTGTCAGAACAGCCCCACTATTAATTTCTATCTACAACCCTAACATTGCGCTTATTGAGATGCTACCCCATGGCATTTCCTTCCTACTCACTGCCTCCCCTGCACCTCTTGCTGTCATCTATGTCTAACAGTGAGGATGAGGAAAGACCAGTTATTCAAGTCAAGGAAGATGCCAAGCTCTGCACCGCACACTGCCATCATCACAAAGACGATGGCTAAAAAAAAAGAGTCCTTAGCATCCTATAGACGTGCTCTTGTGGAAGGAATAAAGATTGACACTCTGCTAGTGA
>JAVDPK010000282.1:156913-171696 GCA_034780415.1 Cichlasoma orientale | reverse complement strand
CTTGAATACACAACCTATCCAAGGCATTTCTAGGTCCTGTGCCAAATGTTCTTCCAGTTTTCATGCTGCAGTGCAACGCTTCAAAGCGGTGCTTGTAGCAGCATTTGACACACAGCAGCTGCAGTGTCTTCAGCTTTACACACACACTGATCACGGCATTGATTAAGGCTGGGCGCTTAGTTTAGGTGGGTGAGATCATGTATCTTGACCTACCTCACAAATGGAAAGCACAGGGATGAGTAAGTAATCAGAGCCATTCAGGCCACCGCTTGTACAGTCTTCAGAGACTTTAAGCTGCTCGTTGCTGCTGGGAGTTTATTGCTTGACCTCGCTTATTAGCATCCCCCAGAGGTGTGCTATTGGATTCAAATCAGGCAGTAAACCTGGTCTGATTCATTTCTTTAGAAACTCTTGTGTGATTTCTGCAGTGTGCTCTGCATCATTATCGTGCTGGAATATTTGTCTTCTGCAAAGCTTCTGCAGATACCTCGCTAACCTGTACTTATTCATGAGGCCTTTTCATGACAGCCAGTGCAGCTCTGATCGTGTGAGCTGCTCTGTAGGTCCTCATTAAAGAGATCTTGCAATGCCAGCCAAAATGCATTTCGTTACTGGTCACTGTTCCACCTGTATCCTTTCCTCACAGCTCATCTACATATAATTAGGCTTAACTGTAAATCTCAGCTCAACCTAATTTTAATTCACCGATTTCTTTCTTCTTCTCTATTTCAGCGACTACTGTTGTATTCACTAGTCTTCTTTGAACAACTTCATTATTTAGAGGAGATGCTTGCCATCTTAGAAATAATGCTGGGGAGTTTTTTTTATGCCATTTTGAATCACTTTAGTGATATTTCACACTCACTCCTGGTGTATGCTGTGTAAGCTTCTGTATGCAGGTCAGTTTGTATCTAACAGAGGAAGTCAGATCCGCAGAGGCCACAGCATGGATTTACGATGTTGATCACATCCTGCATACTGAACGTGCACACACATGTACGACCTCTAGCGCACCGTGGGGAGGGTCCCAAAGCTCTCTGAGATAACCGAGGCTCAGAAGATATGGATCATCTGTGTGACAACAGAACCACATGGAATTGCTATGATAATGGTGGGGGTAAACGTAAGAAAGAAAGGAAAAAAAAAGGAATTGTATGCCGAGTTGTTTGCGAGCTTCAACTGCTTTCATGTCAATGCGTTTAATTAGCTCCTTTAAATAAATTGTTAAAGTGTATGAATCAAATTGGAAAAAAGTGGCAACTTTGTTTCTTTTTAATAAGAAAGAGGCTTTACTTTCGCACCCACATACCCTGCAGTCCCTCTCCCACAGCTGACCCTCAAAGCCTGTTTCTCTCACAGGGAGAAAAACAGAGAGAAAGAAGATGAAGTTCTCTTTTTTTATTGGAAAAACACTCTGTCCTAATCTACAGAGAGACGCTTCTCATAACCCCCCAATATATTCACTCCCATCCCTTGTTCCCATCAGCAGAGCAACACCCATCCAAACACATACACACACACATGCACACACACACTTCCAGATACTTAGACAGAGATGCTCTTTTATCTGTTGCAGAGCTCTTGGGGGTATGTGTGTGCATCTGTGTGGGTTTGTGTGTGTGAATGTTTTCATGGTGTCACCAAACAGGAAGGAGGAAGTTCCCTCCAGCAGCTTTCTTTTATATCATGTTTTCTTCAGAGGAAAGTTAAAAAAAAAAAAAAAGTGAAAAGACTCACACAATACAGAGAGAGACAGAGAGAGAATCCATATATGAGTGCTAACAAGCCATTATCCAGACACTATGAAAAAGACGGAGACTCGTTCTAAGCAAATGTGTCAAAGCTCTCAATGGCAATAAAGGAACAGATTTAAAAATTGAGCACAGACCTACTTCCAGTGGGTTCCCAGAAGACCAGGTATCCATTCCACTGAGAGTTTGTCCCAGGACAGCAGACTAAATTTTACTTCCCTTGAGAATAAAAATAGGATAATCAAAATGCTACAGTGCATTATGACTCGATTGAGAGCAGCGAGATGGCCTGCTGAAGTGTCAGTGAGCAAGTTTCAGTCAACTTCAGATATCTTTTACTTTTGGGGAGGAAAGTCTGAAAAAGTAGCATTTCTCTGTGAGCGACAATAAATGTGTTACATTAATAGAGTTTTATGTAATAACAGGGCTGTCCTGCACACTGCGATTGGGAAGCTCTTTTTTTTTTCTATTACAATTTTGTTTCCAACTAGGAGCTTAATCCAGGTATCCGATCAACAGTTCACTGTATGGCTCTTGTTATCAGAGGCATGATCGCGATTGCAATGACAAAACGAAGTCCATTATTCTGAATTCAGTCTGTATTTCTGGTCCACACTGCACCTGATTATCTTTTTCATACACGTTGGATGTCGGAAAGATTAATCGAGATTGCACACAATCATTGTGCTGCACTTTTGTCCTGTTATAAATCCAGTGGCACACCTTTCCTTTACAGTGACGGGTGCGTTCGCCTGTTCCCAAACTTATTCCCTTCCCTCCCTTTACGTCATGAATTTGCTCGTGTTTGAGTATATTCATGATTCAAGCAAATTCACTGTTCAATAAGTGAATGATGTTTCCAGAGTCACTTTACAGTGTTGATTAATGCTGATCTCGAAATTTCCCAAAACTATAATTGCAGTGTATTCCCTAATCTGCAAAGCCCTGCTGGCCAAACTCAGTCATTTGATTGTTATTCCGCATTCAGGCGTTCAACTAAATGGAATTGTGTTAAGGCAGTTTTTAAGAGTGCAGAGTCAATCACTGATCCATTTTCTGATTTACATTTTGCCAGATGGTCTTTGGATTCGAGCGGCATCATTACCATATAGCATTTTCTTTTGCAAAGTTCAGGCACAAATCGGGCTGACAAATCCTAAAGCTGTTTTTGAGTTGAATTCTGCACCAAAGACGCAGACACCTTCACAGAAACTTTCTTAAGCTGGCAAAGGTGAACACTCACACTGGATCAATCCTACATTTCACATGCTAATGAGCCCGTGCTTTAAGCAGCTTCTATGAAGCCGTCCAAGTCATTTATCTATAAAATCTTTGTGCGCTTATTCTTTTGATGTACAATGTAAAACACTGAAAGCTGTAAAAAAAATAAATAAACATTCACACATGCTTCAGAGTTTATTTTGAGATGTTTCCAAATTTCTACAAAGATATATTTCATATTTGGAATTAATGTTATTTAGGCGAACAGGATCCCGTATATCTGCACACACACACACATGCAAACACACACCTCCCTCGCCCCCACTACCACACACGCAGGAACACCATCACCATCTCCCTGTGGCCAAAGGCTATAGATTTCTAAGCACTTTCTATCTCAGATAACCAGCAAATCAATGAGCTCTCTTCAATTAACCAAGCCCCAGGACCTGGTAGCCATGTTGAAAGATGTGTATGTGTGTCGATGTAAAAGTGTGTAAATGGAAGGGTGATGGGATGTGTGTTTGCATCTATGGGATACCTGATAGGTACTTTGAGGGCAGAACTCCAGTCCCATATCTGATGTAGCCCTGAGCTAATTGAGTGGCCTCCACACACACACACACACACACACACACAAACCTTGAAGACAGCTTTTCCAATCTCCTGCACACTTCATCTCTGCTTTTCGCACACATACACACTCCTATAAGGCTGTCCAAGTCATTTATTTGTAATATATCTGCACACTTATTCTTTTTCTCAACAATGTGACAGGAAGCTCTGTGTAAAACCATCCTTCTAAAAACTAAATGTTTCACACACGCTTCAGTTTATTTTGAGATGTGTTTCCAAATTTCTACAAAGTGAAGAAGTCAATACTAAAAGCACAGGTTCTGTTGTGTTGTACAACTAATATTCTACATAAAGCAAACTGAAATATCAAAACGGTGTAAGTGACAAACTATTTTCATATGTGGGATTAATGTTATTTAGGTGAACAAATAGAATGTGGTTCTGGTTTGTTGCTAAGTCTTTTTTTTTACTGCTGGCATTACAAGCAGTGGAATACAAATAGCAAACTGATGACTTTTAAACTCATTAAAACTGTACAAACTCTGTTGTTGCAGTTTACTGTATTTCCATGTATGTTTGCATATTTCAATTAATCACTTCTCCCATTTCCCATTTTCCAACCAAAAAACTAAATATGAAGAAATGAAGACTGGATCAGGACTTTTCCACAGTACTGTACAGTGCTTAACAAATTCATCAGACCAGACCAGGCTTTATGCCACAGCTGCCCTTAATTACCAGTACCGGTCATTACAAACATCCCTCCATCCATCCATCCATCCATCCAATGGTTAATCACAATTTTTAATACTAAAATATAATTATTGCTGTTGTCCATGAATTTTCAAATTTACTGTTTTACAAAAAGTTGTCATGCACATTATTATTTTTTGATTAAGATGCCAAATTACACTGATTTTCTTGCACTGCTGAACAGAAAAATTTGTTTTAGTGGTTGAATGTCATGATTTCTGACTTCTCAGAGAAATCCAGAGCACCGGCTCAAATCTGGGTTTGAAAACGTGAGTTCAGTGAATTCAGTCTTTTTTTTTAGTTTTGACAGATTTCTAACATATTTGTTTTCTTGTTTTTATGACATGTGGTCTAATACATTTGTTAGGCACCATATGCATACTACATACCCCACTATGAACTGATCCTCTTTACATTAATAGGCAGCACATGAAAGGTTCATTTTTGTATGGTAAAGTTAAAAGCCCCCTTTTATTAGAGTGCAGAGAGCCTAGTTATGAAAGCCTGTTAAGACTGAATACTAATAAACAGCATTGTGATAACCATTATCTCTGATTGGAGTCACAGGTCTATGCTGAACTGCTTTACAGTATAAGGTTGTTATTATTAGGTTATTATAGTTATATAACTAAAACTAAACAAAAAAAACTAAGTGTGAAAAAATGTATCAGGGAAATAAAATAAAAATTAAAACTATTATTTTAGAGGTGAATCTATATTGTGTACTTACCAAACTACCTAAAATAAAACAAAATATACAGGAAATGTCTTGAGCTCCAGTCTTTGACAGCATTTATTTTCTGTAATGTAACTAATGTTTTATCTTTTACTTATCTTAAAGTTTCTAGGAACAATCCTAACATAAGTAAGTGTCCCGTCAACACAATACAGTGTTAACCGTTTAAATAAAGTCTGTCACCACCATGTGAGTGATTTAAAAAATAACTTTAATAAAGCACAACTGGGTACTGGGAATCATGTAATTCTGTGGTACTGTTACAGATTACTAAATTTCTGGTACCATGTCATCCCTGCCTCTGACAAGTCAGTGCTGCTGCCATCCTGCATCACTGCCTGACGCTTTAACCCCTCCACCAACCCAGCATCCATCTGCAAGTTCTGAGGCAATGACTCCCAAATTTCTATGTGAATATTTGCATGGAGTGATAAATTCTGTCCCTTTCCTCCCCTGTCTTCTCAGCTTCCAACCTGCCTTCCTTCTTTTTCCCTCTACCTGCTCTGTCTCTCCTCTCTCTGTCATGTATGTGTGGGAATGAGTATTAACTCTGCCAACACCTCCCAGAAGTAGGAGTGGCTGCCCCAGTTTCCACCAGTACACCTGATCCTCATCCACCATCACCTGTAGTATACAACACTGGTTCTACTTGTCATTCCTTGCTGGATTTTTGAGCTACTCAGCGTGGTAGAGTAATGCAGGCCTCTTAGTTTGATACCTTGTTTGCTTGCTAACCTGTCAACTCGCGCTCTGTGCTTACCTGGCCTGTCCATCTTTGTTACAGATTCTGCCTAAGTCTGCCTATCGTGCTTCTGGAGAAACCTGCCTGACCCATTGTCACTCATAATGAAGTACACACCTGCAGGTTTGGCGAGACCTTACCTGCACCAGAGCAAGCAGAGAAAGAGAATTATTCCCTGTAAATGCTTCAGCAGAAAGTCTTACCTACAAGTCCACCTGTGAAAGTAACCAAAACCAACCTGTGAGAACAGTGAGCACTTACCTGTCATAACACCCTGTGGATGTGAACCTACATAAAGTCTTAAAAATCGCTGTTTGAATATCAACTTGAGTAACATTCAGGAAAACTGTAAATTCTCACCAGCTGTGAATTGAAAACTGTTAATTAAAGTCTTTGAACTTTTTCCAGCGCATTCAGCTTTTGAGTCTTTTACACTAACCATGAGAAATTCAGATCCTAGACACCAAACTCTGTATCAACTATATTAATATAAAAGCTGAACTCTGGTTGGCATGAATCACAACTACAAACAAACTTTTTTTTTGAAAAGAAAAATCAGCAACTTGCTTAGTCACTGCAAGAGGGGGAAGTTCTTGAAAGACAGGTAGGCAAAATTAAATTAGCAAAAATATACTGTGAGAAAGGGAGCCAAAAATAATTTAATCAAAACTGACAGCTGAAGAGACACAGAGCAAACTGTATCTAACAGAAATATAGGCAAACAAAAAGATCAAGGGAAGCTATTGTATATTTTAGGACAGTGTGCAGACACTAAGTCTATGATGGACAGGAGGAATTTTCATTAAGCCAGACCACATTAGTCAAAAAGGTCACTTAACTTCAAAGCGGAAATCAGAGGCTGGCAGTTGACAGATCCCTCCTTTCAAGACACACGGGGATTTACCGTCAGAATCTGTGCTATGCTTCACTCACAAACACAGTGCTTTATACACGGGAAAGACACCTAGATCTCTTCCGAGGGACAAATATACTCAGACAGGCCTGCTTAAACCCTCTCACTTATATTTTTAGCTTGTGAATATGGCATAAAAATAGCTTCTTCTTTTTTTTTAAACACATAACCATACACACACACACTGTAATGGGTATAGCCGACCCAATTAAAAGCAACTACATGTAAAGGAAAATCAAAAAAAAAAAGGCGTTATTTATAACTTCAAAGTCTTTTGCGACAATGTGACTCCTGCACAGTGCAGCTGCCTCTCCTTTTGCCGAGGTACAGATGCTCTCTTTCAGCTTGTGGTGCATTTCAGCAGAAGCAGCACTCAGTAATATTCACACACATGCACGCACAATCAAAGAGACAGAGAATATACAGTAAAAAAGCAAAGATGAAAGAGATGCTAAAGGAACAGAGAGACAGATTAGTGAGAGAGAATGTACAGGAGTGAGCAATAAATTGAACAGGAATGGAAAGGAGTTGCGAGGACGACATCAGAAAAGATAATGCTGCAAGAGTAACGACAGCAGAAATTGATTTTGTGCAAACCAAAGGACACCATTGCAGGGTAAAAAAAAAACAAAAAACTTTGATCTCCACACACTGGTCCTCAGTAAGGGATTGGTCTATAATATCACAATTTATTTTGCTGCCGTGTGGGGCAACATCTCCATATCCTTGTCAGGTTGACCGCCTCTCTTTACCCTCTGTGCTCGTGCCACGTTAGATAAATCCTGTTTTGCACCAAGTGATGTGGAGTGTCAGGAAACAGACGAAACAAAACCACTGCTGGTACATGCACATTTCCATCCAGTGGCCTGTTCAAGAGTGAGTTTTTGGACTAATTTGCCTTCTCTGTGGGTACACCTTCAGTGACGGGCAAAATTAAACTCTAACGCACATCAGAGACACTTTGATTGCATTTGTCAAGTGTGGGCTGGGTATCATTTAAATTATTTGATACTACTGCCAACATGTTACCAGAGTTTGTGTGCACGTGTAAGAAATATACTTTTTTAACAAATGTGTTTTTTGTTGGGGTTTTTTTGCAAAAATGTCTTCCCAAATCATTGATTTGCAAATTTGCAAAAACTTGAATGAATCTGATTAGAGTCAATATTAGATCTTTTATATCGGTATCGGCCAATAAATCAAAATGTAGAAAAGGAAAGAAGTGACGGGAGAAACACCCTTCCTCCATGTCATGAGTGTTGATGTTGCATAGTTTGTCCACCAGAGGGTATTCTGCAACTACCCTGCTGGCAATGCTACAAACACAACAACCAGCTGATCTGGGAGGAGTCAGGCAGAGTATAAACAGGTAATCCACACCTTGTTGTGACAATAAAACAAGGATATTTTCAAACTGCATTGTCATATGATCTTAGTAAGGACTCATAAATAATTACACATAACAAATGTTAGGGAAATCTGTTGATGTTTCGTGCGTCAAAAAGAAAAAAGGTATTGGCCGATATATCGAATTTTTAAATCACCAAATTTCGGTATCGGTTTTTAAAATTCCTATATCAGTCGGCCTCTAAATCTGACCTATAAATCTGATCTTGAATCTGTACCATTTGTATTTTCATGTCATCCTACTGTCATAACTAGAGTTAGCCTCAAAGGCAAAGAGTTTTGACGGGCTTGCTAGTTACTGTAGGTTAAACCAAACTTTCAAAATAAGAACGAGGGACTTCCAATGAGTTAACTGACTGCAGGAACAGGTAAACATGAGTCATCAAATGCACTTTTGTAGCCCAGGTATAAAAGGGGAAACAACACAATACTATTACATTATGTTACCCACAATATAGATTACATCATGATACAAAGATTCAAATGACATCACTTCAAGGTGGAACAAAACAGTAAGTCTACTAAGTCAAACTATTAGTGCAATTGGTGCAGAGAGCCTGTGCCTTTTAGTGTAACTGTTGATTTTTAGCAGTGTATTGATAGTTTTTAGCGAGAAGAATCAATATTGGCATATCAATATTTTTTCAAAGCTTCTTTCAGCTGCTCCCTTATTTGCAAGGGGTCGCCACAGTGGATGGATCTCCATGTTTGATTGGGCACCTGCTTTACACCAGATACCCTTCATGATACAACCCTCCCAGCGATTTGTGTCTCCTCTTGATCTTGAATTGGGGATCCACTGCATGTTAGCCACTACACTATGGGGACACTTTTTAAACTCATAGTACTGAGGATACATTTTTTCAGTTTTATCAGTCAGGCAATTTATCTAAATATGATGATTAGGAACTTGTGAGGTATGTAGTGTACAGTTTCCTGACAAGGACATGACCTTATTGCTGCACACAGGAGAGCATCAAGCTCAACTCAGCAGAGAGTCAGAATAGGGGAGGCAAGACTGCAACAGGTGGGTGGGATGTGGAAATAGGGCTTTTAGAAATCCACGGGCAGTAACAGCAATAGCGGCACCAAGCAGCTGCATAGCTCTCAGCTGAGCAGAGTGCCCTTGCGTGCTATGCAGCAAAAGCATGAGCAGAGCCCTGAAGGGAAAAAGTGCACCACAAAGATTGAGGAATACAATTACAGGAGTACAAGTGTAGCAGCGGACTCAAGTTAGGCTGCCTAAACCAATTCCCAGGCTTTGCTTCATTATTTGCTGCAGTGTCTTATAAACAAACATGCTAAACTATTTTTAGCGTATTTGTCTTAAGAAAAAGTCAGTCATTTCAGCTTCAGAAATGCAACGCTGCTCGAGAACAACAGGCTCACTGCATAAATGTTAGTAAGACAGGGGGAAAGCGTGGCTTGCGCACAGCTTACACACCAGATGGCCTCATACTGGCAAGTATGGCAGCAGATCTTCGCTGTCAGCTGTGACGTGGACACAGCAAACTTTGTTAATCAGACTTGGAGAGAATGGAGATGCTGTGTTTTGTCAGGCCACACAGTGAATCTGAGCAGATTGGCCGATAGGAAAGCGATAACCGAAGCCTACCTTAAATTACAGTAAGGAGTGGAGTCTCTCTTTGCGCTGATGAGCAGTGATCATCACCGGAGCCATAACTGATCTGATCAAAGCCTGGAATGTGCAGTATCTGCCCCTACATTTGATAGGTTTCTCAGCTTGCTGCTGGAGAAAGGTCAGCTGGCATTAAAAAGTGGACTAAGAATTTATATGCAGCTCCAGTCCAATGCTGGGTCTTCACCAAGGCCCAGCTCGGTCTATCAATCAGTTAATACAGCACACACGCACACACCCGAGAACACGCATGTACACACAAATCAGCTATATCCAGCCAATAAGACTACAGATCCCATTTAATGTGTTAGTAGATAACCCATTTTACTTCCCATACACTTGTAGTGTGTGTGTGTGTGTGTGTGTGTGTGTGTGTGATTAATCCTAGTAGGAGGTGGTGATACCCTGAGGCCATACTTTCCTCTGATGAGATCTTGACAGCTAAGGTTTATTCCTCTTCATCCCCCTCTCTCAGTTTCCCTTCTCGAGTCCTTTGCATCCCACATTGCTTCTTCTTTTCTCCCTTGTGTTTAATTGCATTCTCTGTCCATCTCTTCTTCATCAGTTCAGCGTGTTCTATCTCCTTCTCCTTCCATCTTTCTTTAATTTTTTTTTTTTTACTAGTATCCTCTTCATCCAAATGACTCTCTTACCAACCCCTCTTTCACCCACACTTTCTCCTTCTGCTCTTATTACTTACTATCCACCTCTGGGTGCAACCTGAAGTCCTCTCATCCTATTCTTTTCTCTCTCTCTCTGTCTTGAAATCTTCCTCCTCCCTGCTACTTCCTCCATCTCATTTTCTGACTCGCCCTCACTGCAGGTGATTAGCAGTGTAGAGGTCAAAACATGTGAACCCTGCAAAATGAACAGCTTTACTTCAAATCAAGCAGCAGGAGTGCAAATATGCACACACACACACACATATACACACATCAAAAAGGCAGACTCTTCACAACCTGACACAAAAGAAAAAATCATTGTGTGCTTCCTTTCACTTGCTTACATGAACTTTAAAACACACCGTATCCAGTCATCCGGTTTCTGCGTGCGCACACACTCAAAGCGCAAGCAATTAAATAAAAAAAAACAATTTCCACAAAAGCATACACGCAAATCCACAAAGACCACGCACAGCCTAATATAACAATCAAATTCTGACTTTGTGTTCTTAAATTACAGTTTGAAAGTAGAATAGGTCACGGGCTTTAAACCGTCAGGTCTCCAGTTATTACAATAATACACAGTGATGTGGTACAGAGATATTAGAGCGCAGTGCTACAAAGATATATAAATCTATTATGTTTATCGATGTGACATTTTGAAAGGTTACCTTTAAGGTGATGATAAATCTACACAGCCCAGCAGCAGAACGCAGTGTGGATAGAGTTCAAAGCACAAGCGCCGCTCGACTGCAACCGACTTCTGTTTGATAATTGTCAGAATACAGGCCCGAGTGGAGGGAATGACAACGCAATCACCAGAATAAAATGTTGACATTACTGCAAAGCAAGGACACACATAACCTCAATCATATTTCAGTCTAGGAATCTGACTCCATCTGTTGCCACTAGAGACAAGTCTAGAGACAACAAAGCAATTGGCCCTCACTTTATATCTTTATATTAAGACATTGAGCAAAAATATCAACAAAACTTTACACATGCGCACACTGAAGTTGAACACGAGTTACAACAATGTAAATAGGCTGAATGTGTGTGTGTCTCATCCCCGGCCCATGACGGAGAATTTTCCAGCTTTTAGCTGCGTCACTCGAAAAGGTCTTTCTCACTACACCCCCTCCCTCTCCTCCACATTTGCTTTTTTTTTTTTTCTCTCTCGCTGTCTGTTTTGCCGGAAGACTTGTCTAAATGTTGCCTCGAGGGAAGCAGGTAGATGTTGCATACCCTGCCATGAAAGGCTGTATTTTCGCACCCGTGCACCTACCGTCTGGAGTCTGTGTCGACACTGTGGAGAGAGGGACAACCGATGCATGGATTCTGAGAGCTCATTGTGGCTTGTTATATCACTTTTGAAGCTGACTGTTTAAAAAGCAGGTCACAAGGACCCTTAGCCACAGGGAAAAGTCTGTGCAGCTCCTCTCTGCCTCTGCGCGCTGCCAAAGACTGTTTATTCAGGTAAAAGAGATATTGGTCTATAATGCTACCGTAAAAGCGTCTGTAGAGGTTTTGTAATCCCAATTAGAGGAGGAAGAAGCCATGATATGATGTGTCGAATTTTGATGTATCCACTGTTCCTTCAGTGTGCTGGAAACGTGATTTTATAAACAAAGATATTCAACTGGGCTTGGAGAAACATAAAAGGGCATTTAAAAAAAATACTATATCAGATTAATTATTAATAATATTCTGTGTTTGCATGGACAGCTGTGTGTAATCTGTTTGGAAGCATGAATTCATGAAAACCTGTAGTGCCCTCGTCATCGTTTAAAGAAATTCAGCAAGTCAAAACAAAAGGCTTATAAGCTATTCAGCTGTGAAGTATTTAGCGCTCTGTAGCATTACATAAATTGTATGTGTTCAGATGGAACATTATATCGAATTATTATAATCAGCTGATTGACAGGTCTTATGAGAACTGGCTCTTTGTCACATACAGACATCCACTTAGCATCTTTTGCACTTTTCTCTCATCTCACACGAGCAGCTGTAATGTCTCGATTCCGAGGTCTGATCGACACTCCAGCGTCTTAGAGAGACTGCCCACGATTTAGCTGGCAACACTGCCCCGCTCTTTGATATGCTCAAGTGTGTGCATGGCACTTTTTTTTTTTTTGTGCATGTGTGTGACTCATTTATGCACTGGAACTCTTTGAAGATATATACAAACCTCCCAGAGCTGTGCCTTTTGTGAGGCACAGCTCTGGGAGACTTCACATAAGAAGTGTCCTTTTTATGTGAACCTTCAATCATTTCTGTACATCGTCTTCCGCACTTAATTTTTGCACTCTAGAACAGCGCCCGGTACACCCCAGTCAAACTGAGTGGAGATTTTGGTGTAAAATATTAAAAATCCTAAGCATAGCTACATATCTCACCTACAGGTTTAAGTGCTTGAGTGCTTGAGTTAAAGGCGACTGGACTTCTTCAGCTCTACCTCACAAAGAATTCACGCCTTGGCTCATATGACCCTACCAGCTCACATGAAGACAGGGTGAGTCAGGGACTCTCAGGACCACCTTCAAGGTGACCACCATAGGGGTTAAAACTGAAGAGGCCTCTCAGATGAGAAGTGAAACATCTTCAAGAGCCTAAAAGAGAAGTCCAGTGACCTTCAACTCAAGCACTTAAGGCTACCATGACCTGTACAGCAAGTTGCCCATCATGTGATGTCACCATTTCCCTATGTATCATTTTACCGCATCCCTTCCGTTTCTGTCATCTCCCAAAGTATTATCCTCATTCTCTATTTCAGAGAAACAAAACGGGCTGGCGCTGTCATTCTCACGAAAACAAATGCAGTGGATGGAAAAAGTTTGGATCTATGGGAGCGGGAACTCTCATTTGACAAAACATGAAAGACGAAACAAGCGAAGAGAGACAGACGCAGATGAAGTGCGAGGTATAGACGAGAACAGGAGAGGAGAAAATGAAGATGAAGAGAAAAAAAATCTTTTATTTCTTGTTTTTCCAAAATGAATTTCAAGGCTCATCTGCTCCGGGTGATGTTTGTGTTCGCTGCCAAACAGCCTCCTATAAATACAGACTCAGCTCTGAGAGGACAAGAAGCCACCGTCATCTGTTATACGGACACAAACAGGGAAAGCGGTCGGTAATGCAAACTAAAGACAGAAAACGGGGAGAAGAGGAGAAATATCTTAAAAGAGAACCTAAGTTGGTGAGTGTGAGACGAAGCAGTTTGGTTAAAAAGCCAACACAAACATGAAGAAAAGAGAGGGATAAATATCTAATATAGCTACAGCACGTGGGAGGAATATAAATGGAAACGCAGACAAATCCTACGCAAAGCACAAGTGACTTTTGCCATTAGAAAGAACACTAAAATTTAGTGATGCAGGCTCCCATCTGAGCATCAAAAACATTGGCTCGGCTGATATAACTTCTATACTCGGGAATTCAGAATGAAAGCAATCGCCAGTCTAAAAGCAAGTCTCATCATCCTTGATTAGTATAGTCCAAGCTGTCACTGGATACTGTATGTGTCTTAGCAAGTGATTATGCTAGTAATTACCCACTAATATTCATGATAATTGCTATTTATCCTCATCCGGTCAGCCTTGTGTTAGTGTCGCTGATTCGTTAACCAACTATTTTGGTGAGAACAGTGTCGTGATAAACAACATAGCTATGAAAAGGTTTTATGAACAAGAACCTTATATGTAAAACCGAGCCCTTTGAAACGGACCGGCATGCTTTAGAAGGGTGGACACAGGCCGATGACCATTTTTTTATTTCAATCCCTTTCTCCTCCCTATTGTGTCATAAAGGTTCATATCAGACTCAGATGGTTTCTAACAAAGACAGAAGTTAAAGTTTATCACTCAATCTACTCACCCATCTAAAGCTTAACTGCAGTTTCTGGGGGAACAATAAAATACAGAATGAAGACACTAAGAGCTGATAGGATTCAATTCGCCTGAAGGTTGAAGACTCAATACAATGCCAACTGAGGAGTGAGGGAGAAAATGGCAATATTGCAGGGCAATGTCAAACCCTGTGTGTGCACATGTGCGTATCGGCCTGCTAGTCGCGCTTGCGCATCCATAGTAAGGCCAGTGCCTTGGTCTGTGCGACCATCGCCCGATTTACTACTGACCGTAGTTAGGGTATCTGAGTGGAGCGTCCAGTGCAGGAAGCTTTGATGCTAGCATCTGTGGGTGAAAGTTTGCGTGTGCGTTTGTCTGTTTGTGTAGTTGCCTCGGTGGTGCCAGTCAGGCATGACAGAAGGAGAGAATTAAAAGCCGTAGGCGCAAAGAGACCTTCTCACATATGAGTGTGTGTGTGTGTGTGTGTGTGTGTGTGTGTGTGTGTGTGTGTGTGTGTGTGTGTGTGTGTGTGTGTGTG
>JAVDPK010000282.1:131028-147045 GCA_034780415.1 Cichlasoma orientale | reverse complement strand
TGGATGGATGGATGGATGGATGGATGGATGGATGGATGGATGGATGGATGGATGGATGGATGGATGGATGGATGCCACACAGCTGAAGATATATCCACCCGGCTAAAAGGAACCGAGACACCACCAAACCAACCCCAAACAAAGCTCTTCTTTTTGAAACATGAATTTGCCTTTAGCTAGCCAGCTGAGCTGCCCCACTGGGATGCACAAGAGTTCAAAGGATTAATCTGTGTCTTTTGAAGACAAGCTTTCATTTCTTTTATATCCTTTTAGCAGTTTTGACAATGTGCTGAAAAACCTCAGTCCTCATTTTGCAGGAATTTGCAGCTTCATTTTAAACATGTAGGCAGTCTACAAACATAAATAAATCTGTTCAGTGGAGAACACGTTCAAGGCAGCTGCACAGTTGTGTGGGGGCAGAAAATGTTTGGAAGCTCTAATAGTTCTAATATAAAAATTCATATCTTTGCTTTAAGTTTTTATCAGCTTTGAGTTTTTGAGCTTGTTCTTATAAAGTATACATTAGTCCCAGACCTTCACGAGCTTTTCATTCAGCTTTATGCTTTATGTGCTTTATTCCTGACCACAAAGTAGCAAATTCCTCGCGGAATCGTGAGTTCAGATGAGAAGAGTTCTTATCTAATAAGAGATTGCTGAATTTGAATGAACACCGATAACCTTGCAGCTTTCTGAGTCTTAAGCTGAACATTTAAAAGCTGTGAAATTGAAATAAAAACAATGAAATACAATTAAATAAATCAATAAATACAGTGTTGTGTTATATTACTGATTCATGCTTTCATCTGGATATCTTTTGATGCAAAACTAACAGCTTCCCATTTTTCATTTTCTTTTCTTACGTTGGAAGCAAAAAAATTTTATATTTCTCTATATGACTTTTTTTCCTAACCACAGCCATTAGTCACTGTGAATGCATCTGTACGCTGCGTCTCCCTGCTTCAGTGTGCATGCGCCCATGTGTATGCGTGAAACTCTTTTATTCCTTGCATAAAACTTGGCTCGTGTCCAGCTCCACTTGGATGGAGCTCAGTGAGTGAAAGGAAAGACTTGTCTTGTCTTAGCGGTTAAATCCCCCTCTGAGACAGCGAGTGAAACACGCTCTGAGAGTTTTATGTATTGTTGCAAAGCTGCTTTTTTTATGGAGATATGCAGTGGTAAGCACCCCCGAGGGCTTTCTAAATCACCTCTCCAACAGGTATTATGATACACAGGCTCAGGTTCACAGACCATCAGCACAAAAGCTACATTAACTGTTTGCAGAGGATTAGGCAATTATCATTAAACTGAATTATGTTTAATACATTGGGAATTGTTGGACACCACACACATTTTATTATATGAAAGATCCGTTCCTCTGTCTACAAGTTGCATGCTAATTCTATTACTACTACTACTACTGCAAATGTTCATTCAAATGATGCAAATTCATATTAAATTCCATTAACATATTCACTTAAACTCATCATAGACTGTTCGTTCCATCGGCTGTGCTACAGTTTATCGGGTGCGTGTGCCTCGTAGCTACACACCATACATAGTGACCCCCCCCCCCCACGTCCAGTAATACAAGTAAAAGAAATATAGATTTTACATGTTGCTAAACTTGGCTTCTTAACTTTTATTTTATGTCACAATTAATTTGCCTCAAAGAAAATATGAGGAAAGTAAGATATCAGATTTTTCTTATTCTGCTACGACAGCACAAACTTCTTCTCTAAAACAATTTAGAGTAAGGCAACCTAAAAGGCACATAACCAAAATAACAGAATGGACCCTGTAGGCTATTTATGACTGAGTAATTGATGACGTGGCAACCTTTATTTTAGACTTCAAAGCACTGAAGCTGAAGCTCGCGAGCAGCGTGTTGGAAAAAAGAAGACTCAGAGATTCTCAGGCTCTTTGGGGAGGACTAGTGACTGAGGCAAATCTATAAGGCGGTAAAATAGACATTAATCATCATGTTTTGCTTCAGCTGTGCAGCATTTGTACGTATTTGGGTGACCACAAATTTTGCCTCTGTTCAGCACAACAGTAGAGTTTAAATCAAACTATTAATAATGGGATTGAAGTGCATACTTTCACCTTTAATTCAAGTGATTTCACAAAAGTATGAACAAGTATTAACTGTTTAGGAATTACAGTCATTTTTATACGTTTCCCTTCATATAGATGCTCTCCCCGGGCCTTTACTGCACCGGCCCTCGGTTGCTGCTTGTTTGTGGGTTTCTCTGCATTTAGATTCCTGTTTAATAACTGACAAGCATGCTCTGTTAGGTTAAGATCAAGTGACTGGCTTGACCATTGAAAAACAGCATTTCTTTACCTTGAGATTCAGATTCAGTCAAGTGCTGTTTTGCAGCACTTGGCTGAATCGGAGCAGAGAGTAGAGCCCTGTGTACTTGAGTATGCTTTGGATTATGGATTTGCTCTTTTTCCTTCTCCATACCTTTTTATTCCCATCATCCTAGTTTCATCTCACCCAAGAATTCTTTCCCACAACTGTGCAGGCTTTTTTTAGATATTACCTACTGAAGTCTAATCTGGCCTTCTTGTTCTTGAGTGTAACCAGTGGTTTGCAACTTATTGTAAATCCTCTGTATTTCCACTCATGAAGGTGTCTCTTGGTGTTCAATAAATAAATAAAAAGAAAATAATGTTTAATAGGGAACAAACAGCTCTAAGGACATGGGCAAGTGTAAAAGGTTGAGAAAGCAGGTGTTTAGCAGGGAGTTGTCACTGTGAATGATGCTGTTTGAAGGTCGAGGATGACTAAAGGATAGGCTAAACCACAAGAGATGTTTGAAACGAACAAACACACCAGGAAATGCTCCTATTCCACACTGTGCGACGGGAGGGTGTCAGTCCTTCAGTGGTTTCAGAGTGAGCTTGTGATTAAATGTCACAGGTATCATGCAGTTTGTAAGGACATGGTGCCATATAATGTCAGAGGGAAAAAAGCCAGAGTACATAAAATGCTTTAAAGAGTGAGCGCATCCAGTATAGAATAACTAAAAGTCAACCCTAAAAAAAGAGAATAACCACAGATAATTGACTAGAGAACATTTTACAGCAGCTGCGATTCCAGTGCACCTTGAGGACCACATGTTTTTTATGATTACACGCACATTCACAAACATGCACACACATAGATGCACTATGTGTACCAATGAGAGGCAAGGATGCTGTTAATTGACTCATTAAAGAATGGTAAATAAGTTAGAGGGAGCCTAGTGTGTCTGCAAACGACCAACTGTCAGACGTAAAGTGACGAGAGAATCACTTCCTGTGTAGACGCCCCGTCTACACTCATGTCTGCGATGTTTTGAGTACATTAGCAAATGCTCACACTGACAATTAGAGCCCAGCAATTTAGCAGTCTATCAGTATCAATATTTATTTAAAAAAAAAAAGAAATTAAAGTAAAAAAGAATGGAAGAAACACCCTTCAACCATGTTATGAGAGTTGATGTAACTTCCCTGTTGGCACCACGCCTGTTTTGGCAGAGCGTAAAGGTGCAGGTAAATCAATAACTGCACATAATAAATGTTAGGGAAATGTTATTGTTTATGTAAAAGAACAATAAATATCGTCTGATATTTCAAAATATCATATATCGTCCTTAAATCGAAAATTTTGGTATCAGGCTTTGAAATTCTGCAACGCTCTGACTCTGCTGACAGCATGTTATCATTGAGCTAAACCTGATGGCTACGTTTCAGTCGTGCCGTTATTAAGTCATAAATCAATATCATCTTCACTCAGCTTAATTTGTAAATGACTGATGGTTTTCAAATGCAAATAGGCCAAATCATTTATTAGTACATGTAGCTATGCAGTGTATTATAATGGCAGCCAAACCTTCTGATGTAAACATATCAGTGAATGAGGCATGCGCCAGCATTTCTTATTTTTTCTGGTTTTGTCTTATCACTTGTTTTGTTGTTGTTGTTTTTGTGAGCTTGAGCAAACATATTATCTTTGCTCTGCTTTTTAATTGTCACCCTGTTGTTGCTGTTTTTTTCCTTCTCTGTCTCGCTCTCTGCTATTTGTATCTGGAAGTTTTTTTTTCTCCATCATCACCATCATCTCTCTCTCTCTTTCTCTCTCTCTGTTTGCAATGTGTGTTTTCCTGTTCCTGTGCGCGTGAAGCCACTGATGCCGCACCGATTCCTGTCCTCTCGTCTTCATATCTCTCTCTCTTTCCACCTTCATTTTCCCCGTGTTTGTTTTCTCTCTCCTCTGAATGCAGCCAGATTTTAACAAATAGAGCCATTTGTAGTAAATTGCATAAAGTCGCATGAGGCTGCTTAATATTTTCCTGGCACAATAATTAAATTTAGATTGCAGTGACTGTTTCAGTTTTGTTACTAGAGATAGTTTCCTGTACTTTGTGTCTGTGATTAGAACATTTGAGTCTTTAGTCCGTATAATTTAAATAATAAAACCGAATCAAAATAGCAGAATGTTTCCCTGACCACAGTAAGATTCCAGCGGTTCCGATTAAACAGGATGTGTGGCTTAGTTAACAGAAGAAAATTACCATGCCTTTAATATTTTGCATCCTCAAAACACTATATACTTGACACGGTTAATCGTTAATTTATCAGCAGCTCAACATTGAGCAATCAGCCCCAAAGAGGCTTTCCTGAAACACACTGAAAGGCATTCTGAATAGCCAAAGCAAAGCCCATCCATATGGAGAGGAAACACTTTTTTGTGATTCTCTCTCAGGGCTGCCTGACAGATGAGAGGAAATACATCAAAGCTTTTCTAAATGTCATCCTAATTATCGCTGGTGTTGCGCTGAAATATCAAAAATATTCCAAAATACCAAAGCCTCGAGGTTTTTTTTTATCAACATGTAACCTCTGAAATTCATTGTCAGCTTTCAAAGCCATATCAGGACTGGAGAAGTCAACAGCGTGTCAGGTTGTGCGTGATTCACTCTGAGTCACAAGTGACGGGCAGAGAAGAGTGATGACCAAAAGAAAACTTTGCTGACTTCAAAGAACAATTATTTCTAGCACTACCTGTACGAGTAAGACCAGTGGTAACAATGTAAGTGCCACGATTATCAGGTGCTATGGTTACTTGGACTGTTGTTGGTACCACTTTCAGCTTTCTTCTTCTACTGTATACAGCTCCTGCATTACTATAAGAGATTTGTTTAAGTTATGATGAAAGCAAATGGCTTCACCGCCATGAATCACAGGGATTAGAACCTCGTTTGATGACCGTCAAAGGCTCTTCCGTTTTGTTTTGTTTTTTGCAGTTTCTCTCAGCATTGCACAGTCTGACCTTGGAGGGAATTTTCTAGGATGGCCACTCGTGAGAAGACTGGAAACTGTCTTTAATGTTTTCCACTTGTGAGTAATCTTTCTCACCATAGAATGATGGATTTCAAATTGTCTGGAAATAGCCTATAACCCTTCCCAGACTGATGAGCGGCAGCAATCGCTTCTTTAAGATCATTGCTGATGTCCTTCCTCCTTGGCATTGTGTTAACACACACCTGGATGCCCCAGACAAGCAACCTGCCAACGCTTCCGTTTTTATAGAGCTGGTCACACTTGATGATGATCAGTTAATCAAGTCAGTTTAATTATCAGCACCTGGCTGCTTCTTGCCCTCTTAATTCTTATGGAAGCAGTAAAAGCGTACTCAGTTTTTCACACACTCCTTTTGCATTTAGGCTTTTGTTAAATAAATAATGGGACAAAGTAATATGCCATGTGTTGTTGTTCATCTGAGGTTGTATTTACCTCATTTTCAGACTTGCTTATGTTGTGATATGTGGCGTACTTTCTTTTTACCATGAGTGCATGTGTTATAGGTGTGTTATAGGTGTGTTATAGGTGTGTTACAGGTGTGTTACAGGTGTGTTATAGATGTGTTATAGGTGTGCGAGTTCCAGTAACAGACCCATTTATTAAACTCTGACTCGAGTTCCACCTTTTGCCACATGAAGGTCATCTCGCATATTTTTCTCACTAAATTTGCAATAACATTGGGATATTTGTCAATGAGGCATTTTCACTGTTCCCAGTAAAGAAGACAAATCTCTCACAAAGCCATGTGCGAGGGGGCTTTTACAGCAGCACTGTGGAGCTGTACATACAGAGAGAGACACTTTTTTTTAGTCACAGTGACAGAGACACTGTTCCTTCATACAAATGAAACAGCACCAGAGCAGCAGTACCATAGTATTGTTTAAATCATACCCATTTCTTAACAAAAATGTCTGCTGTCATAAAATAGATTCGCCAAACTTCATTCTGAGCCGGGGGTTTAAAGCGCAGCTGTGTGGGCACGCAGAGGGTGAAATACAAGAACAAGTGTTGAACTATATGTTTTGTGATTGTCTTCTGAATTTACAAAATAAAAGATTTTTTTTTGTCTTTTTATTTTATTTTTAAAATAAAGGAGCTCGAGCTCCTTCTTCACAAGCTCTGGGCCATACGACAGTATACGGTCTCCATAAAATTTATATGAATGTACACAGAATAATACCAGCGTGTAACCGACTGCATAAAATTCACCAGCACAGTATCTGACCTTCCCTCGTTCTGTACCGAGGAGGCAGGAGGATAATTCTGGCATTAATGGCTTCAGCTTCATTAAGGAGAAAACTGCTTCCTCTGAGTGGAAACACACACACATGTGCCTTTTATGCGCACAAATTCACAGAGGTCCATAGATGGCTACTTTAGACACAAGAAAAGAGAAACGGCGAGCTGCTCCACTCTCTTTTGAGGAGCATGTCGTCAAGCCTGAAATAACCATTACCAAGAAGGTTGAGTGTTTGCTTTTGGGAAGCAAAAGGAGTGTGTGACGCTAATCAGTGGTTTAAAGTCTGAGCCACACCTGTCCTTCACTTTCTCTATGTACGCTGCTACCCTTTTACTCCCTCTGTCTTTGTGTTTCAATAATTATTCCCCTTTTATTCACTCCTACTTCCTACCAGCACACCATTACAACAGCTACATACACAAAAGGCAATAATTTGGGGAGGTGTGGGGGGTAAAGGGGGGAGGAGAGCCAGCCAGATAAAAAAAAAAAGGGTGAAAAAGAGTGAGCAAGGGATATAAAAGAGAGCTAGTGAAAGAGAGGAAAAAGAAAGTGGTGATGAAATAGTGAGACAGAGAAGAAAGGGAACCCTGGAGAAAAAGAGAGAGGAGATGAAGGGATGCGGGGTTTGGAGGTGAAGTTAGATCCAGGGGTGGAGAGAGATAAAATGAGGGCTTGATGGAGGGAGGTGAGAGGTCGCACTCTCCTCTACTCTGTCAGAGCTGTGATTATTCCAAAATCCACATCTCTGTCTCCCTTTTTTCTGCGCCTACTCTCCCGGCATGTTTTTTTTTTTTTTTGTCCTCAATGATCTCTCATCCCCTGTCGTCTTTTATCCCCATCTTTTGCTCCGTTTTATACTCCCTCTCTCTCTCTCTCTCTCTTTCCCTCCACCCTATGTCCTTCCTCACTCTTTTCCCTCACTCATCCTCTATGCATAATTCAAGCTGAGATTCCAGCATGACGGGCATGGCCATTAAAAATACATGGGGACGCTGCGCCGAGCCCGTTTAGTGCTGCCTTTCCTCGGAGGAGGAGCACCATCGGCTGGGGCAGCGAGGCCAGTAAGAGGGAGGAAAGAGGAAAAGTAGAGAGAGGGAGGAGGAGGAGTTGGAGGAAAATGAGTCTAAAGAAGCGTTTCCAGTGCAGGAACTTTCCCAAGGGACAGGGAACCTTTGGAGGGATTTAAAGGAAATTAAGTTCCGGGGAAATTATTTTAACCCCCAAAAAGCCGTTGCTCAGAGGGAAGAACTTCCACATAGAACTTCTTGTGATGGGTCTCAGGCTCACGGTTACTGTGTTCAAAAACCTGCACCTGGTGCGCGGTTCAGGAAGAGAGAGAGAGCAGCAGGGGTCAAGTGAGTTAGAGAGTTAATGAAGAAATGGAGCAACCTTATTTAAATATGAAAATGTACCATGCTTTCACCTTATGACAGGATGGATGGATGGATGGATGGATGGATGGATGGATGGATGGATGGATGGATGGATGGATGGATGGATGGATGGATGGATTAAATTTAATTAAAGTTTTAAGAGCCTTGTTTTCTTGGTTTTAGCTCCTACTTTATGGTGGGTACAAAAGCACAGAAAGAACCTTTGCATGACATAAATGTACAGCAATTGGTTTAGATGTAATCACAATCTAAATGGTGCAGCACACCCGACCACCTTATTAAAAAAGAACGCAAACACTAGCTGTGTAAACTAAAGTTGGCTCTTTACAAAAATGCAACACAATTACAGCTCTCAGCTTCCTACCTTTAACATTTACCACAAAATGAAGCAATGTAGAAAGAAAATGAAGAAGCAGGAATGCAATTAAAATAAAGTAAACACCACCACAACCAAAGTGGATCTAATGGAAAAGTGTTTTCCTTCCTTCCTTTTAAAACAGAAAAAAAAAAGTCATTAAAGGTGTGTAGTCTTTGGGGCGCTCCCCAGAGGATAATTATCCAAAGTTATTCTTTACAATAGTTTTGTCCAAAAGTGTTATACAGCACAAATAAACACACCCACATCTTCACACAGCTCTGCAGGAAAGGCGCCACACTGCCAGGTTTTGCTTGACTCTGGCCCAACCAAATCTCCCATTTTATCCTGCATGCTGTGCCGACTGCTGCTACTCTTCTGGGTGTGCGTGTGCGCATGTGTATGCGTGTAAGTGTCCCTGTGTGTACTGTTGCTCAGTTCTGCCTATCAAACAGACACAGACCTGCAGCTGTGACACCGACAGAGAGCAGAGAAGTCAGAGAGCCGTCACATTACACGTCTACTCTGTGAAACTTTGCCGTCTCTTGCATCTACTTCAGTTTGAAACGGCACAAACACGCATTCAAACAAGCATTTCATGTTTTGGTACGATCACATCTGTTACATTCACTTGAATGGGGAAGTCATTACTCTTTTAATTATTATAATATGTGCCTTACCAGAATCACTCCCCAATTAGTACAATACAACAAACATACAACAGGTACTAGGATCTCGAACCGTTCTTATAAACACCCACAAAAGTTATTCTGCGGGTTTCTCAAACAACAACATGTGTTTCAAACTCAGCAGATGTCACGACTTTGTTCAACAGTTCAGGCCCTTGTGTCAAAGGTCAGGCTCTCCACACTTCAAATAGCTCAAATGCTAATTTTAATACTGCTGACCATATCCAAGAGCAAACTTCTGCCCCAAGCGGCAATCTCTGGCTGAAAAATGAAGCCACTGTGGAAGTGCCAAAAACTGCAGTCCTGGAGTGGTCACTGGAGGCTTGATCTAAACCTCAGTCAACCCCTTAGACCACCATGATAAAGTGAGCAGCCCAGCAGCATTAAAAGGCATGTTTAAAGCCTTGGACAAAAAAAAAATGCTTTGGTCTCCCCTTCATACTGACTGTATGATGGTGAAAACTAATTCATTTGGATCAGTGCTGGTTGATGACTCAAAAAACCGGGGCTGTGGCCTGTGACGGTGACTCAGGAGGTAGAGGTGGACAACTAATCGGAAGCTCAGTGATTCACATGCTTTAGTGTCCTTCAGATAGTGAATGTATGATGATAGTTATGAAGTTATTGAAGTTGCCACATACATAAATGTAAACGATTCTGTAAGCTAAGATTGCAGCCCCGAATATGATACCTGAAATTATTAAAAAATTAATGTGCTATGAGTTCGTCTGCCTGTGGGGGAGTTACACTTACTCAGGTTTGGAGATTATCTTCATCTAGTCTTTTAAGCACAGGACCGATATTAAGGCAGTCTGTCTTCTTTGGATCTTGTAAGGCCAGAACTCCACTCAGTAAGATATTAAATTTAAAAAAACAAACAAACAAATAAAAGCACGATCCGTGCTGCAGTCTGTGTGACAGCCCATTGTCCACACAGGCGTCTTCGGTGCTAGTCATGAGTCATAGGCCTGAGGGTGTGTAACCAGTACAGAATCCTCCAATCTTTCCCCAGTGAGGTCCCATCGCTGCAACATCTTAACATCGGCATTCACAAAAATAAAAAAGATTGGCTCTTGTCTGCAGATGTCACTGCTGAGGCAGTTTAATCAGGAGTGCAAGACAACATTTAGTTATTAAATCTTACTGACAAGACTCTAAGAGCCTCAATGGGGATGTGGAAAACAACACTTGAGGCCAACTTCAAGCCAATTGCACAAGATACCATCAAGTGTGGGATTTACCAAGGAGAATCTCTGTCCTCACTGCTGTCCTGCACAGGCCTGAGCCCCCTCAGCCAGATCATGAGCAAGACCGGCTACAGATACCGACTATGGAGTGGAGCAAACATCAGCCACCTCCTCTACAAGGCGTGAACGAGACATCGATCCACTGATCCACACCACAAGGATCTACAGCAACGACATTGTAATGTCTTTCGGACTGTAGAAGTGTAGTCGGATGGTAACAAAGAGCATGATGGTAGTCAGAACCAAGGGGATTGCACAACCGGAAGGCAACATTGCTCACAGTGAGGGCAGCTACAAGTACCTTGGAATCCCACAGGCAAATGGGAACCATGAAGAGGCCACTAAGAAAGCTGCAACCGCCAAATACCTGCAGAGAGGAAGCAAAGTCCTGAAGAGTCTGCTGAATGGGAAAAACAAGATTTGGGCAGTCAACACCTACAACCTGCCAGCCATCAGACACCCTGCTGGGATAATAAGCTGGCCAAAGGACGAGTTAGAAGCCACTGATGTCAAGACAAGAAAACTCATTACCATGCATGGAGGGTTTCACCCCAAATCTGTACTGTACTGCTTAGCACTGTATGCTAAGCAGAAGGAAGGAGATTGAGGACTAGTGAGAGTCAGAACCACTATCCTAGATGAAACAACAAAGATCAGTAAAAACATCAGGAAGATGGCCTCAAAGGATCATGTGCTTAGTGAATCAGGCAGGAAACCCGAGAAAGAAGAGGAGCAAGAAAAGGAACCACCATGGAAGGACAGGCCTCTGCACGGCATGTACCACCAGCAGATAGGCTGTGCAGAGACGCCCCTGAGACAATAACAGCAGGGTGCAAGATGCTAGCAGCCAGGGCATACATGGAACTCCATAACCAAGTGGCTGGCATATTATACAGGAACATCTGTGCCGAGTAAGGCCTGGAAGTCTGAAAGTAAAAATGGGATACGCCCCCAAAGGTGGTTGAGAATGACCGAGCTAAGGTCCTGTGAGACTTCCAAATACAGACAGATCAACTGGTGCGCCTAACCAACTGGACATAGTAGTGGTGGACTAGCAGAGTAAGAAGGCCATAGTGATACATGTAGCAATACCAAGTGATAGCAACATCAGGAAGAAGGAACACGAGAAGCTCAAGAAATGCAGAAGGCTGAGAGAAGAGCTAGAGAGGATGTAGAAGGCAACAGTGGAACACTTGAGGTAGGTAGGAACTGCTAAAATACTGCGCAGGACCCTCGAGCTCACAGGCCTGTGGTAGAGGACCTGAGCTTGAAGGACAGACAAAAACTGCCCACAGGGCAAGTGGTTATTTTAATTTCTCTCATCTCTAAAATGATGGAGGAGGAGCAACCTTCTCAGCTTTAATGGACCAGCCATTAAAGCTGATTTGAATGTCAAACTTTAATATAGTCTATGTGATTCTCACCTGCTTGTATTTGACTGGACAGACTATTTCTGGATATTCTACTAAGTCAAATTTTGTCTTTTAAGGGCGTAGTAAGCCTGTTTTTCTAAGGAGAGGAGAGGAGAGGAGAGGAGAGGAGAGGAGAAAGTTGTGGATTAAATGTGGAAAAAAGAAAGGATTTTTTTTTTTTTTGTCTTTCTCCCTTGACCTCAAGCTTAGGGGGGTAATTGGCAAAAACTGGCATTAATGCACTCTACACTCTCTGCTTATCCCTCTCTCACACACACACACAAAACATACACATATGCTAATACTCCCAACCCTCGGTATACCAATTTCCCACAGAGACTGCAGCCCAACACGCAGCAACATAAATAAACCATTAAAAAAATATTTACAGCCAATCAATCCATCAATGGTTATTTTTTTAAATGGGCACACGCATGGTGTGTGATACGGACAAAGTAACAGTGTCATATCTAGCATGCGTCATCTCCTCAAAGGAGGACATCTATTTTAAACACTCACAAGCATGCACACATCTTGTCAGTGCCCCTTCAAAGATATTGTTTCTTGCAGGAAGATCCTGTCTTTCTGCTAATGTTCTTTCCATGTCTTCTTGCCTTTGGTTCATAAATAATACCCTGCTGCTATTAACATGGTCAGGAAGGCTGCAGGAGATGGCAAGCAGACAAGACCACAGATGCAGAGGAAGATAGATTGAGGCATGCCAAGAGCAGGAGAACTGGGATGTGGGAACACCAAACACTTAACCTCTTTTTTTTTTTTTCCTTCTTCCTCCCACCTGTTCTCCGCGATCTAATGCAACATCACTGCAAGATGTAAAACCCCCCTTTGCAACCTGCATTTTCCCTCGAGTCTTCCGCTTCTCTTTTACTGAACTCTTTCCCTTTGACGATTACACTTTTACTGCTTTCTCTCGCCTTATCTACCACCTTTACGCCCCGCTTTTTTTCCCCCCTCTATCTCTTTTTACTGCCCCCATCATCCTCTTTCAAGAGATGGAAAAGAAGTAAAAATAAATGGAAGAACGGGGATAAGAGGAAACAACATAATGACACAAAAAGAGTGAAAAGATATTAAGAGGTGAATCTGGATAACAAAGAGGAGAAAAGATGAGGGAAAATGAAAGAAAAGAGGCACACCATTTTCTCTATATAACTTGTTTCATATCCGCAGCTTTTATCACCAAACATCATGAATCTTACTGGATGATGTTCAGTGGCCCTTATCAAACACACACATACTACCCATTGATTTTTAGCTCTACACCAGCAGCATCTTATTAAAATGTGGCCCTTAAATAATCCCATTCCCCCCAGTGAGTTTTCCTCGGTCTCATTTTCTCTACTTATCTGTCCTACTTTCAGTCACATTTATTAAAAAATACTCTATAGTGGAATGTTTTCCAATCCCTGAACTATTTGGAGTTCTATTGTTTTAAGTGCACAAAGTCTTCAACAGCATTGACACTTGAAATGCTGCTTGAAAGATAAGGCAGACTTAATGAAGCACTTTTTTTTCCCTCTGTTTTTCCTCCTCGTAAATATTAAAAATGCATTCTAGTGCAACACTTTTCACATCGGCTTCCTGTGTAAGCCCTAGTAACAGGCTTGAGAAATAACACATGAGTCATGTCTTATTCAATTTAAAAAAGAATTCCCCCTTTATTATTGTTTTACACTGACAATTGGATTTAAATCTCAGTGCATTTCCCTTTTGTGGTAACTAAATTGGCTTTACAGGCAAGAAACAGGGCATTAACAGCACACCGCTGAACTTATCATCCTGGTGTTCATTCTGCCGCTTATGGCAGCAATGCAGACTAATATGATCCTTTGGAAACCACACAGATTGATTTCTGTGACCGGAAAGCAACTAGTCAGGTAAGTTTGGACAGCAGAAACAAATCAAGAAGCGCCTCCCCAGCACACCTCTGTTTGTTATTCCAGTCATAAACAGTGTTATACAGGCTAGAGCATTTGGTCATTTTTAACAGCAGTAAACAGTGTCATGAGTCAATACGCTTGGACCGGTGGTATGATTCTTAACAGAATATGTCCCCCTATTAAAAACTGCTTCCATGGTCATTTTCAGGCTGCCGCCAAATTTCACACCTGTATAGCTTCTTGTGTGTGTGTGTGTGTGTTTGTGTGCATGCATGTGTTTCTAGGCTATTCTGACCGAACTGCAAACTGAAAGATGACCCAAATAGCTTTGTCAGATGTTGCGCGCAGCAGTCGCACTGAGCAAATATGGCACACTCCCCTTAATGATGGTAACATGATCACAAGTTTGTGTTTTGGCTTACTTTGGAGGGAGCATTTATGGTTCACAACTTCAGACCGATGCTTTAATAACTAAGTAAAAAAAAAAAAAAAGTTTTTGAAACCCAAAGCGAGCCAGTTTACAATAATAACAGAGAAAGGCAGCAAGTTCTCATATTTAATATGCACATTTGGTTGATTAAACAGCTAAAACGCTTCAGTGATTATCAAGATTACTTCTTATTATTTTCCTGTTGATTGACTAATCAACTAATTGCCTGGGCTATACAAGCACAGTTCAGTGTGAAATACACACAAACACCACAAACATTCAGATTTAAAAGTTATCTTCACATATAAATGCATTTTTGCAACTGTATTACAAAGTCACTGAAGCACAGTCTCGGCATTCTAATTAGAGCCACACCAATGTAGGCTTAAGATTGATACCAATACCGATATTTGGTGACTTAAAAATCCGATATATCAGCCAATTATTTTTTTCAGACACACGAAATATAAACATATCTCTCTAAGTCCTTACTAAGCCAATATGACAATGCAGTTTAAAGATAATTTTGTTTCACTGCCATAAGTTGTGGATCTGATCGGATCAGCTGGTTGTTGTGTTTGTGTTGTGATGCCAACAGGGAAGTTGCAGAGTGCTCTCTGGTGGACAAACGATGCAATATCAACACTGATAACATGGTTAAAGGGTGTTTCTCCAGTCTTTTTTAACTTTCATTTATCGGCAATTATAAATGTAGATACCAATATATCAGCAAATAGCTAATATTGGCCGACATATCTGTGGGGACAATATATCAGTCATACAATTCTAGTAACAAACATTTATACCACAGTTTCTCACGGTAACTAGCAGGGCTCCGGTGCAGACTCACTCACAAACCAAACACTATCAACAGGTGACTAAAAAAAACAATAACCACAAAAATTAAGATGTTCCAAATTATTTTAGGCTCTACTTTAGTTTAACAATGCTGCACCACAGGAAAGGCACGCTCCAGATAAACAAAGCAGAGTACATAAAATAACCTTCACAATATCAGTAACTAACCACACAACAAGGAAAGAAGCCAGCTCCCAAAGAGACAGATTACAGCAGCCAAACTCGCCTTTAGATTAAGTGGCAATTAGGCCTGTGTGATATGAGGAAAATCTGTCACGAGTGACAACATTGTTAAATGCAGCAATGATGATATGACTTGCAATTAATAAATATTGATTTGTGCATATAAGCTAAACAGATCCTATTTCTTTCTGCTTTAATACTTGCATTACTCAAATAGACACCAAATGTTGAATGGCCAAAGCAGGCTAAATAAAGAGATTAAATAAACTGTTTTGAAAATGCTTTTACACTGCAAATGCAAATTATGTCCTTCCCTAATATAAATATGTCTTTACCTAAATTCATATTGGTTTGTGAAGCTCACTCATATTGAGTTATCTGTACTTTCTTGCCCTTTCCCAAGCAGTATACTTGTTTCAGTCATTCTAAATACAGAAAACTTCTGCAAGGACAAGTGCAATGATTCATGCAACTCTTAATGTTTGCCTTACAGTGCTTAATTTAGCAGTTCTGTGAGCAGTATTTCAGTTGTGTTGTGTTTAGAGTTTGATTATTATGTGATTTGTTTTTCGGTGTTTGTGTGCTCAAGACCAGTATAAAGGTTTAGTTATTAATAGACCAAAAATGACAGAATCCTGCAGCGATAAATAACCCCCAGCCAACGTTCTTGTCCAGGGTCAGTGTTTTATGTAAATAAAGCTATTGTTCCCATAACTGTGAGGTGTAAAAGAAAGTGAGATTAGTGTAACTTAACACATAATGTAAATCCTGTGAAAAAGTACTCAGCTTTCTAAAAACAACCTTATTTTCTGAGTATATTCTTTTAAAAATCAAATATATGTAACTTAAAGCTCTTTTACTTTGGTATGTTGTTAGGCACCCATTTAAGTATTGCACATCTGAAATAAAAAACTTGGTTATCTTACCCTTCTTAAGGTGAGATCATTATATATATA
>JAVDPK010000282.1:84961-116101 GCA_034780415.1 Cichlasoma orientale | reverse complement strand
ACACACACACACACACACACACACACACACACACACACACACACACACACACACACACACACACACACACAGTTTCAAATCACAACAGGTAGCATTAATGTTGAATGTCTTTTATTTGCTGTTAGCTCACTGACGATCTGGAGAAGACCCTGCGAGATGATACCACCACACCTTCGAACTACATCAAAGTCAACACTGGGCCACCTCGGGCCCCCAGCAGTGCATCTACCAAGATCGAATCGGACCAAACCAACAGTTATCGAGAAAAGCAACACCTGTCGGTCCAATCAACAGATGATGCACGTGTGTCACAGAGACACATACAGAGATTTCTAGATTTGCTACATTAAATGTTGACATTTGTGCCTTCACCCACTGTGGGGAGGTTGCACCTCTATGCGTGGCCAGCCGATTCATGTTCCTGAAAAGTGCAATAAGTTGGTTAAAACCTCAGTTTTGACAAACTGGTTGATTTCTACATGATAAGGATGCTAATGTGCTTTCATTAGTTCATGCCCCGGGGATTTAATCTCTAATTTGACTGATATAGAATCATAGATTTTTTTTTTTTTTTGCACTGAGACTTTATGAAGAAGCAATTTACACAAGTTTTAATGCCCTAAAAACTTAATCCACAACTTACAGATTTCATGAAAAATATTTTTCCTTCCACTTTTTAAGAAATCTATAATTAACAAATGGAGCATCACATATTCAATTCAGCATCATTTAAGACTAATCAAGGGTGTTTGGTTGACATACACTCATCAGCTACTTCATTAGGTGCACCTGTTCAGCTGCTCGTTAACGTCAATATCTAATCAGAAAATCAAATGGAAGCAACTCAATTCATTTAGGCAGGTAGATGTGACTGAGACGGCCTGCTGAAGCTCAGAACGAGCATCAGAATGGGGAAGAAAGGTGATTTAAGTGACTTTTAAGTGACTTGGTTGGGCTTTTCCCACACAACCGTGTGTAGGGTTTACCAAGAATGGTCCGAAAAAAGAGAAAATATGCAATGAGCGGCAGTTCTCCGGGCAAAAATGCCTTGTTAATGCTAAAGGTCAGAGGAGAATGGGCAGACGCTTTGAGCTGATAGGAAGGCAGCAGTGACTCAAATAACCACTTGTTACTACCAAGGTGTGGAGAAGAAAATTTCTCAACGCACAAAACTTGGGAGTCTTGAAGCAGATGGGCTACGGCAGCAGAAGACCACACCAGGTGTCACTTCTGTCGTAACATGAAAGCCTGGATCCATCTGGCCTGCATCAGTGGGTCAGGCTGGTGGTGCTGGTGTGATGCCGGATATTTTTCAGCACACTCTGGGTGCCTCAGTACCAACTAAGCATCATTTAAATGCTACAGTCTGCCTGAGTGTTGTTCCTGACCATGACATCGTCATATCACAGCCATGACACGCGTCACGAAGGATTCAAGCAAACTGGGGTCCAACCTGAGACTTGCAAGATGTACCTAGTGAAGTGACCAGCCTGTATATATCTCATTACATCACTGATGCATATTTAGGCCATCACTCTGAAACTTCATTCTTTATTATAGTTGTCCTGCTTACCCAAATACACACAAGCTTGTCTTTTGAGGTTGGCCTATTTCACACAGTCAAACCCGTTAATTGGCCACATACTGTAGTTCTTTTCAGGTATATCTTCAACCCTTAGAGGATAATGTGTCAGCACAAATAAGTGACTGAGTAGTATCCTAATGCTAAAGGAACAGTTCAGGAGGAAGTGCTTGATCATTTTCCAACAAAGAGTCAGATGATTGGATGCATAACCCTCTCATGTCTGCGCATTAAACAGAAGGGCTATAGACAGTGGAAACACCACGAAGCTGGCAGCACGATGAAATCGCCAAGAAATTTTCCGCCACAGATTACGCAAATGATACACCATGTAACGGGCTAGCCGTTTCCCCCCCTGTTTCCAGTCTTTACGCTTAAATACACTAACTGGTTGCTGGCTGTCACTTATATTTAGTGTATATGAGTCACACTGTGAAAGTAAATAAACATAAATTATTTCCTGGAGAAAATAACAGATGCATGAGAAGCCATATGTCAAGATGTGCTCACGCACAAACCTTCCTTTGGCGTGGAATAAACAGCGTGTGTGTGTAGTAACCTGGACTGCTGGGGTTTTTATGTAATCTGCAACAAGAGTTGGTAGCAGTAAAAACTGATGCTATTCTGTACAGACTAGAGGTTTTTACAGTGTAACACTGGAGTCTGCTTGGTCTGCTTTGGTGTTCCTACTCCACATCTGTATCCTCAACCATGTATCTGGAATACGTCCGCTGGCCCATAATCAAATCCAAGAGCAGCTTTCAAAGATTTCTCACTGTCTCGCTATAAAACAACATGCATAGCCTTCCTATAATGAAAGCAAAGCATCATTTAAAGACTTCTGAACTGTTCTGCAGGCCTGTTTGATTTCCCCCCACAGGAGGCCCTAACAGGTTCTGGGCTCAGATCTCATCACAGCATGAAGTGCAGTCTTGAAGAATCCATTTATAATTCGATTCTGTCCCAATTAATTCATCAGTTTCTCTCCACTCTAAATGGAATTAGGTCAAAGCCACTCATACGGCCAAGCCCCCGCTATGATTAAAAATCCTGCCTTATATAGGTTATCCAGTTCTGATTCATCTGGTAACATTCTTCTCCCTGCAACATTGTTTATTCAACACTTTTCCCTTGGATTTGGGCTCCTCTCGGCACAGGCGAGGAATGAGTTAAAAAAATGAGGCTTCGGGGCCCCAGTCATTAAGCTGCACTAGATTATAGTCAGCTCAACTCTACATCTGAGTATAGTCCAACAGGGTCCAATATACTGTGATACAGCTTCTGTCAATCCTTTTGCCTGCTTTTTAGTTCATCCTTGCAGCTCTTAGCACTTGGCAGGCATCAGATATTCCCAAACAGGGAGCAACCGTAGGAACATTTTTAAACCGGAAAGGGGGCATTTATGATTTAGAAACAGCTACACTGGTTCAAGATGTAACTACAAGCAAACGTCTCAAGAGGGGAACTAAAAAAAAATCAGATCAGGGCAACGTGTGAGCGTCTCGTGACTGAGCTGAGGCCCTGAGGTTATTAAAAGTTTCCTGTCTCATTTACACTCGTGCTCACTGAGGATTATCACGCTTAAGAGGTGAAAAGGCATCATTTGTCTGTATGCTCATAAAGCCGTACTGCACACCTGAGCTTATGCTGTTCTTAATCGTCCTGGCTACTGGTCTTTTACTTTCCTCCAGCTAGCGTTCCTGTCGCACTCTGTAAAAGGCTCAAAAATCTGCGTTTTGATTTTATTTTTTTCCTCCCATGTTGCAGCAGAAATCCCAAAGAAGGAGGCGCCCGCTGTTGTGATTGTTACGTGCTCAACGATGAAGAGGGTTAAACCCCCAAAAGGCTGCAGCTGGCTCATCACTCTTTTTAATTCACACCCACGGCTGCCTGACTATGAGCCTGTTGCCCACTTCTTCTCGTGCTCCGGGTTTTATTTTTTCTTCTCTCCTCGCTTTTTTCATTTGTCTCTTCCCTTTTTCCAGACTCTTCCTCCACCTCTTCCCTTCAGTTTTCTCTCTCTCTCTCTCTCTCTTTTCCCTTCCTCCTTATTTCTACCATCCTCTGCCTCGCTGTCTGCCTCCATCATCTGCCTCGCTGCTGCATCGCATCACCTTCTACAGGCCGTCTTCATCTCTCACGGGAGTGCACTGCTCTTTTCAGAAAGTGATAGCTTTTCTGCTGCCCCGTCCTCTCCCCATCCTCCCCTCCTCAGTCTCTCTCCCCCTTCCCCTTAAGTAGGTGTTCCTTTGAGTACCTCATCCAACAATTGCGATCAGCCTCTTCGGCACCCCCTCCTTCATCTTTTCACATGTATGCTTCTCTCTTCCCCTCGCTCTCATATCAACCAACTCGCACTCTTTTTTTTTTTTTAAGCATGATTTTTCTATTTTAGCCCGATCATAAGCCAACGGGGCACTAAAATGGTGATTCCCTCAAAACACACACACTCACAGACGCACAAATCTTTGGATCCAACCTCCATTCAGCGTGTTATAACCCTACCCAGGCTGTAGATAAATAAATGAAATGTGAATGAAATCCATGCAGGACTTTTTTTTTTTTTTTTTTTTTTTTAAAAGCACATTTTCTATCTTCTCGGTCTCATCTCCAAACATATCTCATGCTTCCCGGAGATGTTGCCTCCAAAGTGGAAACACTTTTCTTCATCCTTTACAGCCTTTTTTGATTGTTTCCATACAAAAATGCACAAAATCTCAGCAAGCATCACTGGGACAGGCAGGAAAGCTCACGCATCCCGTTTTAAAACACATGCTTCTGATGTGATTAAGTCATGTGTCAGAAGATAACAGAGCTCACAGGTTCAAAAATAAGACTATGTGAGATCAAAGTCTAGGGGTGTGTGCTCATTATACAGCCCTTTGGGCTTCATTCTGTACAGCAGTGGTGGTATTCTGATTGCACCCTAATTAAGACAGTGCCATCCTCAGTAAAAGCAGAGAAACACCCGCGCAATGATATCTGGAAGAGCAAATTTCATGCTCATTATATCATGTCTCTGGTTTTTCAGCACTAATGCATCCACGCAATACCTTTTAACGTGCGCTGCCAAGACGTGTACTCACCAAGCCGTCATTGTGGGGAATCCGTGCAGGAAAACGCATAAAACAATAAAATCCCGCAAGAAGTAAGCAGTGAAACTGAGACAATGAGTAACACAGACTGGCCAAAAGCATCACTAGAGGAATGTGAAAGAGAGAGAGAGAGAAAACACCCTCGCAGAGAAATTTAAGAGAGGAAGAGATAACAGGATTTAGTAATACGGAGAAAAGAATTTGCATGTTAGATACCTCTGAAATCAGAAAATCAAATCATCCGCCAGTGTGCGACCGGTGGAAGCTCCAGCTCCAGCCTCCCCCCCGCAGGCTCCGTGGGGTCCCTGTCCGTCTAAAGCAACTTCCTTGCGGAACTCAGCACTTTCACCTCCACCCTTCCACAAAAAAAAAATAAAAATAAAAAAAAATATCCTGAAGTGAAATATTTTTGTTCCACAACAGCAAAAGGATCTGAAGGCAATTAGGCAATCCTCATAGCGAAGACAGGACAAAGGAACAGATCTGAGCAGCTGCCACGAAAACAAAAAAACAAAACACAAAAGTGTTCTGTCGTGACCGACAGCGCCGATCTGGGAGGCAAAAACAACTATTAACTCCGCACTAGTTAAAGCAGACAATGGAGGGAGGCTGCCTGTAATGAAGTCGATGCCCAAGAATGAATCTCAGATACAGAGAGAGAGGGAGAGAAGGAGAGAGAGGGGGAGAGAGACAGGGTGATGAGGGGACAGAGTGTAGGAATTCATCACGCGCGGACTCTTGTCAGTAATGATCAATAATGTTGGCAAAACCCACCTGATTGTTATCCAGTCCTCTCTAAGCTTTCCGCACTTTGCGCATAAAAACCCCTGCCGTGAAGTCCGCTCGCACTGCTCCACGGACGCGCGCGCACACCTCTCTCCAGGTTGTCGGTGCTGAAAGGGACAGCGCACGACTCCGCTGCCACGCGAAGCACGAACCCCGCTCTACGTGAAACATATGTATTTCAGGCATCGAGTCAGCTCAAGCCGCCTGCACCAAATCATCGTCTAATTGCACCACTGTCGCAAAGCAGAGTCCGCCCATTCAATCAAGTTTATTACCAATCAATCGGATCGATTGTTTCCACAGTAGAAGGCTTTGGTTATTAGAACACGTTAATAAGTCATCAAAATATGCTCAGGCAGGCGTTGCGCCGCACTCTTAATTGCCTGAACTTCAATCCGTTTTTTTACTGCGCCCATTGATTCCCCCCTTTGTAAAATCATAGCGCCATGGCTCTTTGTGGTGAATGGAATTAAACAAATGAACCGCATCCCATCTGCTGTGTAATAACAATTTGATAAGCTGTGTGGAGTCAGAAACCAGGCAATTGAAACAGACCCGGGTGTTCCCTCATGTGACAATGTGTAAGATGTGCGCAACATGTCCAATTTGTGGCTTTTCCGATGCGGCGGGGGGTGGGTAGACGCGGAGCAATGGCACCATCTAGTGGCCGACACCCTGTAATTGCAGCATAACAGGAGCAGGTTGGAGGTCCTCAAATTCTTTTTTTCTTTTTTAAAGGCAAGGCAGGGGTTGTCATTTGTGGAAAATACAATACCAGCTACAACAATAAGTCCTACTTAAATGTGAAGGCATTACAAAGTATTTATCCAACAGCATGACACTATCATTGGTCATTTGTAGCTTTAAAATTGTATTTTTATGTAATTTTCATGTTTATACTAGTAATGGTCAAGTTTATCATTTACTTTAAAAATGTCTACCTCTATAAATAAAGATTTCTACTTTTTTTCAGGGATTTTTAGGGGTCTCCACAAGGTCCTCTTAGCTAGCCACTTCAGATTTGAAGTTAGTCCAGCAGCAGTGATGGCAAAGCTCTCCTCACACACCTTCTCCACATTCACAGCCAAAATCCTTTTGATTTATTTTATAAACATCACAAAAAACTTTGTCCTTTGCACTCCGCTTATATTGTTAGGTCACAAATGTCTTTTTAAGAAAGTAAAATTACTATCAAAAACAGTCGTAGCTTTTAGATAGCACCACTAAAACTGGAGCAAGTGATGGATTTGTATTGAACTACTTTAAAGCACCTGAAGAGTATTTCTGCCAGATAGGTGATTTGTGTACACTTACCAGCCACTTGTTTAATTGCACCTTGCTAGTTCCGGGTTGTACCCCCTTTTGGCTTAAGAACTGCACTTATTCTTAATGGGGTAGATTTAACAAGGTGCTGCAAACCTCCCTCAGAGATTTATGTCCATATTGATATTATAGCATCACACAGTTGCTGCAGATTTGTTGGCTGCACATCAACGATGCAAATTTTAACACGTGGTGATTTGAGTTGAGCTCGTATCAGCTTAAAGCAGTCTGGCTGTATTTTCACACAGAGAACTGTCGCTCACTGGATATTTTCTCTTTTCCCACCAATTCTCTGTAAACCGTAGAGATGGTTGTGTGGGAAAGTTGGAGGAGATCAGCAGCTTCTGAAATAATCAGACCAGCTCATCTGGTCTGAGTCACTTAAATCACCTTTCTTACCCGTTCTGGTGCTGTTTGAACTTCAGCAGGTTGTCTTGACCACACGACTACATGCCTAAAAGCAGCAACTTGCTGTGATGCGATTGGTTAATTAGATGTTTCCGTTAATGAAGTTAATAAAAGTGGCCAGTGAGTGTATGTAGGCTCATAATAATCTGCAATGTGTCACTGTTGATTGCAGTGATTGAAAATGTTACCCAGTGTAATGGTGTGGCTCACTATAGTGTTCTTGCTGATTGAAGTCTATGGACCTGATGTTAAAGTGGCCTAAGAGAGACAATTCATTGCTCATTGTTGTTGTGATTTCACTCTGGATGTGTCAATATCTTTGAATAATATATCTTGCTCTAGATAAAGTGGCTTACTGTTGTCGCCGCAACAACTTGATGACGTAAAAAAAATAAAAAGATGCATTTCAGCAAAGGAAACAAAGTCAGGAGGGAAAATGAAAGGGAAAAAAAGCCGTCTCCAAAGACGTAATTCCTGAAAAGCCAAATGAAATCTCCTGCAAGTGCTGTAAACAAACAAGACTGATAAAAGTAGGTGACTCACATTTCAGAGGGAAAAAAGACACAAAGCCACACAACAACGCACTGAAGGTTTAAAGCAGTATATTTTTATTTAAGTGGTTGGTTTCAACATTCTTGATACTGAAAGGCTTTTCTAACTCTTGTCAAGTCCTCTAGAAGGTGAGCTTAATAACATTACAACTTATGATTAAAGAAATGTCAAAATGTTAAAAAAAATCTATAAGTCTCTGGAGGTTTTTTATTCCTGCTCCCCTCTGGACACATTTCAACAAAAACATGTCCTCCTTCAAATGGAGTAAGATACAAAAAGGAACTAATAGTGGAACAATGCAAGCTCACCTCAGCATTAAACAATTACAGAGTTGTAACTAGTCAGACATGTTCAAAGCATACGGCCAACCAACACAAGTGAGTAACTAGTTTGACTATTAGAACTATTATTTATACCATCCGTGCAGGATGAATCAATATACACGTGTCAAGACCTCGTTGCAGTAGCATTTTCCGTTATAAAAATAAAGTTTGGTCTTTCCTCTTTTTTTATTTCAGGTTTTGTTCCATTTCATGGCTTTCTGTTTGAACAGTAAGACATATCTGCTTTTGGTCTTCCTCAATCCTTCCAACTCTTATGTGCCAGTGTCTCAAAGACTACCATCAGGAGCTGTTAGCAAACAAGTACACACCCCACCCCCACCCCCACCCAAAAAACAAAACAAAAATAAAAACAAAAAAAAAAAGAACTTGAGTAGATGAAAGCATATTCTGAATGGAACTGATACAGTATTTAGTAAAAACAGACCTTATAGGTACAGAGGGAAAGAAAATTTCATGCCCCTGCATGCTTAATGCATGTGGATGGAACAAAACATTTGATATTAATAATCCTTAAGGAGAAGTTAATAGTTTTGATTTCCGGATATGTGGCTCTCTTATTTTGTCTGTTCTGATTAGCCTCGCCAACTCGCGTTAATTGCCTGCTGCTTTAGGCACTGAGGTTGAGACACATCTACCAGGACCTGTGACGGAAAAATACAGCAACTGAAGGAAGAATCGGCAAGCTGACGACGGTCAGAAAATAATGTGTTCCGGTTAACAGTTTAAGATCTAAGGCAGTATGGCTGTTGGTGACCTGTCACATCCTGCAAACATTCAGGCACACATTTCTCCACATAATGTGCTGTCCAGCTCCTTCTCACTGCAAATGTGCACTTCCTACATTTACACAAGTGATTTAGCATGTAGGGTGTCAGTTTGATAGTCAGAATGTTTCCCCTGCTCTATCACATGTTCTTTCAGACATTTATAATTTTGAGTTTGATTATTTTCTATTGAGAAAAAGATTTCTTTCAGGTCTAGAAATCTTCAAACTCCACGCTAATACTTCCTTCTCTTTGAGCGTACCCTGTAATTCATCTGAACTTGTTGGTCGCTTTAGAGCTGATTAAATCTGACCTGTCTGAATTTCATTATCGACGGGGAATATTTACATGAGAAAATAAAGACTATTCAATTCTAAGGCGAGCATCGAACACTTTGGCTACAGTTTCTCTCTGGAAAGACAGCAGGGCACAACAGTGGTCCAATCAACATAGGAATCAAGTGAGAGGGGAAAAGCAGATGAACCAGCTGAATACATTAGGTCTACATCACACCCAATTTAAAATATTGACATACATATAACTCATAAATTAATGAAATGCTGCTGCAAGGATCCAGATTCGTTTTGTGTAGGGTTAATTTAGCTTTATCTAGCAGTCGGTTTTCTGTGGAGACCACAATCCAGTTCTGATTTCCCTCCCTCTTTCTCACACTCTCACACACACACACACACACAGACACACACACACACACTTCCATAGAGTAACTTCATCCTTTTGCTAAAGGCCGTTTACCAGGAGCAAAGCAGTACGAACTAGTCACCTGCATATGGATCCATATTCACATCTTATAGTAGGTAAATAGAGATATTATGTAGCAGTAGTGAGTCTCTGTGGGGATAGCAGCGCCACCATCCAGCAGGCTGGCTGGCTTCATCATGAAACTGTACAAGAATGTCAGATTCCAACAATATATTTGGTTCTTAAGCAAATGTGGAAAATAAAATCGTTTGTACTTCACTCCTCTGTCGGGCTCTATTTTTCTTTTTTTGTTTGCTTCCTTCACATTTCCATCCTCTTTTTCCTGTGCTTACTCCATCTGCGTATTATTTTTCCAGTTTGTCATCGTTAGTGGCTCACTCATCCTTTATTCCCGGGGGTCTGTGAGGAGAGAGATAAAAAAGTGAGGGGAAAAATGATCAGAATGAGTTGGACGAAGAATCACGTGAGAAACAGAAGGTAAGAAAAAAAAGACTTCTAATGAGCGGAGTGATGCACAGAGAAATAAGTGAGAGTGAGAATGCAGGAAATGGCTGGTGAAACATGCCAAGCAGTTAATTAAAGGAGGAGAAGAAGGAGGAGAATGATTGGGATTTCACATCTCTGCCAAGGGAGTGGTCTTCAAGACAAACAAACAAACCCACACATTTCTTGCCACAAAGGAAACACAAACAGACATTTGCAGATTTGCTCAGGTACAAGTTCACCATGCAGCAGCTTGTCTTTGTGGTTTCGGCATACACATCAAGAAAGAGAGAGGGAGACAAAAAAGACAAACTGGCAGGATGAGGATGAGACAGCGATGAAGCAGCAGAGTCACTGTACTGCAGGGAAACTCTGTGTTCTTACACTGTGTTTTTCACCAGACAAGGGATTTGGAGCGGGTGCTGACTCCTTTCCTCCTGCTGGCTGCTGCTGTCGAGGCATTACGATGGCTTCGCTTATGTGACTCCAGGTACAACTGAGGAAAAATAAATACAGTCGAATGTTACGCAGGTGCATGCTAGTGAGATGTTTTCATTTTATAAAGTTATTACGAGCCAAACGTATCTTAATGTTCTGGTTGCAGAAAAATAACATATGGATGAATGATTAATCTAGAGATGACTTCACTGATTAATCAATGAATCATTTTTGCATTTATGCCAGAAAACTCTCGCGTCCAAGGTGACTCAATTGACTGCAAAACTGGGCTACTCTCTGTCTTGGCCACGGCACTCTCTTGTAAAATTATTGAAATTTTTAACCTCAGTAAGACTTTCAGTGCTATAAATAAAGGTTCTTTCTGCCTCATATTCTCACAGGGAGAAGTGCTTCTTTTATTCATGTTAATCATACCTTTTTAGCAAAGGCCCGTCCACACTGGTCACAGGCATGAAGGGAGAAATTCTTGGTCACCCTGACTTCAGTGGACGACGTCCCTGTGCTGCTCTCTGATTGGGTGTCATGCCGCCGGGTGTGTGGGGTTTGGCTGCTGGGTGAGGTGGTGGTGGTGGTGGTGGTGGTGGATGAGGAGTTGCGCTGGTGTGTGTGTTTTTCGCTGCGGCGGGTCAGCGGGGGGCTGATGGGGCGGTGCTGATGGGTCTGCTGTCTCTCTTGCTTACGAGTGACGGGAGGGGACGGGGTGAAGCCCGTCGATGAGAGGTCCTGCTGTTTCCGAGTGACAGGGGCTACAGGTGGGGTAGAGGAAGAGGAAGATGAAGATGAAGAGGCAGTTGGGCCAGCTGTGGAGCACTCTTGCTTGCGGGTAACGGGAGGTGAAGGTGAGGAAGACGACGAAGCATGGCGTCCGTTCACTTCCTCTTTGCCGTTGCTGCCTGTCCTCTTGCTCGAACTGTTGAGGACTGCCTCTGCTAGCCTCTTCACTGCCCTGCTCTCCAGTTTGGGCATGATCTTGGCGAGGTATGCAGATGACTTCTTGTGGACTACAGTCACATGACGCAGGACGTCGCGCTTGCGACGTGACTCGTAGCGACAGAGAGGGCAGCGGTAGAACTTAATGAAGATGTCGTTGCCGTCTGTGTGCAGCTCGATGTGTTTTGTTAAGTTCTGACGTGAGCTGAACTGTCGTTTGCACAGCTTGCAGAAGAGCTGCTTAAAGTCAAAGCCCACTGACAGTTTGGTCATTTTGGCCGCCATGCCACCACACGTGTTTACCCCACGGGAGGAGGAGGAGGAAGATGATAATGGTGTCATTTTGGGGCTTGACGGGGCCTCTTCCTCCTTAACCTTCATGGTATTTTGTCCCACAGCAACTCCTTTAGCTGTGCCAGTGCTATCACTAGGAGAAGGAGCTGGACTGCTGTCAATGTCCTCATCATCTTCTTCATCCGAGGGCTCCACTGCTTCCTCCTTCACCCTGACACTGTTGCTGGGAGCCACGTTAGTGCTGCTGCTGCTGCTGCTGCTGCTGTTAGAAGTGGCTGCTGCAGTAGTGGACGTTGCTGTAGTAGTAGACCTGTTACTTTTCATGCTGTATATCTTGTGGACTATACGCATGTGCCTCTTCAGCATGAGCTGAAACACACCATTAAAATTCAAATATCAATTGATGTTAATTTTCTGAAGGAGCAAATTACGTGATAACAAAATACTAACTTATCAACAAACCCTACCTGAGAGCTGTAGTTCCTCTTGCAGAGTGTGCAGCGGCATGATGCTGAGTTTGCCTGTGGAGAGGCCGGGACCTGACTCTGAGGTTTGGTTTGGTTTTGGTTTGAAGATGGTGTTTTCGAGTTCACAGGGGTGGACTTGGAGCTGTGGGCACGAGTTGGAGAGGCATTGTTGCTCTTCCTGGGAGGTGTGACTTCCAGTGAGAAGGGCTGGCCAGGGCGTGAGGCGATGCTGGGTGTGATGGTGTCCCTTCGCAGACCGCGATGCACCTCGTCAAAGTGGCGTCGCACGTTAGCTTTGGTAGCGAAGGTTTTGAGGCACACTGGGCACGATTTTCCAGTAGGTGTGCCGAGAGTCCTCGGCCGACCTTCGGTGTCATGAAAAAGGGTGATTTCAAATAATTATTCATGTGAGAAAGAAAAAATGGCATTTAACATCAAAAATACAGCTAATGGTTATTATTTTTTTTATAGAATAACAGGTAAACCCACAGTAAATTACCAACTGTGAAGAGCTGGCTCCACATAATTTGTAGGGAGGGTACCAAATGTAATAAAAGGCTTTTACATTCGCCTAACACGCAAAAGATCTCCAGTATGAAACCAGGAAAAGACAAATGTGTCAGGAAGGGCATCCAGGATAAAAATCAAAAATGTGGAGCCATATGCTGTGGTGACCCCTTGTGAGTAACAAAGCAACCAAAAGAAGCTTTTTAATGTCAGTTATGTGGAAAACAAGTCAATAAAATTTAGAAATACTGAGCAGGTTATCCAAGACAAATATTATCCAATCCCATGTGTTATCTCAGCAGCCAGCTGTCAATTACCCAATAAAGGGGATAAGTTAGTAATTTGAGCGTGATGTATGGATTTTGGTCTTTTAACAAAAAAACAAAGACACAAGTTTAGGTGAGTCTGATTAGCGTTTTGGGAATAAGACATTCTGATCTGTCACCACAGGAAAAGCACAACAGAAAATACTGACCATTTTATGAATACCATGTTTTACTAACACAAATACTGTTTATACGAATGGTTACCTTTCACCATAGACAGCAGGCTCGTAGGTACGGTGCGTGTCTCCGTGAACTTTCTGAGTTCTTCGAGTTTTGTCTGATGCATTTTGCGGCAGTGACGTCTGATGCTGCGGCGCGAGTTGAAGTCTTGACCGCAAAGACAACAGGAGATTGTCACATCCTCGACCTGAGAGAGATCGAGAGAAACAAGTCTGATTTACTCAGCGTCACAAACAAGATGATGCTTTTGTCACTTGTGCTCTGTGGCACCTACTCCACTGTTGGACCCCTCGTCCTCAGGCTGTGGCTGCTCCTCTTTAGCCTCCTCTTCGGGCTCCCATCTCCTCTGTCCCTGGTTGTGTCTTGGGCTGCTGTGGCTTTCTGGTCCACTCGTCTGGCTTGCCTGGTTGCTCTCCACGCCTTCCATTGTTTCCCCTTCCCAATTTACTGGACTCTCTCTGGCGCTGCAAGAAATAAAAAGACATCAAAATATCAGAAACAAAGAAAAAAGACCTGAATTTAGATGTTATGGTACTCTATCAGCATAGTACTAACCTGGGTGTGTGCGATGGAAATCTAGCCAGCTCCTCCTCTGTGGTGAGGTACTGGAACACCGCCTTGGTGGTGGTCTGAATGGGCTCTAGTCGGACTACATAATCTGGCCGATCGGTTTTTGGATAGATAGCGTCCAATAAATCCTTCATAGCTACACTCTGCCTGTCATCGCCTGATGAACCTATGAAAGAAAAATCCCAAGAAACAAACAATAATTATTTTGTTTTTGATTATTTTCATTACAAATAAATAAAAATTACTATATTATAACTCTTTCTTTCAGTGCTACCGATTCATATTATTTGAAGGGCTGCAGAGGAAGTGCTCTAATCTCCCTTGACCCCAAAAGAAGCAACTTATCAAGCAACCTAAGAAACTTCAGTCAGTAACATAGTTCAGTTAGTGCTGCTCTGTGACATAAGCGCTCCTTACAAAAGAAGCACTTCTTCACAAAGACAACAATAACACTGTAATGCATGTATATCCTGAGAGCAGAAAAACCCTGTTCAGTGACCACCTTGATGGTCGATAGTATAACACACAAATGAAAAACACACAAATAAATGAATGCAACACATGTAGCTGTTCAGTGGATGCCTCAGTGAAATGCTTCGAATCTGAACTAAGTTTTATGACCTGAAGGCTATTAGCAAGGCTATATTTGCCTTGCTAATAATAAAATGCTAATACCAGCTATGTTCACAGCTTCCACATGAGGTTACTACAGAGCCATGTTTTACTCACAACACCATTTTGAATAGATATTGAAAAAAAGATAATGAAGACAAGGTAACCCAAATTGAAAAGATTTTAATTAGATGAAAATTATCCTCATTGAGCTGTGATGCCTTCACCTGAAAGACTGCAATTTGGCCTAATGGGCTGCAACATTATACTATTAAAAAGAGAAACAGAAGCCGTCATTGTACTCGTTTAATATCTCTGACCTGTGGCAAACTGTGCAAAGGCATCAGATAAAAGTGCCCAAATCTAAACACACAAAATAATCTCACAGGGGCCAGCCACCTTTTCTCTTTAATTTTCGTTTGCGTTACCGAAAAAGAAGGGAGAGTGGAATAACATTTAATATGGAGGAGTGTAGCGTGGTCGATGTGATTCTGGTTATGTATCGAATACATGAGGGCGTAGGCCTACAAAACATTCTCTCTGTGCAGTTTTTGTTTGGCACATATTCTTATCCACACAGAGCATTTAAGTTCAAGTAAAGGCAAAAGCTTACTCTTGACTTGATTAATGTTTGTTTAATAATATCCATCCATCCATCCATCCATTTTCTTCCGCTTATCCTTTTCAGGGTCGCGGGGGGGCTGGAGCCTATCCCAGCTGACATAGGGCGAAGGTAGGGTACACCCTGGACAGGCCGCCAGTCTGTCGCAGGGCAGACTTTAATAATAATAAAGCCCTTTTCAACAACAGGTATAAAGGTATACATTTTCATTGCACTTCTCATACGTCACTGTCTGGTGTGGCAAATGCAACAAAACTGACGGGAAGTCCCTCCAGTGGATTGTAAAGACAGCAAATATCACCGGGGCTCCACCTCTTACACAACTCTACAATAAACATTGTATGTGCCACACAACCAGCATCGCTGCAGAGCCCTTATAATCCTTCCATCGACTGTTCACTCCTCTGCCATCCGGCATAATGTTTTGGAGCATCCGAACAGCACTGCCAGCCACTGCAATAGCTTCTTCTTCCAGGCAGTGAGGCTCCTCAACAGCTTGGGGGCCCCCTCCCTGCACCAAGAGACTGAACACAGGCTACCCTCACACAGTCATGTTTTACAGTCTAGGATGTCTACGCTGTAGGGAAGTACTTCAATATATTCACACTCTACCATGTTTACATCCACTGCCACCTTAAACTGGCACAAGGCACTTTCCACTCTCACGTCATAACCATGTATGTTATACCCTGGTATATTTATAGTCACTTTATAGCTACTGTCTAACAGTTACTGGTACTGTTACTGTAAAGTCTGTGTGTGGGCTTTAGGGTTGTCTTGCACTGTTATACGTTGAATCATGGGTCTAAGAGAAACGCCTTTTCAACCTCATTGTATATTTGTAAATGGACGGGCTGACAACAAGTCATTTTCTAATTTAAAGGACAATAAACTTCATTTGATAGACTCCTGATTGAGTCAAAAACAAACAAACACAGCTGTACTCACTGGTGCACAGATTAAAAAGCAGATAAGATCCATTTAAAAGATGTATATTTTTTACAAAGCAAATAAACTGAGAAAAATATAACTGAGTGTTTATGCTGAGACAGATGTATCTTAAAAGAAGAGATCAGTGCTGGAGAAATTACTTGAAGACTTTCTTAGGCTTCATCCTTTCTTGGAGCCTCCTCCGTCTTGTGAAGAAAAGAGACGTGGACACATACTGTGGCTAATGAGAAGTAGATAAAACAAATGCTGCGAGATCAAAGTCACTCTCCTTAGTGGTACAAGAGAAGAATCTGCATTCTGAGTGAGGGAAGAGACTGATGGATAGATGTGCAACTGGATGTGGGTTTGTGTGCACAAAGACAGAGACAATAATGAGTATGAGACAGATGGCATGAAAGAGAGTAAGGGAACCTTGGGAGTGAGAGAAAGTCAAATCTGAAGAAGCCAAAGGAGACGATAAAGAAATCAGGGTTTGTTTTTTGCTGAGGGCATTTGTGTGTGGGTAATCTCAGGGATTTATGGGTCCCACGCTGAAGTTTGATCCCTGCCTTATTCAGGGACTTACAGTTTGTCTGGGGGGTGTCAACAAGTTAATATGAATGCCCTCGGTCTTCACACAAGGTCTGTCCCCAGCTCTTGTTGTGCCTATTGATTTTATTATCGAGTTTTCAGACATTTGGATTTTCTGTGCTTTTTTGGGGCTTTCTCTGCAGATTTTGGATTATAAATGTGGATTCCAGACATGTTTATGAATGTGTGTCTGCATGCTTATGCATTTTGTCACTGACCATCAGACTCAGGCAGCCGCGATAGGCAGTAGTACTCTTTATGTGTGATGAGGTTGGGCAGGCCTCTGAACAGACTGCGGCACAGTTTACACTCAAAGATGGTGTCCACCTCCCTTAGCAGCATGTGTTTCAGCTGGCTGGTGCCTGCAACAGAAATACAAGCAGTTAAAGGCACAGATACAGTATTTCAAAGAAGCATTTCTTTTTTCCCCACCATCGCAATGCTATAGTACAATTTACTAGACAAAATCTCAATTAATTCACATTTTTTAACATCACGGTTGTTAAAAGATTCTGCAACACTGTATAATATCTTGATATAAGAAACTGCTTATAAAGGATTAATCACAGGCGAACAGTAAGTTCCAGTATGCACGAAAGGCCTGTAGGGTAACCCTGATAGATATCCTAATCCCTGAATTAGTGCTTTGTTCTCTTAAAGGATTTCTGATAATGATGGTCTTTACGTTAAGGGCTACGTATGCATCACAGCCGTCATTACTTTGACTTTTTCAATAACTTATTCAACGCTCAAGTGTTTCATATTCATTTCATTTGTCTGTATACAAGTGTTCAGTGTATTATTAGGTATGTGACTCACTTGCTGGGCTCTGCTGGACATTTTACATGTGTGCATACACATGTGTACCTACACACCTACAAGAGGAATGAGTGTTAAGATGACTCACACAGATATGACCACACACACACACACCTGTCACTTAATTTTATCTCTTGTCATTTGGCCACCGGCTCAGAACTATATGTGTAGTGGCATGGATTACAACAGCAAGGCATAACAACACTGAACCTACAATATAACGGTGCAGAGCAGGAGATTAGGCTAAACACGTGACTGAATTCAAGCACAAAAGTCACTATTGGATCAGAAACATAATCTGCAGTATTCTGAATATTGATGACTATTGTGATGTACTGTATTTTGTTGTGATGAAGAAAGGCTTAGGTTGGAAGGAAAAGCTTTCAATTAAATGGTCAACCTGTGACTCAACCTTCACCTATGGCCATGAGCTTTCAAGGATGCCCCGCTGGGAAGAAGAGAGAGACCAAGAAATCAGTGCACAGGTTATATAGTTATATAGCCTCAGGAAGACCCAGGAGGAAGTGGAAAACACTGCTGGGCAAAGGAAGTCCAGCTACATACATACATGCTCACTGTCATCAAATGTGGAGACTTTACATTACAATACACCAACTACACATGTGCCTTTCAGGCAGACTTCAAGCACACTGTTCATGGAGTCTACAGCTGTTCATATCCGCAACAGAGCATAATTATGACTTCAGGAATACCCTGCCTAGCCTGCTGCCACCACAACCGACGTAAGAGAGGTGGAAGGAAAAACATGGATGGAAAAGATGGATCCATGTTCTTAACTGCTCACCCAGTTCACAGCTTCACACTGTAACGATTGGCTGACGTTTTACAGACTAAACAATTAATGAATTATTGAACAAATTAGCAATCAATGCAAAAACAAAGAAACTGGTGGTATAAAAGATAGAAATCCTGCTGCTGTGACACCGGGATTATTTCTTACGGCACTCCACTGTGAAAACTGCCAACACATATTCAAAAGAGAGACGGGAGCAATGACAGTAATTCATAAATGAGAACGGAACGAAGGACAGCAAGAAAAAACAAACCAGAACGGAAGCATTCAATTATCTGCTGAATCCCAGACTTGGAGGTCTGCAAAGGCTGCTGGAGCAGAGGAGGATCACCCGGCTCCACACAGAGACCTGAAGAGAGAGACAGAGACAGAGCACGAGAGAGTGCATTTTATTAAAGTGAGCGTGTAATTACAAAAGAGTATGAAAGCCACTGAGAAATAAAGCATCACCTGGAAATTCTGAGGAGCTGGTGGGAACAAAGTATATTGCCAATGCCAGTGCTTAAAGGGCAAATACAATCAGAGTCAGACAATGAAGTCTGTTCAGGATGGTGATTCACTCTGAAATCATTACCTTCTAACACACACGCACGCACATGCACACGCACACGGACACACAGACTATGAGAGAGCATGTCTTCTATCTTTGCCTTCTAGGATCAGCATTATAACAGAAAGGAAACACAGGACACAGGCGTAAATGAAAAACACCCGGTACAAATGAAATCTCTCTGTGGGGATTGCTCAGAGGACTACAGCTCAAGTGGGAGTGATGAAAAACATGCAGCGGGAGGGCAGAGGCATGCTGCTGACAAATTTTTGTGCTGAGTCCAACAGGGGTCAGAGCCAGCAAAGGACTGGGTACTCTGACTTGGGTCTAGCTCGGTGCCATATTATCTGCCAAAAGAGGAACATAGCAAAATTTACTGATGTGTGCTGGAGAACACTTTTTACTTATGCTTGACCTCAATCACTGGAGGATGTAGACTTAGCCAGAAAACATCAATCCTGATCATGAGAGGGATTCGATGTTTTGTCTGGATTACTGACCGGCTTTTGCACTAGCCTCCCTTTATTGCGTGTAATCATTCATTCATCTGTCACAATAATACAGTGAGACAATTGTATTTTACTCCTCTCTTGACTGCATGTAAGTCAATAAGAGCAAATGTCTAAATTTAAACAAAATGTATAAATCAGATATTTTTCTTTCCTAAAACATTACTTTGTACAATTTCTGCCTGCATAAAAGAACATTTATTGGTCGTAGTGATAATAAACCAAATACTTATGAGTTTTATGTTACTGATTGGACAAAATACATAAAACCATTTAGATAGTTTATTTAAAAAATACATTAATTGTTTTTAACCCTCTGTACCCCATAGCAGCCACCCAGCATGTCCCTATAGCAGCCACGGACGGCCTGTGTTTCTACTGCTGTTTGTGTAGAAAACATTTTTTGTACACACTAGAAGTTCTAACTTATTGGTCTTAGAGTCAAACAAATTTAGTTTTCCTATGTATTAAACATTAAACATAACATAGCATGAGTAGTGCTTTGGTTCCTGCATTACTGATAGAAGCTGACTGTGCCTGAAAGACCTACAATGGTTTACTGAAATTAATTATGGGTAAGTAAAGTGCCCCCATTCTGCCGCTTCTATAATAAAAGGTAGAATGAGAGTATGTTTTTTAGTTAGTATTTTTTATTTTTTTTATTTCATCATCTATCTTTTTTTAAATCATTACTATCTTAACTTTCAGTGGAGATGGGGATGCAAACAACCACAGGGCTGTTTACCCTCACATGCATCACCACGGACCCTGTTATCACCTCAAAAAATAAGATGCCATTGAGAGTATTATTTCTACTGTGACAAAAGAGCAGTTTGTAAAAGCAATGGCTACCACAAAGCTCCAAATAAAACATTATCAGTGTTTCCAGCTGTGGCAAATGTCCACTGTTTGTCTGACTCTGAAGCATGCACATACATTACAGTACACAAACTAGCATTTGTGTTTCTCAGAGACTGTAGCAGCATCGTTTGAGTGGCATTCTGTTAATTCTTGGAAAGGATCTGAGTCCGTTTTGTCTTTTAGAGCATCGCTATGTGGAATGTTAAAAGGTCAGAAGCTGAGATATTTTATGTTTATGTACGCTTTTGCACTGGCCTTATATACAATGTGTTTTAGTGCCCACTAATGCAGTTGCAATATTGGATTTTCATGATTACTGTCTCTAAAATGCATCACAGCGACAACATTACTGCGATATGTGTGGAAATTTTGACGAAAGTTAAATTAACTTTGTTTATTGTGTGTTTTCTTTTTTTTTATCAAGTTAAGATAAAAATAAAAAGTCTGTCAGTAAAACTTTAAAAAAGCACAAAAAAGAACAATTACACAATTATTTATGATACTATAATATGTGCATTAGTGGTATAATTATTTCATTTTTAAATAGCATATTTATCAACAATACAAGGCTATCACAACACCCCTAATACACACAGTGAGCACGGACTGATATTACACAGTGTGCAGTGAAACGTGGGCTGACTGTTAAACCTGCACTAAGAGTCTATCTTACTTTCATCTAATTAGTCATTGTGTTTCGGTCTGAGAAGCAGACCTGTTTTGCATGCACGTCTCAAGTGTGAAAGCGGGGTATCTGAGGAGTTTTCATACTTATGGTTTGTTTACTCAGTTGATGAGTTTGTAAACTTGTAGCTTTTGGTTTCTTTTCACACAGAAAAGCCGACTACAAATCGTGTGAGAACAGTCTGCTTATTGGCCAGATGTTTCTGGGGAAGGAGCAAAAAAAAAAGTAAACACAGGAAGAAGGTGCTGGGTTCTGGATAACAATGAGAATGTTCTCCCAACATTCATATCTATATGGGCAATATTTTACCATTCGTTTACTCTGCATGTCTACGGTACACTGCTGTATCCCAGAATGCAAACAATACCTGGCTACGGGAAGGCTTTTAGCTTAAACTTGCAGTGTACACCTGGATGTTGGATCATGTTCTAACTATAAACAAACTGCACTGGAGTTCGTTGGAAACTGGACTGAAACCACTTCCTCCCTCCAAAGGCTCTTAGGGTGGTTGTTCTGGTCTGACAGACTAACAATGCAGGTGTGAAAACACCCACAGAGAAGGAGACAGAAAGACTGAGAAACAGGAAGGTGAATGATAACTGTGTGAGAGGCTTTGAAAGAGATGGAGATTATGCAGAATGAGTTTTCCTCATTACCATCTCCCAACACCTCCCCCAGGCAAGTTGCTATAATCCCGAGGGTGGGGGTGGGTCAGTGATGACCCCGACCTCCACATTCCCCTTTGTAGGAGAGTCAGATCAACTAAAGCTTCTTATGTGCTGTGTTTCTTTACCAGAAATATTAGATATTAACACAGTATCAGAGTATAAACTTATGTGAGGCGTATAAATACATGTTCATTTAATGCCATCCACACCAGCAGCATGACTTCCATGTTCCACAGCAAATCGAGAAGTAATACCCAAAAAACTAATGTAATAAGTCAATTTCCAAATAAAACTTTCATAAATGTTTGACAGCTTCAGCTAACCAGTGGTGCTCAAAGCCAAAGGCAGTTCCCATTTTCTGTGTATAAACAAACCATTCACTTTGACTTTGGAGTACAGCCGTACTCCAGCACCCTGACAGGAGGCTGACAGACAGTTTTAGCCTGTAGGTGAATGAATCAAAGAAGCAAGCAGTGCAGAGTGAAGACTAAAATTCCCACCATGTGGCTGTACGCCAGCCAGACATGCTGCAGTTTACAGTCTGCCCAGAGTCAAGGAGAGCACCAAAGATTAATGTAACAGACAAAATGCGAAATGTGGTAACAATAACCTCGTCTGTTCTTTTAGTTTCTCGGTTTATATTTATCAGTTTGAATCCAAGCAAACAACTGCATTAATTTTCCTCACACACTTCAAAAGATGAGCTCATGAGAATGAGACAGATGGATAACTCAAAAACGTAATGCCAGCAGCCATGGCTGAGTCTGTACATAACAGCCGTACCCACCTGTGTTCTGACTATGTTTGCAGGCACTGGTCTGCAGAAGCTGCTCATCGGTCTGGCAGCTCTGGTCCCTGGTCTCAGTGGTTGTGCTCCTATGAGGCTCAGGAAGTAGAGGGGGAATGGGCTTCCACAAAGGCTTTCCCTGGTGCTGTGCAGCAGAGTTGCCCCTTTCCTGAACATCCATTGGCGTTTCCTTCGGGTCCCATTTCACCAGCAGCGCCTCAGCTGAAGCAGAGGCCTGAAGATGGATTTGATCAGAGCACTGATCTCCTCGTCTGGGCTGCACTTGTTGATGTTGGGTGTCCGAATGGAGTTGGCCTCCCTCCATCTCTGGCTGAACACCACTCTGTGAGACCAAAACCAGAGATGAACACATGAGCCACAAATAAATAAAATGGACTACAATTATAATTAAAGCCACTATATGTCTTTCTTACAGTCTAATAATTTCCATGTTTCTGTTGGTAGTAGTAGCAACAAAAACTGCTGCCTGCCATTGTGATATCCATACCACCACTAGAGGGAGACAAAAATCTTTAACTGCTTTGGATAGTGGCCTTCAGAAAGAAAGTCATTAACACGCCAACTAAAAGCAGAGCCATTGTGCTTCACCTTTTTCTGTCAAACTTATATTGTTACAGTGGTGGATACTCATTAATTTAATTCACTAATTTATTGGAAAAAAATAAATAATGGCGTAAGTATATGTGAAAGTAATCCTTATGAGCCAAAAGCCCAGGCTTTAAACATTTTTTTCCACTTTTGGCTCTGTGTGATGGTGGATAGCCTCAATAGGCGAACCTCAGGAACACACCTCTGTTCAAATGTTCTGTTTGCAAGGGGAAGCCAATCAGAAGAAAGATGGCTCAAAGAGAGGATGGCCTTAAAGGGGGAGGAGCTAAAATAGCTTGTTTTAGGCAGTGAATGAATAAAAAGGCTGCACCAAGCTCCGGTACATAGTAAATAAGGATTATTTTGAACAGTGAATCATACAAAGCTATTCTAACACAGTACAAGAACAAAACAATGAAGTTGGAAATGAAAAATGTTACCTACTGAAGACTGAAATACATAAAACACATGCACACAATCTGAAACTTGTTCACAGACAAGTAAATTTAAAGAGAACCTACAAATATAATTTGTAGCTGTTGTTGTCCTGAATAAATGCCAACTGTTTTTCAGAATGAAGGACCACAACAGCTGGGTGTGTGGATGTGCACATGTCTCCTGAGTATCCAGAAATTTTGTAGAGGGACATTAACCTTGTCACACACAGCTACCTCCACATTAGCTCCTCAGTGTGCACACACAGCATGTGTGTCTGTGTGTGTGTGTATGTGTGTAGTTATGTCTCTTAACCAGACCTCCTTTCTATCCAAGTCCCCAACCTCAGCTCCTCTGCCACCCACCAATTTATCCTCATTCTCTCTCTGTCTGTGCCTGTCTCGCTAGCTCCTTGTGTCCCCGCTGCCCTTGAAGAGGGATAAATGACTCCAGATTAAGCACATTACAGCACATCACCATAGGACAAGTGGCCCACTTGGACACTGTGTCCATCTAATGCACAAAGACATACAAATAGACACACTGCCATATCGTGGCATAAATACTGTAGCTGCAAAACAGCCAAACAATATGCCATCTGTGCAATAGACACATAACCTAATGAAGCCAGGGAATCCAGACAGTTTTAGTTAAGTGCAAAGATGAAGGAGAAAACAAAAGTGCAACTTCTGTTCTTTTCTAACAAAAAGTGAGAAAAAAAATCACCATCATGAGCAAAAGCAAAAAGAAACATCAGGGAGTGCCAGTGAGCCAGTTAGCATTTCAATTCATCTGCCAGTCAATCAGTCAACTATTCATGATTCATTTTTATTGGAAATTGGTGAGCAAAAAGAACATGAAAGAAGACTGATTAGAGGAGGCAGACTGGCCATGAAATTCCACTCACTTCTTAAAAAACTATTAGATGGAATAAGGAATAAAATGCACAGGTAAAATCTGTATCAAAGAGCATTGATAAATCAGTCTGATAATTATTTGACAAGAACGATTTGTCATTTGATTTTCATTTTAAATATATGGGCATTTACACTTTTTGTTACTGTTTGGACTCTGTGCGTCAGCACACTGAATCAAAACAGAATAATGAAAACTCCACATTGACAGGGTTTACACTAGCACTGAAAGGACTGTGTGTAAGATACAGCCCCTTTAATACAGTGATCAAATTGAAAAAATTCAAAAGTAAGTGGACAGATGACTCCTAAATGTTTTGTGGGCAGCTGTGCAGTGAGGCTGTTTGTTAATAAGAGAATGAACAAGAGTGAAAAAGTAAAGAAGATGCCATTGAAGCTCTATAAAACATACAAAAAAGAAACAAGGAGCAGCTTTTGACCCTCAGTATACCACCTCGAACATGGTGGTGTAATGAATTCCTGTCAGTGGAGCTGGTACACTAAAATGTATTGATAATGAAACTACTGACAGATGCAACAGGATAAATGCTGCACTCAGATTCAGACAAATGTACTGAAACACAACAGACAACCTATCAATCAGCAGGACAATAATCCTTAACATGTGGGCAAAGCACCCAAAGAGCTTTTCAGGGCAACACAGTCGAAAGTCTTTACATGGAATCAATTACATAATCTCAGCCTGACCGAGCTGCATTTCACTTGCTGAAAGGGCAGACCTACTAGATTTACTTGCTTAGACACAACGAATGTTAAGGTTGACTGCAAAGCGTTTTCTAGAATATATAGCATGATTTGTTTGCGTTTACCTTAAAACCCCTGAACGTTGGCACATCGAGTAAAGGGCTACACCTCCTAAAATATCCTGCGCATTGATAAAAAAAACTACTCAAATTAAAGATGAGGATCTGCACTTTACTGTTGTATTGACTGGTTTATTTCAAAATGTACAGCTGTCCAAATATTCATGTCTAGACTGTAAATGAGCTTCTACTGTAACACAATCACTGAGGTGTTTTCCCTTTATCACAACAGAATGACTTTGATTGTATTACCTGGTGTTTCTGCACAATCGTTATGCCCATGCAAAGGCTGTGGCTGTGTAATGATTGCAAGCACAATACAGGTGCAACAAAAAACACAAACATGCAAGACATGAAAGGAAGTACTTAAAGAGAAATATATTTACAAACAGAATTCAGGTTTTCCCAACTTGCATCCAGTGAGTAAAAAAATTACAAAGTAAAAACATGTGTGACAAAAGTTATTTAAATAATAGGTTAGGTTTGATTTGGGTCTCACATAAATGAAGTGCGTTTTTACAACCAGACAGGCAGTGTTAGATTTTCTTTTGTCCAGTACCTGTCTGCGGAGACAGCTAGAGCTCTTCCTCCCAGCTGACTTCTGGGCCTTCACCATGCTGCCAAGACTGGCCTGCTGCCCCACACGTTCACTACCAGCATACACCCGTAACCTGCAACAACACCCCACATGAGCCAAAGACTGGACTGACTCAATGAATCACCACTTCTGCTGGAAGTACCACTAAAGTATAAACAGCTTGTCTATGTCTGAATAGTTAAGAAATTACACAGCTTCTCATGTCTCATCTGTGTACTGTTTTCTTGTTTATACATGTACACTTATCACCTAAGTTTAATAATGCACTTATATATATACATATATAGCATACCTGCTGCATGAGTGATTCTTGTCAACATCAGTGGAGCAAAGACCAGTTAAATGTGTGAGTTTTGTGGTACTGTTGTACTCTTTGATATGCATCACAGGACTAGTGGTGAAATACAAGTCTTGAAATGACTCACATTTCCGACATTTGTGCAAAAGCATGTATTAGAAAACACAGCAAAAATTATTAAGCATTATGCTGTGGGTTTAGTGGCTGCTGAGTGCTTAAAAACATTAATGGTTTCTGACAGTACTAATTCACCTGCTCTTCTCATTGTAAACCCATGTTACACGAACCATTATACTACATGATTTACATCATCTCTGTGTGTGCATTTGTAACTGAGTACACTGGCTCTTGAACACAGCTTGTACTAATGGATATGCAGTATATATTTCTTCTAAGAACACCTTACATTGGCATGCATCAGTGCAGCAGTGTATAGCAGTGATTGACGCAATCTGCATTAAAATAAGCTGTGATGGGTACTTCTATTGAAGAAAGAATTGGTGAAGTCAGCATATACAGGGATCAAAAAAGAGCAAATCCGCAGAGAGAGAGAGAGAGAGAGAGAGAGAGAGAGAGAGAGAGAGAGAGAGAGAGAGAGAGAGAGAGAGAGAGAGAGAGATGTGTTTTTACCAGTTTTCATAACATTGTGGTTTGCACAGTCTTTGTAAGAAAAAGGGCGAACAGAAGGTTTCACTTCTTAAAACACGGCCACATAGTCACAATATAACATGCAGAAAGCACAACCATAACAAGATCTATTATAGACGCTGGGTGGGTGGAATCTGAAACTGCTTTTAAGTGTTTGTTTTTTTTCTTACAGGTTTCCTTTTGATGCAGGAACTGCATTGATGGAGCCAGTGGTTTTGAATGACTTACCCACTTGAGTCATTTATGAGTCACACAGATAAAACTGCTATACCAAATTGTTGTGTTGCTGTAAAGATGCTTTTCATTGGTTGGTGTGTGTCATACCAAAGTTTGTATTACAGACTTAGGGATGAAATAGAATAAGTTGCTACCCTCTAGTGGTCATTTTAGGTAGAAACGACTAGACACCAAATAACTGAATGTACTTATTCAACATAACATAATTTTACTTCAGCAGCACATGCTGAGCAGCCTCACTTTTTCATAATTTGCCATCTTACAACAAGAAGTCCAGCATTAGTTTTCACTACAATCTGCACAATGACATTTGCCAGAGGATAAGATTTAAATGTATGAAGAGTTGAATGCTGAACTAATTGGGTGCTGCAAGTGACACTGGCTTGAAGCAGTTTGGCTATGACATACTATGAGTATCCCAAACTTATGGTAATTTGGATCTAGCAGACAGCAAGAAGACACAAACCAAATGAGTTGAATATCAAGAAGGAGAAGCACAGATCACCAGCTGAAATTAGATCACATCTCTTTTAAGCCTCGGGCAAACATGCAGTAGTTCAGATTTTCAGACTTTATACTAAACTTAGTAAGTATCTAAACTAATAGCGTGAAATAATCAGTGTGACTTTCACCTACAGGGAAAGGGACATTACGCAAAAAACAGTGACAGTTGTGTCAGCAGGTGTGATATGGACCTCAAAGGCTCCATGACGAAGCCACTGCCAACGCACAGTGTCCCATGCGCGGGCAGATCCCCCACTCAGTCAGTATTTTAGTGCTACAAAAATTCCAGCAGAGGGAGACAAAGCATGTACTTGAAATGTTTTTTTAGTTGAAAAGTTTTATACTGATGCCTCCAAAACTAAGGACATGAAGCGCTGACATACACAGAGCAGGGGATTCATGATGTCACAACACAACATACCTCTTAATGCAAAGGATGTTTAGTTTAACTGAAGTAGGTGCACAAATGATGTCCAGCTTGATAGTTAAGAACAGCAGGTGAGATGCTTAAATTACAACAATACAGCTCCATTAAGTAAATCACCTGTACGAAGCATGACAACATGAAGCCACATCAAGAGACAGACGTCAGACTGCTTTTGTGAACAATGTAGCAGGAAATTAAACACTTTGTGTAGTAACAGCTGTGTAAATTATGTTATCACACAGTAATGATCCGGGATTTCTTTTTTTTTTTTTACATGAATGTGTTCATTTTTATTTATAACACCTTTTTTTTTTTTTACAAATTTGTGCAACGAGTTTTAATTTAAATTTTAAACTGCAGTTTGTTCCTGAATTTAAATTTCTATCGTGCCAGGCATCGTTAAGAACCACACTCACCTTTTCATCTCTGGATCCCCACTTTTAGCACTAATGATGACCCAGTCAAGCACTGTGCAATAACGCCACAGCAGAGGCTACTTGCAATAATGGAGCAGCTACTTAACAGATGAGCACAACTAGAGTGGAGCCATGACTGGAGAAGTAGGAAATGCCAGTCCGTGGGAATGCATTTGTTTTTAATCTTGGTGCTTTAAAAGGACTTCAGCATGCCTGACAATTGCATCAAACCTTCAAAATCTGTTTAAAAAGTGAAGTCACAGCACAGATACTACAGATCAACATTACTCCTAAACCATTTCTAAGCACAGTTTTGCTTTATTAAGATTATACTGTAATAAAACCACAATTTCTAACAGAACTACTCGATTAAAATTATTTATATTCTAGCAAAATTAAGAGCAGGCATATTTTAATACATCAAGCACCTACCCAGTTAGGCTCTATTTTTATCAGGGAGGGAGATTAACGCCAGCCATTAACTATAATGGGAAATGAGGACTTTGACCGCAAAGTCTGTCTACCCTACCGACTAATGGTAAGTCAGGAAACAACCACATTGAAAATTTATGTTTCTTTATTTATAAAAAAAAAATTCTTTTTTAAATTAGTACAACACATAAAGACAGTGCTAAATTTAAAGCCACTATGGACTACTCTCCCTCTCTCTCTCACTCCTCACAGCAAAAAGGCCCTTTGTCTTCCTGAGTGTATTTTGTACACAATGTTTGTGTGACAGTCTAACAACATTTACCACTCGTGAAGGATCCTGTAGCGGTCTTAGTGTGAATTCTTCAGTCACATCTGCAGGACCAGTTTTATACAGCGAATCAACACGTCTGATATTAATATGTGGATATAAAACTCAACCCAAGATCCTGCCTTAGGCCCCAATCATACAGGTCTAGAGACCAGTTGGTCACTGGCAATCACCGGTCTCTAGGGCAAAATGAGTATTGCCTGACCGGTTTTGAGTGGTTGCTGACAGTCACTGTAAAACTGATCGTTAAGCCCCGGGCACGCAGGCCTAGAGACCTGTCAGCGCTCACATGGTAACCACCAGTCAGTAAGGAAAAATATACAATCCTTAACTGGTTGGTGAGTGGTTGAAGGTTGCTTGTTGCCGCTAAGTGAAATAAGTCGTAAAGCGGTATGGGGTTCTGCACTGAAAACTTCCTTGCAATTGCTTTGGTCAGCAGCAGCTTGCATGTAAGATGCCAGCTTGTCTGCAAACACTCACAAACTAACCACCAAGCAGCAATGAAACTCGTTGCAGCTTTTGAAACATGTTGGTCTCAGCAGTAAGGAACAACTTTTACTTTGGAGGTTAACGGTCTGTTTGCAGTTTGCGTCGCACTTTCACTGCACATGTTTATGGACAATTTCCTTTCATACAAACGACAGGCGACCATGGCAATCTGCTAGCGACCGAAGTAATCACAGCGAGAGGAAGCACCCTTTTTGTGAAGGATTTTACCCAGCGAGACCTAGCGATCTCCAGCAACCCCTTGCCAACCAATCGAGGATACACATTTTTCCCTAGCAACCAGAGGTTGTTTGTGGGATTGATGCCTTAAAGAGGCATCATGTACTACAAAGGCTGAACACAAACACCTTTAGCAACACATGTGCCAATAACACACAAGGGACTCTCGCATTTCTATGGCAACAGACAGATGTGGTTATGAAGGACTGATTTGTGTTATGACTCAGGTAATGAGAACAAGGTGTTTTGGGCTGGAAATGGTCTAAAAATCACATAATTTTCCTCACACTTTCCACTTGCTACTGCATGCTTATAAAAATGCCAGATTTAAAAAAAAAAAAAAAAAAAAAACAAGTTTTAAATTTCAAGTAGTTCTACAATCTTTTGGGATCATCAATCATCTTTCACTCCAATATTATGGATACTAATATTTACCTTGTAAATGTTTTGACAACAGTGATTATTGTTGTCCTCACTTTTCATGTTATGAAAAAGAAACATGTCTAGATTCTCTGTTGAGAAAACTAGCTTGTGCTGTACACTGATGCTCTGTGAAATTGTCTCTCAGAAAGAAAACGATTCTCCACAAATGCTATAAGACCAATTTCAAAAGATCAATGAAGAAGAAACAGGTTTGAAAAAGGCATTTCCTTCCATCTTCCTCGGAGCAGTACCTGATAAACAACTGCTGAACAATAGCTGATAATGCAGAAAAAGATGAATGATATGAGCTCGTGTTTGCAATGAAAGGGTGAGCTGTGACTAAACTGCTTGAGGCACTTGGAAATAAAATTTTGAAGCTGACAATCTTAAGAATTAACCACATCTTTCTTATATTCTAAAAATAAGTGTTCGAATCGTCTCCTCTCCATACACTAATATAACTGAACAAATCACCCACTACCTGGCTACCATGACTCACTGCCTGAGTACCATTCCCATTCCCATTTCCAGCTGTAAAATTCAAATTCAAATACCCCAATATACCCATTTCCAGCAAAACAAGCTGGCATTCATTGCTCAGTACTTCACAAAATACGCCTGAGTGTCAGTTTCAGCCCCAGTGGTAATCCATAGTGAATTCTGTTTATGCTAGGAAGGAATCAATTTGTAAACCATGTTTCCCATTTGGAAACATCTCTTATTTTAGGAGACAAATCAAAATCAAAATCTTTCTTTTGAGAGGCAACAGATGCAGTAAGTTCATATTAGAAGAAAGAATAACTTTCTCTATGCTGCAGTGAGACCTCAGCTTTTTTCATGGCATAGCAAATAAAGAAATATTAACCTGCAAGTGTGCATATCAGGGTCAGCAGCAGACCATATCAACTGGATGGGCAACCAGCTTTGACAGGGGGGCATTTGGCTCAAGTTGCTTTGCTATTCCAAAAAAAATAAAAAAAAACACTAGGCATATTTACAACCATATACATAGGCCTGTCACGATAACAAATTTTGCTAATCGATTAATTGTCTCAGAAATTATTGCGATTAACGATAATATTG
>JAVDPK010000282.1:42130-84861 GCA_034780415.1 Cichlasoma orientale | reverse complement strand
GAGGATGGCAAAAGGAGAGCGCCTTTTGCCATCCAGTGTCTTCAGTAGAGAGAGAGACACGAAGAAACGATAAAGCCAATAAATAAAAATTGTCTACCTCACTTTAAGTTATCGTACGATTAATTGATTTATTGTTTATCGCGACAGGCCTACATATACACATAGTACACTCAGAGAAATGTAGCCACAGTTATAAAAGTGTAAAAATATCTGTCTTAGATCGCAGAGGCAAAGCAAGAAACAAACAGACATTTTCTCAGTGACCTCACCACACACAGTTGAATGTAAGCACACAATATCCTCAACACATTTCCACTCCATTTGTTTTGCAATTTTCAGTAGGGTCATGCTTTAAAACTAGCTGCACAACCTAATGAATGACCTCTTTTTAGTTTCAGAGAGACATGAGGGGTACTTCCCAAAGTCTGCCCTGCATAGACCCATCCACTCAGTGTCCTCAGTCATGCTGGTTACCACAAATGCTGCAGAAGCACTAAACTAGTGTGAACTGAATAATTCAATTGAGCTTTCACTGCAATAACTATGATTTCATTACTACATTGTATGAATTAGTGTAACTTAAAGTTGAGGTGTATCGGAATTCAGCTGAAGGGGGTGCAGTGACTTTATTGGGCGAGCCTGGACCCCTAAGGCCTGTCCATAATACCAGCGTTGATATGGATGCAAGGTGCTGTTTGTGTGGCTTTGCATCCAATACATACATGTCAGAAGTCCCTATTAGTTATTTTATGTGTTCCTTGGAAAAGACTTCCTCCTAAGGGAGGAACTCCATACATTGACATGATGCTAACTGCTGGCAGGCATACCAATACCAGCTACAGGGCAGTATGGAAACTAGGGATGCTGCTGGCGACTAAATTCTTAGTCGACTAAACAAGGGAGATAAAACTGATTAATCGACTAGTCTAAAACTAAGAAACACTCATAACTATAAAGTTAAATTTTAGGAGTGTTTAATGGACAATGTCAAAAACTGTCTAAACAAAGGCATTTGAAACTGTTAATCGGATTCTTCTATAATGAATCGCACTTTAAATGCTGCTTAACCATACGGCACAGCACATTATGAACACTGTACATTATACTCCAAACAGACAACAAAAAAAACCAAAACAAAATAAACTGATGTGATAACGAGTTACTGCAAACTATGTTTACGCATCATTGAAATATAATAAATGAACATCTGAAAAACAAATAAATTGCGACTGCAGAGTGTGACCCATTGTATTGTGAACGATGCTCTTTATTCTACAGTTTATGATGCGCATCTTAATAAAAGTTAAAATCTAAAATGATAACAATACAATACAAACATCCAGCCATCCATCCATTTTTTTCGGCTTATCCGGGGCCAGGTTGTGGGGCTGCAGCCTGAGCAGTGAAGCCCAGACCTCCCTCTCCAGCTTGTGCCTGATTTTGACTGCAGTGTTGGGTCTTAGTAGAGCCAGGACGTAACCTACGTAAGTGGCCGATGTTGTTGCCAGCATTTATACCTGTGCAGGTGTGTTGAATGGTGGGACTTTTCCCCCATCCTGGGTCCTATTCTTTGCCGTGGTCAGTTTTTTTTTACAGGTGCAAACGCATTTGTCCCTCTAGATTTTTCGCTTCTGTGTACAAACTTGGGGAAAGTAGCTGGAAATGCACGTAAGGAAATGACGGCGTTTCCTGCGAGGTGCGCTTCAGGTTATGTTGTAAAACTTGAAAATAACTAACAATATTAAGCCTAATAAAAATGTCAGCCCAAGCTTAATTATTAACAGAGTTATTGGGCTGACATTTGGGCATCGATTAAAATCTTAACAATTAGTCTAACCGACTAGTACGTCTGGTACTGACAATAGCAACAATTAGTCATCTACTCAGGTAGTCACGCACATCCCTAATGGAAACAGTGAAATGGCCCACTGCTTGAATGTAAACACTTTGGACTAAGTGAATCACAGAATGGACAGTTTATATGTTGTGACCCTTTAACTTCATTGCTTCACCAAATTGTGCTATCCTAGAAAATGTGCGATATGTACATAACACGAGGGAGCTCCATTTGGCTGCCTCATGTTTTCCAAAAATTGACAAGATTTTCTACACATCTGTACTATGCAAGTCTGACTGAAGAATAAAAGAAGAGGTCTCCTTCCCCAAACAACACTGAGTAGTGAAACCAATTGCTGTCATTCTGAAACCAAATTACTTTCCCCGAAGAAGACCTTGTCTGCGTGGCATCTGTTGTTCCAAATCCTGGGGATATCACTCAGTATTAACAGTGCCTTTGTACAGGTGCAAGTTATTCATGTCATACGCACCAATGCCCCCCGCTGCCCCGCTCCAATAGAGGATGCTGGCTTTTGAACTATGCACCACTAATAAGTTTCAAGTGTGAACTGGGGCCCAGAAAAAGCAGCAGGATGTCTGGATGTTGATTAGGAATCAACATCGGTGGATATCAGAGACACGATCAACCAACCTATTCAATTCAGTTCTATGTTTTCTGTATTTACTTCACGCAGCAGCAGCAGCTAGTGTGGGAGCTAACGCACCTCAGAAGATACTAGCAGCAAAAACAAGAACAGTTTGGAGGTGTTTCACACCTACTACACCAACAGCTTTTCTTGTATGTTTCCAGTTTTTTGTTTGTTTTTTTTAACTTTACTGCAAACTCTGGTCAAGTAAGTTGACATGACTGAAAAGCTCTCGCTCTCGCTCACGTTCACTCATTATTTTCAGTCAGTGCGATTACACATGGTAAAAGCTGGAAGCACGTTGGTAACTCTTGTTGGAAATCTTTTACTGGATCCGGGTAACATAAGGCGTCCTCATTAACTCGATTCATATTATTGCACTTCAGCTGTCTCGTCAGCTCCACACACACGCGCACACACGACGTTGTGTGAGGAGGGTCAAGAGAAACTAACCTGGAAAAAAGAAAAAACAGCAGGATGTAGTTGTCTAAGGGCTCTTAGCATGAGCTAAAATGGGCCTAGTACACATAAATTGGATGAATAACTGCAACGTTTTTGTTTATCTTGGTCCTGTTTTGTTATTTTACCAGTAAAAACTATTCAGTAAGTGTATATTCTAGGATGAATTTGTTCACTACAAATAAAATGTAAACTAGGAAAATAATGTTTAAGTTGAGCCTGATGTTGCCTTGCACTCACTTCCTCACAAGAAAAGAAATGCAGTTTATTAACTTAAACACTGGCTTTTGAACAGTACTCTGTATCGTCAGACACCCAAAGCAAAGTTTTCTGTATCATATTGGAACTGGAAAAAGTTGGATTGGTGCATCCATAAAATTGTTTACATTTCTTTTTGTGTGTGTTTTGTTTTTATACATGACAGAGTTTTAACTTACAACTGTGGATACAGCAACATACTGTGTTCACTGAGAACGGTTATTGGAAGCATTCCTGAGCCCACACAGTGATTTCCACTACTGAATCGTGTCTGTTTTTAATGCACTGCTGCCGACACAACCAACGATTTTGGGAATATTTGTCCCTTGCATACACTGATTTCTCCAGATTGTTTGAATCATTTAATGATATCATGCACTACAGATGATGAACACCCCAAAGTCTCTTAGACTGAGAAGTATTACTCTGAAATTGTTGAACTCTTCGCCCACACAGTCATTCACAGAGTGAACTATCCTATCTTTTCTGGCATGATAGAGCCTCCACAACTTTTCCATTTTTTCTGCCCCTGCCCTGTCCCCTAACCTTTTGCTCACAGCAAGAAGGTTCCTGGTTCACACCTCATGGTAAGATAGGGCCTTTCTATGTGGAGTTTGCATTTTCTTCCTGTGCCTGAATGGATTTTCTCCCATTGTCCAAAAACATATAGTTGAAAGACACCACTGAATTAAAAGTCAATACATCATAGAATCAAATCAAACAGAATAGGCAATCTTAAGAGAGTCCCAAAGACCAGGGGCCACTTGGCTGAAATCTCTAAAGCTCATGATGGTCAGGTGAGAACGAGAGTAACAGACGAAGAGGATCTCAGAGTACAGGAAGGAGTGGTGATGTGCAGAAGATCAGAGAGATATGGAGGTGTGAGATCGTGGCGAGACTTGAAAGTAAAAAGCAGAATCTTAAAATTATTCCAGTATTTTACAGAAAGCCAGTGAAGCTATTGGAGTAATGACAGGAGTAATGTCTTATGTGGAAAAGCTGCCCAGGGTGCCCCTACCTTTTGCCCCATATCACCCCTCTCACGACCCTGAATTGGACAAGCGTTTAAGAAGATTGATGCATTCTGTGTGTATTTACATTTTACACACTGTCCCAACATTTTTGGAGACATAACTGTACAACTGTCAAACAGTCTCTCTAACTGTAAAACTAAAACAAGCTTAAATAAGTTCAGCTGCGTTTACCACATCACGAAAGTGATCGGTGAAAGAAAATAAACATCCACATTCAAATATGATTAGCTGATCTCAATGCGTATTACAGAAACATCCTGTGTGACAGCATTCACAGGTTGGTGCCCAGGAACATATGGAATCTCACATACAGACACACACCAGTTGGTCTTGAGTAGAGATATTCTACTGAAACTCACAAACATTAATCACTGTGGAAAAAAAAATCGTTCTCTACAATGTTTTGATCGCAAATGGGAAAATACCTGAGAGGTACCACCCCCACACACGTGGAGTTATTTCCCAGAATTACACGTACTAATCATTCTCAAACATCAAATATAAGTTCCTACTCAGATTTCATTGCTCAGCAGAATTTACTGAAGCATAAGATCTTGACTTGCTTTCATGTGATCATTTCCATCAATCCAATTGAGCCAGAACACCCTTTAAAAACACACGCACAGTGGCAGGACACACAACAGCTAAATTAGACCAAACCAGATATGAAAGGAATTCTCCGTAACACACTGTGCAGTCTTAATTCAAAGCAAGCACACGGCACATTAGAGAAACGTGTGAGAGATGCAGCAGCAAAAAAGGGAGCACAGACACAGATTTAAATAAATATAACCACAGGAGATGCATAATGGGCATTTTCAGGCCAGGTGTGGATGCACAGCTTATAGTCTACTTCATATCGAGGCTCTAAAATCGCATGTAAATGTATAATTAAGTACAAGCCCTGTAGAGGGTGATGTCAACATTGAATGGCAAAGAAAGAAAGCAACAATCTATGAAATCCAAAGCACACACAGATCACCTGAGATCCCACCCTACCCTGTAATGAGGCAACACTGTTGTGACAACAGCCTTGAACAAATGTTCTAAAAAGTCAGAGCTATTTCTATCACAATGGGCAAAAATGTCAGTTCTTGTTGACAGACTGATCTGTACTAAAAACTTTGCTCACCTTCACCACTGACACTGCAAGACAGGTGACCTAGAGTGTTTAACTGGATGTAGACTCTCAAAATATCCCATCAGTTTCCTGGCTCACAAGTTGACTTAATAGCTGACTGGCTGAAACTGATTACCTTGTTGCCTGGATGATATTTTCCTATGTTTCTACAGGCCCCATTGACTGTGGTGTGTGTGACTGGCAGGTTAAAAGGGTTGTTGACTGACTTAACTTGTGCATTGGTTCGACAAGCTGACTCAGAGACTGAACACAACACTACATCATTAACTTGACTGAATCATACAGTGATGTCATCAGTGTAGTCAGCATCCACCCCGTGAAAACCAAGATACCTGTGGTGCTTCGGCAAGGAAGAAAGCCAGGGAGTCTTGGCTGCTGTTCTAATCTCAAGCTGCTAAAAAAACGAAATGCCTAGCAAAAAAAAAGAAATTGAGGCCCAGCTGAGGTAGTTAAAAGATCTGCAAACAAATGGCATAAATGAAAGTAATATGAAACAATATATAATACGTGGAATAACAAATATATAGTGGTTGATCATGAAGGACAATTCTGTCAACTTCAAACCCTCCCTCCTTCTTTAGTTCTTTGTCACCCACTTTGTTATCTACACTCATGTCCTTGTTACCAATTTACATCCTTCCCGAAGGTTAGACTGACCATCTCTATTTTGTCAAAGTTACTCATGCACTGTATCGCAACTTGAACAGGGGGCAATAGAGAAAATAGAGGCAACAGGGGGCAGTACAACCAGGTTCTGACAGCATGCTATGCAGAACAAGTTTTCAGTTCATCAAATACTGAAATAACAGCCACCTGCAGGTTCAAAGTTGGGAACTTTAAACTGTCAAAGAAAAAAAATCCTACATTACTCAATTACCTCAGGGTGGCGTCTCTGCTTCGAGGAACATGTTTTCCAGGACAAGTAGCAATCACTTCGGATGTGTTTTTAAAGAACCCAGCAGGATCTGTAGCCTTTTAAATAAAAGTACAGGAAGTGGACACTGTCTGCATACTAAATTAATTTTAAAAACTCAGTCAGATAAAACATATTCAGGTAATACCAGATAGTATTACTAATTAAATTCACTTATCAAAATGCTATATATCGGCATCATTGCAATATTCCTAGAAACACCCAAGCATTTCCATTAGATTATTTTAAGTCAAAAAAAAAAAAAAAACAACTGCCTACAAAACAGTGATAAAATGGGCTTTTTATGACTTTCTGCCCACTTCTCTAGTATCTGGACGATCAAACCATGCGCAGTGCCCTAAAGCGCAACGGCAACAAATAAAATGTTCCTGGGTAAAAACGCCATGCTCGTCTCCAAACCAGAAACGCGTGGCGCGCCGTGGATGTAACAAAAAACAAGCGAGTGCTTATCCAGTGTCGGAATCATAATCCAACGCTATTCTCCGCGGTGTTAGTGAAGGTTTTACGGCCATATCATCACGATCCAGTAGAAAAGACATGTATCCACATGAGCGAGTTCACAATAGCCACATGCACTGAGCACCATGAGGAAAGGACCGGACGGATATACTCCTCTCCGGCTGGCCTGTCGAGCCCTGTAGCAGGTTTAACCAGTGTGTACGCATCCACTTACGCATCCAAGGGAGAGCGATGGAAGCCTAACCATCTCGAATAAACGGCGCGATCTTCCGTGTTGATACGGAATCCCAAGTCGGTGCACTACTGGAGAGTGTAAGCGCACGGCGATTGTTGCCGCCCGAGTCCGTGTCTATTGGTTCTCGTTCAGCTGGGGCAGCGTCAGCACACACACACACAGTCTCCATTTGCAACTCCATCGCCCCCCATGGGCGTGCGAGGCCGCGGGCTGTGACGCAAATGGCACTGGGTGATTTGCAAATGACATATCTTCCTAATTCAGTGTCGTCGCCACAGGGACTGGTCCAATTCACCAGATATTACCACAGAAATATACATCCGACGGCAGGGGACGAGTAAATAAAGGCGGATGAGCAGTTCGCTCTACGGGGATGCGGTTGCATAACTCAGGAAACTTAATAAAAATGTGCACGGAGCGAGCGATGTGCAGTCTCCGTGGCTGATTTTTTTGTGGTTGTTTCGATTTAATCCTGGTGGCCTGTGCTAGCACTCGCCACTCGATCCGTCATCGACTTTTGACCACAGGAGGAACCAAGCAGAGCGTATACACAGGGAACCCAGTGGCCTCGCTATGGTGGATGTGTGGTGGCCAGAGCTAGGACGCATGCACGTAGCTGACGGGGAAAGACAGGACAGCCGGAGTGTGACTTAGGACCACATTCACAGGCCATAAAGGGCCCGCATGAATGCTATTGTGCTCTTTTATCCAAGAGTCCAACTATTTACAAAAGGTTGGCCAACACACACAAAAAATATCGCGGCGAAAAGGTGGCGGCGGTTACAGCAGCTGCCACCGTTCTCTGCGCAAAGCAACAGCACAATCATTGCGCAGCGCCGGACTTCCCCAGTTTTGTGCAAACTGTGCGATTCGTTGAAAAGACTTATTTTTTTTATCTCATTCAGGCTGTCCTCGCCTGGCAAACCGCGAACCAGAGCGCAGGGCAGTCGTCGTTCTCATGGCACGATTTGCATCGCCCCCATTATCCCCGAAAATCTCTTTTTACACGGTTATATTGTCAGCCTAAAAACGCCACTATTTTGAGCAACAAAGGAGCAGCTTAAGTTGATCAAAGAAAAAGCCAAGTATAAAATGCACCTTTCAAGCCGTAAAAGAGAGGCCCCTCATAACTATTGCAGCATGGCAGGGGAGTGCGGCGTAAAAACGGGCTAACCCGAATAAAATACACACAAAGACAAGGTGCAGCACTCGTACGAATACGTCCATCGCCACCATGATAGTAACACTAAAACATCCCCGATCATTTGGATTAGCGTTGAGTGGTCGGGAATGATATCACAGTGAATGTAAAACGCTGCGTTTTGCGGCTCCGTGGCACCTTTTCCAAGAAGCAGCTTGGCGCACAGGACCGGTGACCCTTCCATCTTTGCGCGTCCTTCTACCGAGCGAATTCGTGAGCAACCCCATATTTCGACTGGTTTCTATTGAATAAAACACATCGCAGTAGAAGATTTTACCTTTGAGGAAGTAAACGCTACGTGTAAAAGGCTGCTACAAGTCTCTGAAACTATTCCTCTCCCCGCCGCGGCCAGGCAGAAACAAGAGGGCGATGACGCCATTTTCTGCAAAAACAACCATGCTCGGGAAGCCAAAGCGAAGGAGGTTTAACCCGCTCCGCAGCCCTCAAGTCCCGCTGAAACGTATTAAAAACAAGTCCTTACCTTGTTTTTTCTCGGATGGGTGGCGGAATAGCGTGTTTCGAGAGGTAAAACTGCTCGGTCGTTGCTACTTCGAGTCCGGAGATTGATTATTTCGCCTCCCAGCGTCCCTGGTTCACTCTGAACAAGTTCCTCTGCGAGCCGCTGTCTTTGTGCACCCAGAGGAGCCTCTCAGCGTTAAACCAGTCTCTGCGCAAAGGTGCACCCTCTATGTCCAATTTTAGCTAAAAATACCGGCACTTTAGGGGGACACTACGGAAAAAAGAGAGGATTTGGCCTTTTTTAATTACAAAAAGTTTACAAATTGTCCGGCTTTTTATCTAGTGCCTCGGTTATAGCGTCGATTTATCCCCCAAAACGCGCAACCTTTTCGAGGACACAGAGCTCTCCAGAAGAGTCCACAACGCAAACTCAAAGTAAAACAGGGGTGTTTGTACCCACCCAGAAGTTAAATCGGAAGATAAAATACTTTACATCACAAATGTAATAAAGTACCAACTCCTTCACCAAAATAACCCAAATTACAAGACAAACGCGAAGCAGATAAATCACATCTGTGGTCAAATTTTCTCATTCACTAAATAAACATGTATAGTTTTTATCATAAGCTCACAATTTTCTCCAAAAGATGATTTACAAGTGCCTTCAAGGTATGATTGTGCACTTAAACATTTCCTCAATGGGACAACTGACAAGTTTATTTTTCTTGTTTAGAAGTTTAATTCAAGTAAATTTTAATATTTCTATAAATATAAGATAAGTTATATATGATATATAAGAATAGGTAAAAGGTTCTCCCTTTAAAAAAATGTGGTCCCATTGACACCTCTCACTACACTCTTTAAAAATACCAGATGATAAATTTGTGTCTTACAACTTCATGTTGTTTTCTACTTTATTTCTGAATTTGAATACCGAGTTAATGAAGCATAAAAAAACAGGATTACCTTAGACAACTGTTGAACATGTTTAGTAGTAATAACACTATGTTTCACATCAAATAACATATCCGTTATGTTCTCAGTTGTTTGGGAAGTTAGTGATGAATAATTACATTTTTAACTAAAACACATCAAATTCACTGGCTAGCTATTCTGCTAAAGTCTAGCTTACTTAATTTATGTCAAATAAGCACTTAGCCTCACTTGCTTTTCCCACTTCCCTCACTTGTTTGTAACAAACAGTGAAAAAGAACAACTGTTTTGTGATATTTTAATCACAAGAATCGGAGCATTTTCACTGGGATAAATATTTTCCTTTCCTAGCCTCTTCAAGCTAGTTAGCTTAACCCGCAAAAGGCCAGCAACAGCTAGCAAGGTAACGCAAGTAAGTTAGCTTTTTTAAATCCTCATAAGTTCACATATATTGTTAAACTACAGTCATGTTTTACAAAACAAACAAAAATATAGACTTTTTGGACTTAAGAAATGTAACTCTACTCCTACCTCATTTCCAGACTGTTGAACACAAACCTGTTGGTGCAGCCATCACTTCTTATCAAATCAACAATACTTACATTTGAATCATGTCACCCAAAGGAGGTATTTTTTACTACATATTATCCCTTCATATGACCCATCTGAATACCCTATTTTGCTACTTAGCTCATGCACCCACTAACAATGAGGGATAATTACAAAAATACATTTTAAAAAGTAGAAAAGGGGAAAGTAGTTAAGCTAATTGGTGCCAGCTGGCTAAAACATAATAACTGTAGGCATGCCTGATAGTGCACAGTGACAGTGATATATATATAGTTGACTAGCTGTAATAATTAAAGACAAATAGAGATAATGGAGCAAGGTAATGTAAGTAAGATAGGGTATGATGTTGATACAGTTCATCTAGGCCAAAAATGTAGCATATAAAAACTTTATGTGACGCATTAGTAAGGTTGAATGTGGACTATCATGCACCTGCTGCTCAAATAATTAGATAAAGGCAAATTTTTAAATGTTTCCCAACTACTGAACTGTTATTTAAGTAATAAAATAGTGAGTAGCAGCCTAATAGAACTGGTTATTGTGTAGTAGTAATTGGAGTCATTTTTAAAGTGCGGGTGAAAAGGGCATATATGTATATTTTGTTGACGAGCTGTAATAACTAAAGAAAAAGTAGAGCTTTGACTATGACAGTGGACCACAGTAATGTAAATAAGACAGGGCATGATAAGTACACTATAAAAGCTTCATGTAATGCATTAGTAATGTCGAACATGGGCTATCATGGACAGCTGCTCAAATAATTAATTAAGGGCAACTTTTAAAATATTACCCAACAAGTGAACTGTTAAGTTTTTAAAATACTGAGTATAAAATACTGAATAGTGTCCTAATAGAACTGGTTATTGTGTGAGAAATTTTAAAGTAGCAGCACTAAGCATTATAGTCTAGCTTTGTGACATATGGGGGCCTGAGCATGTCTTATACTGAGTACTTGTTTTAATATGGTGTGTATAAGTGTTTAAAGTGGTATAACTTAGCATTAGGTCTGCATTTTAACCAAAGTATTACAAACCATAATATTGCATAGTGGCATATGGTGTAGTTGCCCATATGTTGCCAGTTTGACCAGTTTACAGAGAAAACACGATTGTTTGCAATAAATATAAAGCTTTTGCTGACCTTTCAAATCTTATTTTACTCTTCATACCTTATGTGCTATGATATCTTAGTTACATTCTTATACTATAATTGGATGCAGTGTTATCAGAGTGTGCCATCAGCTGCTGGTGAGGCTGTCACAAGTCAGGATCTGGTAAAACCAGCCTGCCTGGTAACCTAAGCGAAATACCTTGAAATGCACAATTTAAGTACAAATCCAAGGATTTCCATTCAAATGGAGCTGTAGCCTCGTAGTTGGAACTTGAGTTAACATGTCATGTAAGTATGGTTAAGAAAGGTGTCCCACTTAAGCAAAGTCAACGTCCTAGTTTATCCTGAACAGGGTGGGATTTTGATTTGGGCGCACTGGGAACAAACTCATGTGTTACACCTGTTGTAAAGGTTTCCGTTATTTATCTGGCAAAATCTTCTGCTGCCTATAATTATATTTTAATTTGCTAGGGAGCGTAGGCATCACATATGCGAAGTCTTATCTTGAATCCACCCTACCACATCAAATAAAGAAAAACACTCAACACATTGAATGCAAAGAGGGAATAAAGTATGGTTTTGTTGGGGGGGGGGGGGGATTGAAGAAGTTCCATAAGAGTTATAATCCCCTCCAGCTCTTTCCTTTAAGCTCGTGAGAGCCCACAACAAAAGGTGCCCACCACTATCGCCTATACACAATTAACTAAAGCACCAGCATTATTCCATTATCATAAGAATGCTGTTTGCAAAGGCGGGTGGTGGGGTGTGTGTGTGGGGGGGGGGGGGACTCCTCGGCATTCATGGCCGTGGTCGAATAGAGCTGAGAGCTTTTATCTTCTCAATTACATGCAGGCTGCATTCATCACACCACCTAGTGACATGTTTGGACACTTTTTGTGCACGACAAATAATTCGTTTATGCTGGTAATTTAAATGGCTTGTTTATAATTATAGCAGTGGGCCTTTTTGGTTTTTGGAGGGACCGGTGAGATTAGGGTGGAACTTGATTCCAGAGGGGACCACCTAGACAAACAGATGAGACTGGTCAAATCTTTTGTTTTCCTCTAACGGGGCATTAAATTAGAGCAAATACCGTAACTGCTAATAGTGTCCTTAAAGTCATCACCATCAGATTTAAGTTCATCTAACTTACAAATGAATGCAAATAAAGTGTTTTGCGATGTGTACGTTACTTTGCTTATGTGACCATTCTGCCTGCTAAGATGTGCCAGGCATCACTTCAAGTCGTGTGCTTGCTACTGCAATTATGAATTCAGAAGCCCACCTGTGCAGTAATTGCTCATACCAGCAGGAGCATCTGAATTTAAGGAGACTAAACACGGGCGGGTTTCTTCTTTTGAGGCTAACATCATTTGGTTTGAATCACATTTCTGCCTGAGTGCTTTTGATCTGTTATGTGGCTGATTAGATTCAGGGTCGTGTTAGAGCTAACTGACCACAAGGTGTCAATGTTGCCAGGAATGTATTTTGCCGTGTGCCATTTTAGTTCATTAATGTAGAAAGCACCGAGGGAAGCAGCAGGTATAAATGCCTACTTGATGTCATACTCACATAAATCTAACTGGATGAAGTGATTTGTCTAGAGAGAAGTAATAGATGGCAGGAGAGCCATCTGTACTTGCCAATGCCTCAGTAGCATATAATGGATAATGCAGTTTACCCTCTGAAAATTCTGCCTCAACACAGCAAGTTTCAGCCTTATGACTCTTTATCACACTCTAATCCCCAGCGCCTTGCATTGTATTTTGTCTAATTTCATTTATTTATTCTTGTTTAAATAAGTGAACAGATTTGAAAAATTCTCCACAACTTCCCGGTATATTAGCAATCACAGGCAATAAAGTAAGTTGTGGTTTTTTGTGTGTTTTTGGCTTAATCTTTATTTAAAAAAAAAAAAAAAAAAAAAAAAAAGATGTTAGCAAATGTGGTGAGTGTACAAGCAAGAACAGCGATCATGAAAAAATAATGAAGCAGCTCCTTTCTGTGGAGAAACTCTGATAATGACCAACCTAAGATGCGTGGGATACGCATCAGGGCATCAACCGACCATGACAGTGCAGTGTTATGAGATTTCTTTCGCTTTCATGTGTAATTTAAGTTTTCCCACCTCTCCCTGCCAAGTGAAATTTTGTTCATTTTATTTGCTCTTCTCAGATGCCATTTCATTTTTATCAGGAAAAAAAAGAATTGTTATGAGAAAACCCGAATGATTTTTTTCCCCCTGAACTCTGAGGAAAATGTGAAAAATATGACCATCTTTAAGTTTCCAGCTTTCGCTTGACATGTTTGACTCCAGGTGCAGTACTGTGCAAAAGTCTTGAGCCACCCCTCGGTTCTTTACATTTTGTTAGGACAATGGGTGCAGCAGTTTATTGAAGTATGCAAAGATACATCCAGCATATAAGGCAAAAAAAACAAGCTTGAAAGTCAGTATTTGGTAGGACCGCCTTTATTTTTTTAGTCAGCTTTTGTTTTAATTTCTTTAAGTAGTCTTCAGGAATAGTTCTCCAGTCTTCTTGAAGGACATTCAAAGCTCTTTAGATGTTGGCTGCCTTTTGTTCTGTAGTAAAAGGTAATGGTATGGCGCTTTCCTACTCTACATGAGCACTCAAAGCACTTTATATAGCATGCCTCATTCACACACACATTTATACAAGCACTTTCTACATCTAAGTGCTTTCTATCTAACAATCACACACACAATCACACTCCAATGGCTGCATCATGAGCAACTTGGGGTTCAGTATTTTACACAAGGAGACTTAGGCATGCAGACTGGAGCAGCCAGGGATCAATCCTCCAACCCTCCAATTAGTAGATGACCTGCTCTACCTCCTGAACCACAGCCACTCCATTGTTTGTTTTCCTTATCCAGGTATGCTTTTACTGCATTGGCAGTGTGTTTGAGATGGTATTAAATGGTGGATCAAAATCTTATGGTACTTTTCTGCGTTCATAATTCCATCAATTTTGACAAGATCCCCATCATCACCAAACCACGACAGAGCCCCCACCATGTTTCACACGTGACTGTAGATGCTCACATTATGTCCCTCTATCCTGACCTCTTCCATACATATCGACAACAACTGGAACCAAAATTTTAAATTTGGACTCATCGCTCCATAAGTCACAGGTTCTTTTGTAATTTGGCATACCTCAGCTCTTTCCTCTCTGTTTCACTTCCTTAAGAATGGCTTCTTGACAGCCGCACGTCCGCTGAGACCATTTCTGACGAGGCTTTGATGAACAGTAGATGGATCAACTGAAGGGCCAGATGCATCTCTCAGGTTCTGTGTCACGGCTTTGCTGGATTCTTTTCTGTTTCTTAAGGAAATTTTCTTTTGTCAGTTTCCTCAATTTTTTTTAAAGTATGCCTATACACTACACGCCATGCTGAGATATGTCACGTTTTCGGCTAATAGCTCTTTAGGAATCACCTTGTTGTTGCAAAAATACTATTTTATCGATGTCAATGATTCATTCGGTCAGTCTTAAGTGAATTAAGAAACAACAAAAGCATTCCTCTAAAAATGGTCAGGCTAAAGGACTGGACTGAAAATGAGTGAAAAAGCAGCCAATGCCTAAAGAAAAACTTAAAAACATCTGGAGAGCTATTGCTCAAGAGCACTCTAAAAATGACAAGAACGTCTAGCTCCTTAGAAGCAAAGTATAAAGAAATGAGGGGTGACTCAAGACTTTTGCACATTACTGTGCCCAGCTGCAACTTAGAGCAAGTCACACAGAGACAAAAAAAAAAGCAAAATATCTAATTTAAGCAGAGAAAGATTGACGTGATCGTGACATGTACATGTGTTTACTAAGTTTATGATATAGATTTGTGGAATAAAATCAGGAAGATGGATTGGTGCGATCTGTTTGATTCTCAGCAAAATAAAAAAAATTATCCCAATACGTCAAAGCTGCTTTAACCCCAGAGGTCTGATCAGGGCCTGATCGGGCTAATATTTGCTTCAGATAAAACAGTCACATACAGCAACTCCATTAAAGTTAAATGCACTAACATTCTGATTAGATTAGGAAATACGGGGGGAACTCTTATCACAAAGCTAGATGTGTATGAAAATCACATTTTTTAGAAGGAATACAGACTTGCTAAAAGTGTTTTAAAGTGCCACTGTGCAACCTCTCAAAGAAAGAAAAACACAATCACTGACTTATGAAAGAAAAATGGAGTTTATCAGCAAATAAAACACCGGTCTGTGTGAAGGCAGGTTCTGATGCACCAGCCTCGTTTGGTTTATGGTCGCTAGTGTTAGCTAACCTGACCTGAACACAATTCACCCTCTTGCACATACCCTTCTGTTCAGTCTCCACTCATCATACTCTGTGGTTATACAGTCACATCTGACTGACTCTTGGGAAGAAATCAGCTGTTCTCTACAACAGTGACAAGAAGCATTTGCAAGGAACCGGGAGGGCCAGTCCTCACGTCAAAGAAATCGATATAAAATGAAATTACTGAGCATTTATAGTTTAATGTGCAATAACTGATCTCAGTGCTTCCTGTTATATTTCACATGAACACCTTTAATGAGTAAAAGATCCAAAAATAACCTCTGTTCGCAACTCTTTTAAAAAAATATAATAGTAAAACTGTAGAAATCTTAAGCGGACACCACATATCACTGACATAATAAGGGATTCTCAAAATTCACCACACTCAGCAAACACATGATATGCATCGCTACAATTTGAATAAGGCAGTCACTATTGGTATCATAACATTTTTTGACTTCTGTCCATAAAGAACAGAGGACAGTGACTGCTCAGAGCAGGGGCAAATGTCTAATTACTGCCTGCAATGTCCTTTCTCTGAGTAAGGATGCTGAATGACAGTCTGGAGGAGAGACGGAGCCTCAGCTGCCCGTTCTGACTGCAAACAATAATAACAGAATAAATGCTACAGACTTAATGTCCCACCATGGGCTCCTATCTCATCTGAACAAAACATCAGCTGATCATGGTTTTTGAGGTCAAAGGTCAGTCACTGGAAAGCCATCTGGGGTTCAACATGAGGCTCCAAGATGTTGATAAATGCCCAAACAAAGATTTGTCTTTGCTCCTAAAAGCGCGGTGTGATCTCTCGGTATCCTTTCAGTTTTTTCGTCCACAAAAATTTGTCTGCGGTTTCCATTTGCTTGCCAACAGAGGTGATCATTCTGCAGCGTTTTGTGTCATCAGTCCTTGGGGTTAGACCTTGACCTGGAAAGTAACCCCGGTGCCCTGGAGAAGAAGCTTCTGAGTCACAGTCGGCGCCCTGTTTCAACATTCAGAAGAGCCCTTTTCTGTTAATCAAGGAGGATCTGGTTAAAATACACAGAACTGTTAATGCTGTTGTTGTAACATTCATTTGTAGAAATGGAAAGCTTTGACAGAGGTTAAATGGTGCTGCAGTTCAACTGGAAAGAGGCTAAATGTTGGCAACCATGGTAGCGCCTTTGTGAGGCTTTTTCTATTGTAGTTACAACGCTGTGCTATAAACCCAGCAGTGCAGCGTATTTGTTTTTTTCAAATTCTATACTTCCTTTATCAAACTGATTGCTTTTAATCAACTTGGAACTATGTTGCATGTTAAGCTCTATCTGAACATAAAATTTCAGAGTACTTATTTCTTGTATGTCAGTCTGCTGTAGTCTGCATTTAGCCTGTAGCAAGGAGCAGGAGTGCCTTGGTGATGTTTCAGGTTTGCGGCTGCAACTCATGGAAGTTAAAAATTACGCGTTGTTCTACGTTTGCAGCGTTATGTTTACAGTTCAGCTGCTCGGATTGTGTTTACGGTACCTTCACGTTAGAAGCTAGTGAAGCTCTAACACTATTAGCCATTGGCGAGCTGGGTTATTGACTGCCACAGACAGGGGTGTGCAGAGTGCTGCTCTGCTGTGTAAAGAAGGAAGATCTCTGAAATGAGTTTCAAGCAGTCTCGCTGATGCTCATCAAGAATGAGTCATCGTTCACCATAATGCAAGACCATAGTCATTAGTAATGACTGCAATAAAATGACTAACTGCAGTATTTGAGAAGGTATAGTTACATTATTCATGCCTAAAAATACATTTACAGTCATGCAGTACTTCTGAGTATTTAAAAATAAACAAGAAACTAAGAAAATTAAGTCATTAATGGATATTTAAGTTAACGTCATAAGCTGGTAAACTACAATCAAACACAGTCATGAGAAAAAGAAAGTACACCTGTCAATTCTAAGGTTTTACGTATCAGGACATAAAAATAATCAGGTCCTAATCAACATCAGAGCGAGTCTCTTTATTTAACAAAATTAGAAGAAGCGTGTGAAAAGCTAAGTGCACCCTTCCTGCTTTCATTGAAGTCAGCAAGTGTGAGCACCTCTATAAGAGCAGAAGATCTGGCAGTCTGCATTCATCATTCAGGTGTGTGTAAGCACAATACCAAGGAAGAAAGGCATCAGTAATGACCTTAGAGAAGCAATTGTTGCTGCCCATCAGTCTGGATAGGGTTATAAGGCCATTTCCAAACAATCTGAAGTCCATCATTCTACAGTGAGAAAGATTATTCAGAAGATGAAAACATTCAAGACAGTTGTCAATCTTCCCAGGAGCGGACGTTCCAGCAAATTCACCCCAAGGTCAGACCGTGCGATACTTAGAGATGTAGCTCTAGGTTTTTGCAGTTTCTCCGACTACAGGCCTCAGTTAGCATGTAAATGCAGTCCAATCTCATAATGACAAATAAAGGCATTCTATTCTAAGTGTTAACGTTTATGACGGTACAATTAGAAAACGGCTGAACAAGTACGGCATGTTTTGAAGGGTTGCCAGGAGAAGGCTTCTTATCTCTAAAAAGAACATGGCAGCACAGCTTAGGTTTGCAAAGCTGCATCTGAACAAACCACAAGACTTCTGGAACTTGCAGATGTGACCAAAGTGGAGAGGTTTGGCCGTAATGCACAGCACCATGTTTAGAGAAACCTAAACACAGGATATTAGCTACAAACACCTCATATGTTAACTGTTAAACATGATGGTGGAGGGGTGATGATTTAGGCTTGTTTTAGCCACAGGACCTGGGCACCTTGCAGTAATGGAACTGACCATGAACTCCTCGGTATACCAAAGTGTTCTAGAGACAAATGTGAGGCCATCCGTCCGACAGCTAAAGCTTGACCCAAATTGGATCATCCAACAGGACAATGATCACAAGCACAACAGAATGGCTGCCAGAAGAATGAAGGTGCTCAATGGCCCAATCAAAGTCCAGACCTCAACCTGTCTGAAATGCTGTGGAGGGCTGTGCATAAATGAATGCCTGCAAACCTCAATGAACTGAAGCAACATTGTAAAGTGGGCCAAAATTCCTCCTCCAATTTTTGGAGGAGGTGGAACGGGCCGTTTACCAATTTGAATGCTCATGGATCGATCCCCCGGCTGCTCCTGTCTGCAAGATACTGAACCCCAAGTTACCCCAATGCATCCATTGGACTGAGAGTGTACGGGAGTGTTAGACACTGTGCTAAGGTATAGAAAACCATATTCTCCCACTTTATATCTGATGGGAGCATAAAAATTGCTTGTATGAATGTGTAATTGCATGAGTGCGGCTAGAAAAGCAATATATATATGAACCAGTCCACAATGATGAAAGATTGATAATCACACAGAAAATTATGGAAGTTATTAGTTATTGTTAAAAAAAATAATGGCATGTTGAAACATCTTGTGTTGTTCTGAGGTTGTATTTAAGTCATTTTAGAACCAAGACCAAAGATCATTTTTAAACGATGTCCTGATATGTAAAACTTTAGACTTGAAAGAAGGTGCATTTTATTTTTCACAAATGAACAGCATGTAATAAAAATATTTAAATTCTGAAAACATCTGATAAACTTTTTAAGTTCATCAACTTAAAAAGTAAGTCTTCTTTAGTTTGTCAACTTTTTACAGCTGCTTCTCATACTTGCCTTTTAGCCCTAAGCACAAACTGAGGTTAACTGGAAAGTCATTAGTTTTAAACCAAAGAAGTGGATAATTCAAAGGTTATCATATTAAATATATAAATAATAATCCAAGGGACTCTATAAATTATTGGGATTCATTCTCTAAACAACAATAAAGGCAATTTTATCCAATAAGTTGTCATGAAATTTCACAAAAATGCAACACAAAGAGGACAAGGTCAGGAGATCACCCCACTCAGTGGGACTGATCCTTTTATGCCACAACTGTTGAGATATTTCAGCCTGGACCGAAGTGGTAAGCTGACTGCGATCACCATTACTGGAGCTGTGCTGCTAGGAAAGAGGACCATTTAAAAAAAAAAAAAAAAAAAAAAGTAAAATGTTGCAAGCATTCTCAGACAGAAAGCATACAGAATTCATTCAAATCTCATATTTTCACTGCTGGAAATGGTAATTACAGATGCATCTGGTAAAATTAAAACATTAAAATGTGTCAAAATGTTGCACTTTACAAGAAACAAAAGCGAAGTTTCCTTATGAAACACTGACAACCACAGAAGAGGCGTTTGCTCGTCTTCAGCGATATGAAAACATGTCAGACATCAACGATAACGAGAGGACGGGACAGAAAACATTCAGATACTTGCAGATGTGACAAGTAAAAAAAACAAAAAAATAGAGACACAAAATAAACAGCTGTGGGACTTTCTTCACAATTCAAAAGCTGCACCTTTGATTTACAAAGAACACAAATCCACTTTCAATCATTTAATAAAAGCTTGGATATAAGACCATTTTTACACCATGTGTTAAGTTGTATTGGTGGAAAATCCATTTTCTAAACCAGCTGCAGTAAGACTGAATAAACCCCCCAAAATCTTAACAAGGCATTTTTCAGACATTCAACATTCACCACAGTTTGGATCGGATAATAACAACAGTGTGCTGGTTTAGGGGCCAACTGACCAACAATATACTCTTCATCTTCTTTTAATGTAGTTGCCAGAAACACTATCACAAATATTAAAAAAAAAAAAATCTTTATATCTAAAATATTTATATAAATAGAAGGTAATTAAAGATCTGGGCAAAATGACAAAGTGCAAAAAAAGAAGAAAAGAAACAGGGAGGGTTTAAAACAAAACAGAAAAACGTTAACACCAAAGACAATACACAACTGCTCTGAAATCAGCATCCGCGAGCCTTGTCTTAATTTTAGCTGCAACAGACTGTAACTTCCCATTTCTATTTCTTCAAACAGTAACTCAGGGTGGGTTGTCTTTCCTAACAAACGCTTGATCTTTGATCAGTAGATGCATGTGAGAAGGTACTGGGTGAGAAAAATCTAAATCTCTCCAATGATACCAAGATTTGTTGCCAGTAAACCAAAATCAACCATCGCTTTAGTAGTGTATGGGTTGATCTCTTATCAAAAGTGAGCACAGCAAAGAAAACTGTGAAAAAAAAAATTGTTAATCTTGTAATAACAGGCACGTTAGCCAGTTAACTGTACACAGTCAAACGAGTACCCAGTTTAAACCATGTGTATCTACAGCAAAACAAAGACTACCATGCAGGTTGTACTGAACTGATCTAAACCGTTAGCTCGTCTCACACACTGACCGACAATCATGGGAAGCACTTTGAGTACTTGGAAAAACGTAACACAAACACAACTGATTATGTACAATTCATCATTAGTGCTTAAACAAAACAGCAAATGAGTAGCAGAAGTTAGTTTCCACTGAAGCAGTTGGCAAGTACCAGGTGAGTGCATTTCTAAGAGATTCACACCGCTGTACAGCAAACTGAAATGCTTTCAGTTACATTAGCTCTACCGGCAACAGCACATGTGTGAAGAGGGGTACTTCTGACATTTTAAAGGTTTATGCCATTTGTTTTCTGACCCATTATGACACCTACTGCACTTCAAAAGGGACCTGTTATGCTTTTCTTTATTAGCTGTCAAAGTTCAGTATGTACAAGTAATCCTTGTGAGCCAAAAGCCTGGCCCTGAGGCTGATCTAAATGCTCCATTTTAGACAGTTTTTGTCTATCGATGTGGTTGGAGGGGCCACTAAATAGATGAAAACTGGCTCAGGAAGGAGCTCAAACTGCCAGTTTCCAAGGCCCAGTATATAAAGTAAATAAAGATTGTTTTGAACTGTGAATTATTAATAGAAGTGAGCATAAGAGATCCCCTTTGAAATAAGAAAAATCACTTCACATTTTAGAAATTTAACATTTTCCTGATCAACATTTCGGTATCCTCAGTTAAGTTCTGCATCACTTTGAACATTAACCTGTGGTAGCACAGTGCTATAGAAAACAAATACACATTATTAGTGCCTTGCCTTACATCTTCCCTTCAAACTCAGGTGTTTCTTTTTAAACAGCGCTGCTTTTGTACACCTGATAAAAGACACCGAAGGCTCAAAGGAATGACTACCAAGCTACCAGAGAAGAAATGGTACCTAGCTCGAGCTGGGCAGCTGTGAAGCAAGCGGATACATTTTGACCCAGTTCTGACTCGACGTAACACAACAACCAAGCATAATCGCACTGAGATGAGGCCCACAGGCCTTGGAAGATAAAGATAGTTTAAAAATATAGAGCTTTAGTTTTGAACACTGGAAGAAGTATGAAAAAGGGTGGAACCACAGGCAAACAGGAAAGTGGGGCCCCTTTATATGAAAATACAAATAAAGGCCTGGTTTCACAAAAAATTAAAAAAAAAAAAATCAACCTTTGTCATTTAGCAAACAACAAATGTACAATGCAGGGTGGAGAGAACTCATTAGTAATAGTAGGGAGAAATATTTGTGACCTCCTGGCCTGTTATCTCGAGACAGGACAGGCCCAGAGAGGTTCTAAATGAGAACTAAGCAGAACCAGACTACTTCACTTTACTTTTAGAGCCTTAAACACTTGCACAGTACTGCATCTACAGTGTATACACATTATATGTAGCATGTAACTAAGAAACAACATGTGAGATATGGTTATGCAGTTTCAGAGATTAAGGTTTCTGTCAGACTACATGATTCTTTAAAGCTAATATCAGGCATTTAACTGAAAAAGCACATATTGTCATCCGTTAATGAGACTAAATAGAAAGGATGCAGACAGCAGCCATAGCTCAAATTGGTTTGTGTGATTATTAACTGCTAATAAACAAAAGTGTGAAAGTTTTGAGAAACCAGGCCGATCTCATCATCATTATTAAACACCAACTAAGATAGGAGGGAAAAATACCCCCCTTCTCTACCTCATATTTAGCAAAAGGGGACAATTATGAATAAATACAAAAATAAGAACAGATATGTACACATTTTCAACAATATGAACTATAATAATACTTTCAACATTTCTTCAAAATGCCACAGATTTTTTTTACTGAAAAAGTCTCTCAAACCTCAATGGTCAGTTAGATTAAAAAAAAAATTAAGAATGATAAATTATTATACAAAAAAAAAAAAAACATCCAACACCCTAATAATAATAATAATTATTCAATTTTTGGATGCAAGTCCAGGACTTTCTTGCAATGTTTAAACCAGGACAAAGAAAAAAAAAAATATTCAATGAAATCTGACTTCTTCCTATATTGAAATACAATGCATTGATGTGGCGCTGTTGGTAACATGGATGTTTTCTTCTTCCCTTGTATGAACAGGTTTTTGTGTGGCACTGCTGGAGATGGCTCTGGAATCAGCGAACAAGGAAGCAAAGAGAACTGAGGGCAGTTAAGTGCACTTTGAACACAGGCATGCTGGGATGAACAGGGAATATGGGCAAGAGACAGCAAATAGAGAAATGGACAAAGTTGTTTGGTACACAAAGAAAGAGGCTAAACGAGCAGTAAATGCTGGATAAAACCCAGCTCATCTCTTTTTAAAGCAAGAGGAAAAGCTCAAATCAAATAGAAAGACAGAAAAGGGGGTGGTGGAGCCATTGAGGAGGCATAGCTGAAATCTGAGTCCTACAGTAGTTGTGTCAGTAGGTCCTTTAACCATCAAACTCCCCCCAGAACAATCACAGTTGTCTTTCCACTCAGATGACTGATATTAAACTCTGGCTCTCCCCCTGCAAAAGTCAACAGTGATGGTATTATCAACAGTGCCTTGAAAACTTGAAGCTAATTCCCTTATCAGGAGGAGAATAGGTTTTTGAAATCATGTTCTGTAAAGACCACAACCACAGTGACGCAGAGCAGCTTTCCATCAAAATGATCCGTACTGAGGGATGGGGAGTGGAAGCAACTGCCAGCCAACTGTGGGCAAAGACTTCAGTGCCGCTGTCACAGCGGGTGAGCTGAACTGTTTTTGGATAATACAGGTGTGACATCGCTGAGATGAAGCAGTCTGATTGGTGCTGTAACTGGAAGAGTGGTGAGGTCAAAGGTCACAAACGGTGGTGGCCTGAACAGCTGCCCAACATTCTGTCCGTGAAACAGGTTTCTGTCAGTGATGCAACTTGGCCTGCAGAGAAAACACAGACGTGTCGAGTGATTTTCATTTCTTGCCTGCAAAGCAACAGTTTCACAACAGATGAAGTTTAGTTTGTAATTTAGTTATTTGCACTACAAAGTCATTCATTATTTGACAATACAAATTTAATAACAAGCTTATATTTACAATAACTTATTCATTTGCAACTTTTGGTCATTAATCAAAATCTGAAACTGTTTACATTTTTGACCTTATGGTATTTGTAGAGGAAAGGTCCGGGGTCACTCCCTGAGGACAATGAACCACATTTCGAACTGAACGCATCAAAATGTGACAAACAAGAGTGTGGTGGTCGGGCTGAGAGAGACACGGCCTAAACCGTTGGGTTTCCCAATTTCTGAAAAATAATTGGAATGAACACAAATTTTTGACCACGGAAAAAACGCACTGTGCAAAAGTCTTGAACCACCCCCATTTCTTTCTTTTTTTTAGGATAATGGGGAATAGGTGCAGCATTTTAATGAAACATGGGCAGACATAAATGGAAATAACAGTATATAAGGCAAAAACAGAGTTGGTATAGTTCTAACAAACATAACAGTCAATATTTGGTATGACCAGCTTTATTCTTCAACACAGCTTGAATTCTCTTAGGCAGCTTTCTTTATTTCATTTCTTTAAGCAGTCTTCAGGAATAGTTCTCTTTGGATGTTGGCTGCCTTTTGGTCTGTTTTCTGTCAAGATGCTTCAATATATGTTGAGGTCCCAGTTCTGGGGAGGCCAATCCATGACTGATGGTGTTCCATTGTGTGTTTTTCTATCCAGTTATGCTTATGCTGGAAAATGAACCTGTTGCCAATCAGATGTCTTCCAGATGGTATTACATGGTGGGTCAAAATCTGATGGTTTTTTTCTGCATTCATAACTCACCAACAGCACTGGCTGAAATGCAGCCACAAACCATGACAGTCTCCACCTTGTTTTGCAGATGACTGCATTGATGCACTTCTCTCCTGACCTCCTCCATACGTATTAATGATCACTTAAACCACAAATTTCACATTTGGATTCACTGGCTTTCAGTTCAGTTCTTGTGTAATGTGGCATACCTCAGCCTTTTCTCCCACATTCCCTTCCTTTAGAATGGCTTCTTGACAGCAGCCCTTCCACTGAGACCAGTTCTGATGATGCTTCGAAACGAACAGTAGTTGGATCAACTGAAGGGCAGATGCATCTTTCAGGTCTTCACTGGATTTTTTCCTGTTTCTTTAGGACATGACTTTCTGATACTGTTCATCTGCTATAGATTGGCCTGCCACTTCTTTTTTCCTCCACTTGTCCACTTTCCTCAAATTTTTTTAAGGACACACTGCACAGCTTGCTGATATACACCAAGTTGTTGGCTCGTAACTCTTTGGGAATTGCCTTATTTGGTGCAAAAAAAATATTAAATTTATGCCTGTCAAACTGTGTTATTAAAAAAAAAACATTCCTCTGAAAATAGTCAGATACAAGGACTGGACTGATGCCTCTGAAAGCAGTGTGCACACCAGCTTTCAGCCAATTATAAGACTAGCTTGAGAATTCTGAACTGAGCACACTAAAATACATTCCAAGTAGTAAATCATAATGAGGAAACCCTGTTTGTTTACCTGTCTTGGGGATTCGGGCCCTGAAGCTAGTATCCCCCCGCTCTCGTTTCCATTCCCAAAGAGGCTCTCTAACCCGCTTGGTCTGCTCAGCTTGCTGCCCTTCCCTCTGTAAGAGCTGGGACTCCGTCTCTTCCTTCCTTCTGCTCCTCCCCCATAAGCTAAGGGTCCCGTGGGGGGAGCCATAGACTGATGAGCAGCTGAGGTTGGTTCCCTGTTAGGCGAGTAGGGTATACTGGTGGTGCCAAGTTCACGACTAGAGAGGAGCAAAAGAGTTAGAAATTTGTCTGTTTTGTCTGCATACTAATACTGCATACATTATATGTTGAACTGAGCCTGTACTCCCTCTGACTAAAATCATCTAATTCATATATTCGTTAGGCTCTAAAAGAGAATTTAATGGCATAACAGGTAGGTATAACCAAATATTGTTGAGAAATTGTGTCATTTACTTCTAAAGTTAAAGATAAAAATTGCAATTTTTATCAGTTTTCTAAACTGTGGTCTCATCATTAAACCTTTGTTATTGTGGACCCACCTGTTTTGTGAGTTGTGGCTTTGAGACCCATCAGCTTTGGAAAGCCAGTCCTCTGAGCTGCCCCAAAGCCCACTATCCCCACGACCAAGTCCCTTTTTCTTGGCTGGGGAGGCAGCTGTCCCTCCCACGCCTTGTAATGTTGAATGAAAGCTGCTGTCATTCCTCTTGTGATTATCCACAGTCGGAAACAAGGAAGAAGAGGAAAATGAGGAGGAAGAGTAGGAAGAGTTTTTTCTCTTCTTAGTTCCCGCTACAGGGTCCTCCACGTCTTTGGATGGTCGACTCGCTTTATGCGTGCCGTTTCGCGCTTTGCCCTGTGTGAAGACCTGGGCGTGGGGTTGCGGGGAGTCTCTGATGTTGAACACCCCGGCTGTGGATGAGGACTGAGGAAATGTGGCGGTGTAGGAGAGGGAGTTGAGCAGACGAGAGGTGGGAGAAGGAGCTTGATGTGAAGGTATGGAGGACGTACTAGAAGGGGAGAGGAGGCTCTCAGCAGCCAGAGGCACCTTCCTGAAACACAGAGGAGAGAAATGTACCAATGAAGTTGGTTTATTGCCAGAATAAATTGGAGGAAACCTTAAGTAACAATCAATATGCTGTATTTTACTGAACAGTGGTTTTCTGAGCTCAGTTTAGAGTCTTCCCCTCATTTCATCAGCTTCCTTAACTCTCAGCAATTGTTACTTCTCTTCACATAATTAAAACTCAGAAACTATTTATCTATTGTGATTCTGTAATCATTAAGTGCATGCAGACCTGTTACACATTCTCTTTTGTTGCTTATTTTGGTCTCCTTTAAAAATATACAGACTTCATGTGTGATTCTATTTCACCTCCTAATGTTAAAAAAAACAACAGAATTGATGCTTTCCACAGCTGACAGGCACAGCATTTCCTCTCACACTAAAACCTTTGCATCAAAACGTTACATTTTGCTCATCCATGCTGATTGCCACCTGTTGCTTCTTGTTAAGATCCAAACTCAATCTCACACAATTCTTCCAGCTTGCAGATATCAGAGATGTTGATCTATTAACTTTGAATTGAAACACGGTCTAAACAAAGAATACACTCGCCTCCACATCTGGGCGTTGAGGTGTTTCTCCACCATGTTTTGGAGTGCCAGCCTCATCCTGTCCCATCGCCTGTCAAACACATAGTGGCCTCGTCCCATCAGCCTGCTGCTGAATACGCAAACCTTTGGGGAAGAGAGAAGACAGTGTGGATGAGAATATTATGGAGGTAAAAGGATGATAAAGAGAGGCAAAAAGACGTATTCTGAAGAAATAAAAGGAAGAGTGGAGGTGATGAATACAGGATGACCACTCGCTGTGAATTCTGGCCTCCATCAGGATTCACAAAGACTTTATAAAAAGGAGGTGCCAGGTTTAAAATAATTTAATTTTAGATATGATTATATCAGATACTTGTGTTTTCATGTCTATCTAGATTGGGTAATGTGTAGTGAATGTGTGAAAATAGCCATAAATAAAGAAAAACAGATGCTGAAGGGAAAAGAGACTAACTTATATTAGAGACCATCTACAAAAAGAAATGTTAAAATACTTGGATGGCCACAACTTTTAACTGGAAATATACAGTACAGCGTGCAATTTTTATCTGGAAATTTCCAACCTATTGTATGCCATCTTTGACCTTTAGGTCCTGCCTTAATAACATCTCCACTAATTTAGCTTTTCAGTTGGAAACTGTGACTATGCCACGGGAGCGTTCTGACTGCAAGAAGTCTGTTAAGCAAGCATTTTCTTTAAATCGAGTTAAATGCAGAGTTCAGCAGTGAAAATGCAAACACGTCTGCATCAGCTTTCCATATATCTTAATAACATTATGGGCACTTAGTGCTTACTATTTTAAAAAGAAAAAGAAGGTATGCCTGGCAACCTCCAATGCCCTGCAAGTTAATGCTCCCTACCAAAAAGCCTGCACACAACTCTGTGAAACCACAACTTGTGTGTGGAATCTGTACAAACTGGCAACATACTTTGCGTAGCTTTGTTAGCTTTGGAGGTACTGGTAGGGAGATTCAAAATTTACTTTGTAGAGAGACAGACCACTTATTTATTATTTTTATGTTATCTGCCTCATTGCTCTGGCTCTAAGGTTAATACATACTAGATAAGAGTGTGAGATCCACTCTCTAACCTAGAATAGAATAGAATTGTCCAAAATAGCAAAGTATTCCTTTAAAGCATACCATCAAGCTGCGCACGTGTGGTTAAGTTTGATTCTGAACTTTGATTCTGAAACTTAAACACAACCTTACCTTATTTTGTTTACCAAAAAGAGTGGATAAGAGCTACACCTTAGGCTGAACTGCAACAAAAACATTTCCTCTAAATGGTATATAAAACCAGACCCTTCAGGGATCAAATAGAAGATAATGACTAAAACTTTTGTGAAGGGGCAATGAATGCCCTGAGCTTATGGACGAAGAAAATGTATGGTAGTGCAGCATTACTGGCCCTTGTATTTACCCCTAAAGGCTGTGGGTGATGATTGGAGTAGTGAATGGCAGGTCTGTCCGCATCCTCTGGATTCTCTGCATCCCCCTCATCGCTGGAAAGCCGACTGCTTTCTCCGGCGGTGGTCACCCAGCTGTGGGGAGCCGGTTCTGGGTTAGGGGCCTGGACAGGAGATGCTGCTGTGAGCAGAGGACCTGAAGTGGAAGTGGATGAGCCTCCTGGAACCCTGAGACAGAGGGGTGAATAAAAGAATGAGACAAAATGGGTTAATGGGTAAAGAAGTAGAATCATATGGGATAAAAGGAAGAAAATTAAAGCAAAAGAGAGACAGAAAAGGAGGGGTGACAGGGAAATGTGAATGCAGATGGGAAGCAGAGAAAAGATGAGGACAGAAAAAGATGAGTGTAAAGAAAGAAGGAAAGACGAAGATGGGAACGTGAAAGAGAAACATTTTATGGATCACATATAAATGTTCGCCCTAGTGGCAAAACTCTAAATAACTTCCTTTTTTAAAGAAGGGCTTCATGTTCGAAACAGGAAACAAGTTTCTCACAACAATTTGACAAAGGGTGATTTTCTACTGTTGTTGCTCCCTTCTAGCAAACTGTGTTTACAGCATCCCCTGGTGGAACAGGGTGCATCTGTCAGAAGCAAAAATACTCAAGTATTTAAGTGAAGACAATCTCCTGAAAAATGATTAGTAAATACACTGAAGACTAAAATAAATAAGCTATGACTTTTGTTTGGAAAGTAATGATTTTCTCTAAAGAATAGTCTGAACTTCAGCTGCCCAATTTTAAGAAATAAAAAACAGCAGAAGTATTTGGAAAACTATATAAAGCAGACATAATACAGAATGTTTCAAAAAGCTGATTAGATTCATAAAGCTTGCATTATCTGTATACTGTTCACATGCTGGTCCTTTGTACCTAGGTATGTGTGCATTTGCCAGCCGTAGCTTCAGCGTGGAGAGGTGTCGTCCATTGGGGCAGTGAGACTTGCTGGGAGACGTGCTCTCTTTAGATGTGATACCCTGGCTGGAGCCTTCTTTTCCTCCCTGCGCTCCATCCTTGTCTTTTTCCTTCTCTTTCACTCCATCCTTCTCTTTTGCCCGTCCCTTGTGTTCAGCCAGGAGGATATCAAAATGTTTCCGTCGGCCGGGAACGGCCCGGCGGTGGGTTAAGGAGTGAGTCTGCAGCAAAAGAAAAAGGTTAGCAATAATTTTGTACTTTCCTTTCTCTGACTGTTTGGAAATGCTGGGTTATTTCCAGAGAGACTTTGTAAATGAAAATATTGATCTGTGAATAATTGACTGTACCACAAACACACTTCAACAGGCCTGAATGCTGCATTGAGAGAGGCTTGAGACTTGACTCGTTTCACGACAGTTTCCATAACCTCACACTGTAGGTGTCCACATCACACTACACAAACACGGGTAAATATTACCTGTGCCTGGCAAGCCTGTATACCCTTCCAGGTACTCTGGAAGGTAACCAGCCATCAAACATTTGGTTTTCCGATAGTTATTTACAAAACGAGTTAGAGAGGTTGCTTTAAACAGGCAGGATGGTATTTGGAGAGAAAATTCCTTCCTGTACTTAATCAAAGAGATCATTGAGCAGAAGAACATTAAAATATAGAAAATAGTCCCTTTCTTAATGTCTGTAGGTATCTAGTTTGGTATCTAGTCACCACGTCAATTTAAAGATCACAAATAGCTCTTTCAAACTATATATTACCACATTCATAATTTCATCATCTCTTCCTCATGCACCTCCTCCAGCACTACTCTCTTCTCCCTCATCTGTCTCATCATCTTCCTCCTCACCTGTAGCCTCGTCTCTAACATCAGCAAACAAGCATCAACATTATTCCTGATATTTTAGCTGTTACTAAAATAAATATATTGTGTACACAAATGTTTTTATACACAAACAGTAGTAGAAACCTGACGGCTGTCTGCAGCTGTTATGGGGAAACGCAGAGTGGCTGACTGCGGCCATTATTAACCCTCTGTACCCAATAAAGAGTTTTAAAAATACTGAATTTACATAACTGAGTGAAATGATTATTCATGCATATTTAAATAAACTCAAGAACCTTGCTTATTATCCCTATGACATTGTTTCAACTTCTAATTTGTAGTGCTGTGCATGCCTTCTACAGGTGGAAGGTTTTCTCTCTTTAATATTATAACCCTAATAAATTAAATTTCAAATACATTAAAAGTAAAGAAAAATTGATCTACATTAAATGTTGCATGTGGTAAATATGTTTTTTTTTTTAAAGTGCAAAAATGTGGCCTCCAACTTATCAAGACAGAATGCTGTGTGACTGGAGATGCTGGAGATAGCAGATTACAAGATTATTTTGACAAACCACTCCCACATTAGAAAAAAATGGCAACACATTAGCCTGATACATCTTTAATTACTTAACCAGTTTGCAGTGATTAGTAAAGCTCGGCAGAGGTAATTATAGGGCAGTAAAATGGAGTATTACTTCTTAAGATGTTTTAGCCTCATCCAACATCTATAATTACCTCATCAAGGGAAGTGTAGGCCCTGTAATGCCTGAGCAATGCTACCCAGCATTAACTGAGAAACTGGAAGGGTGTACACACAAAAGAGGCAGCCAGAGAGATAGATAGGATCATAGCTGTGGTCGGAGTCCTTCAGTAGTCACACCCTTCAATGCTATTACTCTCATAAATAAAAAAAAAAGCGGCTCCGCTGGTCAAACGGCCTCAGACAGAGAGCAGGAGGTTCAGATGCTGCTTTTATCTCCATAGAAAGTACACAGAGGTGAAGAGTGTGGGTAACTGTGCATTTGTGCATGCATTTGTGTTACCTTGCAGGTGAGAGACCGTGTGCAGGGTCGTTTCGTCTCAGGGTCCTGCACTCCGCAGTGCTTGTTAGGATCAAACACTCTCCCTGTAAAACACACGCGCGCACAAACACACACTGGAGTGAAACACCATCGTCGGGTAATTTCTTCCTTCCTTCCTTCAAGTATCAAATCACATTTGATGGGAGCAAGAGCGCTGCAAAACCAGGAGTAAATCAATTCTCCTCTTCTGAGACAGCGGTTCACTCACATTCTCACTCGTATTTGTCTGTTTGCATATTGCTATATTCATTTGATCACTCTCTGAGGCTATTCTAATAGTACTAGTCTGTGTGACATTATTAGCAGTGCTTCCAGTATCAAATACACAAAAACCGCACAGACTCTTCTTTGACAAATTATTCTTGACACGACATACTGTCAGCCTGACAAGAGTCACCAGTGACTGACATCCCCGTAAACTGTCTCCAGCCTTAATGAACTGAATCCACAGGGAAAATCTGCACTTGATAATGATCTACACCCCTAACATTTAAGGTCAATTTCTACCCCGAGTCTTGGATGTTTATTGTAGAAATAGTGTTAATTGTATAGTGTTAATGAATATGATTAAATTACTCTAGTTTGAGAAGCAGCCACTAGAAAACATCTTTTATACAACAGCTTATATTTTTACAGTAAACATAGTTGAAATACCTATATGTAGTTTGTAAGGGGTTGCTGGTTATGATAAACCTTCTAGGACTCAACTCTGCAGTTCTTTCTGGCTTGAGTTTTATCATTGTTGTCATCTTTGTTTTTAGCGCTTGGTCACTCAGTGTCCAGAAAGCTTTAATGGGGACCTATTGTCCTCATTTCCCCTTTGTTTTCATTCTTATTATTACAGCCAAAAACACTGTTTTTGCTCCTCACGCTTGAAGCCAACTTTCTCTGATTGGAAGCACTTCAAAAACAGAAAGCAGCGTGTCTGAGACGACAACATTAGAGAGAGAAGATAAAATAAAAAAAACAGCGCTAAACAAAGCATTTAACTTGTTAAGGGCATCAATTACACAGTTGTGTCTACTTGATGAGTTTTTAAAACTTAAGCTTTTAAGTCTGTGAGTAAATTGTTATTATCCAAGCAGCAAGACTAAAGTACCTACATACAAAAATAATAAAAGAAAAAGGTTCCAAAACAGAATTTTATTTTTGGAATACATAAAAAACAATCATGTTAGCCTTTCAATTAGTTTTATAGCCTGGGTCAACTTGAAAATGTCAAATCTAATTGATGCAATAAAGAACTTTAAAAAAAAAAAAAAATTAATTTCCTACACTGCCCACAAGCGCAAACAGACGGCCCTTTCTGCCTCCACACAAACTTGCAAATCAACAGCAACCTCCAGTCAGCAGGTTATCTTAAACAGCGTTACTATCAGAGGGCTGTAATCTTGTGCTGGCCTTTCCTATAATCCCTGTAATCGTTCTCTGTTTGCAGTATGAGACAACAGCTCCAGTGGATATAACAAGAGCAACAAACACGCACTCAGACATAAACAAACTCACATGCTCGCACACTCAGTTCTCATAAACTTGACAAAGGAAGTTAGAGAGAGGGGGAGAGAGAGAGAGAGAGGATCACTGTGAGCAGAGGCTGAGGGAAGACACTGCTAAGAACGAGTAACCAAACAACAACCAACGGAAAATGAAAGCAGAAGGTCAAGAAGGGTGAGAAACAAAAAGAGTGATGTGCGGAGAGAAAAAGATAAGGCCAGGAGCTTGTGAAAGAAAAATTAGGACAGACTATGAGTGTGTGAGAGAGAGAAATGACGAGGTCGAGAGGCAGGAGGTGGAGAGCGAGAGGATGAAAAAAAATGTAGAGACACGGGAGGTGGGGAAAATCTCTCAAGAAGACAAGCAGCTTTTTGGCAGTGGGAGCTCGTGAATTAGAGGGTGTAAATCAGAGGCTCAGAGCGTAGAGACACTCAGCGCAAACTGAGAGAAAGATTAGAGAAATGAAAAGAGGAAGAGAAGGAAACGCTGCACAGAGAGATGTGACACAAAAAAGAAACCCTGAAATATCAATCGCAAACCTTTTTAACTTTATTATCATGTGTTTTCACCCCTCTTATGCAGAACTATCCACTAAGGTAACCTGGTGTGCATGAATGCTAATTTGAAAGGAAAAAAAACTGGGAGTTAGAATGAGAAAGAAAGCCGAGGTAGGCACGCAAGCAGAGAATAACAAGAAAGGAAACAGAGTTATCAAAAGAATAGTGAGAGGACAGAGAATAGAGAGAAAGTCATTAAATGTCCATCCAATACCAAAGCTCACAGTCTCACCCTGCTGCTGACCTGTCTGCAGCTAAACACTCAGGCTGGAAGCTCTCCAGAGAATATTGAGAAAAAGTGCACAAGCTTATCTGGGTGCCATGCATGCAGTAATGCAGGAATTCTAATGTAAAGCTGAGTAGAAGGAATTAAATGAGCAAAGGCTGAATTATATAACTCTTCCAGCACAGGAATGTCAATCGTCTGAAGCTTCAAGAATCAGTTTCTTGAGCTGCAGGCTGACAGACTGAAATCCTAAATCAACCATAAAAAAGGCAGGAAGGAAATGATTAAATGTGTCACAGTGATACATCCATGCAATAAGAGTTGCCCTGAGTCAATAAAAAAAAAACATAAGTACTGACCTGAAAGTCTTTTGTGACACCTGGAGGGAGTCTTAGTTCCATTCTGTTGCTTCTTCTCCAACTGTGACACCGTCGGCAAAGCTGGCAGAGCAACAGCTCGGTGAGAAGGTGAGGGTGACAGGGAGGATTTCCGATCCAGTGGGGAGGGAGACGGTGTTGACGCCGCCTTTCTGTCCAGTGGGGAGCGTGCTGGACTGGGCCGTTTATCTAGAGAGGATGGAGGCGTGGTGGATCGCGGCGTAGATGGACCGCTGCTGCCGCGACCATTTGTGAGCTTTTCGCTCGAGCGTTGGGAGGCCTGGGTGGTGAGGGACGAAGGCTTATGAGGGGAGGGGGAGGAAGAGGTGAGGCGAACGTGTGATGCTGAGTCGGTTCGGCTGAGGCAGGGTATCTTCTCTAAGCTTACAACTGGCAGCGACACGCTGGAGAACAGTGGAAAGAGAGTTAGACATCTTTAAACATTGTGTAAATAATGTATAAAATGCAGCATTCTATTGGACTGGGGATCTGGGGATAGTAATAAGAATGTAATCATATTGTACACACACCATGTCTTGTTCCGCGCCCCCTTAGGTGGGTACACAGCAAGTGGTGCCTTGCTGAAGCGGGAGTGGGGGTAATCTTTAGGTATCCTGAATGCCAGCGTGTCCCCAGGGCTGGGAGCCACAGCGGGGGCCACTGGGGGTGCTTTAGGCTTCATGGGAACCAAAGGACTCCTGGAGGGGACTGGGGAGCTGTGTTGCTTCTCTAAAACAGATCAAGACCAAAAAAAAAAAAAACAGAAAGGCAAAAATCTTAAGCGTCAGCTTGAACAAATGCATGACAAAATGGTAATAACAACAATCACATTCTGACAATCAAAACAGAGCAACAAGATCATGGACTAGTGCTAACTTTGGATATTATTTGCCTTCAATTAGCACTGAGTCTGGAGTGTGGTGTCTTATTTAAAGCAACTCTACCCTGTTTAGTTGCCAGATGGCTGTGCTGTAACACAAGAGAGAGCAAATCTGTGGCTCAACTTCTCCACAAAAAGGATTTGCAAATCAACTGAAGGTCCTTTTCTCTAATTAGCAGCACGCCTGACACCATCTGAAGTGTCCTTGCGTGATCAACACCCTCCCCCCCATACTGCTACTATATGAAATGTGAACAAGAGCCAACAATTATAAATACCTTTTGACCCAGATCTGATCAGAATACACAAGTGAAAAAGATGCTGAGACACAGAAGGAAACACAGAGGGGAGTAAATCACAAAGCTGCAGGAAGGAAAACGTAGGAGAGGAGAGGAGCTTACACTTACGGTTTTTGCTATGCATGTCTTTGTGGGAGCAGGGTGGGTGGGGGAGTGGGGGTGTGTGGTCCAGGACTGTCTCTGTGTCTGTCTCACAGGGAAACTATATCCCAGCTACCTGAATAAAAACAGAGGATTGAATATATCATAAGCACTGAGAAATGAGGTGGGGGAAAGACACAAACAGTAAAACAGTGTTTTGAATAAAGTATACAAATTAGGTGGCATGCCATCCACCGCTTCTGTATCCCTTTGGCATGTCACTTCTGCAAGTGAGCTAACTAAACCAACCAACATCTGCAAGATTTAGCTCACAGATAAGCTGTAGAAAAGCTGATGTTAATTTTGGGATGACATCGTCCCATCACTAGAAGGCTTTACTGTGACTTGAGTCATTATTTTCTGCTCTTGAAAAATTTAGACTAGCATTGTTGCACACAGAAATGCATCCAAATTTATCAACAGCCAAGACTACACCTGCTCATATGCATTTGCAAATAGACTCCTGTGCAGAGCCACAGATGTAGAGGCAAATATAAAGAACTCAAAAGTCAAGCGTCCACAATATGCATTATGATTACTTTGTGAGAGTGTAATTTGCATGTGTGACTCTGTGGTGTGTGTGTGCGTGGCAGGTGTGTAAATAAGCCCGTGGACGCAGACATCCAGAGGCAGCTGTCTTCAGAGTATTAGGATCAAAGTCCGGAGTCACATTCACAGGTATGCAATTACAAGAGCGCAAACTTCACACATTATTTCACACAGTTTCCCATATTAGACACACACTGTTTTAGTCAACCTGACTGTAAAGTAGAATGAAGCTGTACTGTAGAAATGGATGGAGAAAATGTGTATTTAAACCAGGGTTATTCTCCAATTTGGGCATTTTACTATTTTCCCAGTCAGGAATAAAGTAAAAAAGAAATCTGAATAAATATGATGCCAGATATCTTGTGGGTATTCAGCCAAGCCAGTACTCTGTGATCCAACTGGTTCATACTGTGTGCATACTATGATTTGTTTATATTCCTTTTCATTTTTATGTAATCGATAGCTTTTTAAAAATATGCCAGATGACTAGGTTTAGAAAAAGTTATCTTGCTAAAAACAACAAAATAACCAATAACAAGCCAATTAACATTCAAATAAAAAAATAATAATTCTTGGCAACAAAGAGTTTCAAAACTTTTTAAAGCTTTTATATCTATATGTCACATAATGATCAACTTTTCCCCCCAGAAATCCTTCATATCAGAACTCATCCAGGGAGCATGGAGTCAGCTGAGGGTTAACCACACTAATTTACCATACAGTACTGTACATACAGTGCCCAGGCAAGGTCACTAAGCCACCTCCCTACTACACTCTCAGCCTGCCCGTTGTTATGGCAATGCCGAGAGCCCCATCGGCTGCTGATTGGCTCTTGTCTCATCCTGTGGGAGGAGCTAATGGGTGATGAGGAAGCAGAAGCTCTCAGAGCTCAGCTGGGTTTGTTTACATTGACAGAGGAGCAGGGGATAGAAGTAGAGAGAGGAATTGGCATGAGAAAATCAGAAATACTGATGAAGATTCTCAGCGTGTGTTGGAGTCAAAGGGAATGAGCCCTGGAATTTTAAAAAGAGCTAGTTGTGTCGGATAAAACAGTGGCATGGTTGTATTCATCGTGAAAAATCTATGTACCCAAAATACCACTATTGAAGCAGTTCCCAAGAATATCTTGCGGACAGATTAATGCTGAAGAATTTATTTTCTCTTTTTTCCAGGTCATCATTAAATTGTGTTTAGTCTACTAGAAATCAAGGCTGAATTTACATGGTTTCAAACATATCACGATCACAAGCAGTAAGCATGACGGATATGCAGTTATATTGCATCAGAGATCGGTAACAACAGCTCACAGTTGTGGGTTGTCATAGTAATGCAGAGGAAAAGAGCAGTGAGAAAGACGAGCTGTCAGAAGGAATGAGGGAAAGATTTCTTATTATCGATATTAATATTAATCCTCAATAGAGTCTGAAAACAACAACTAAAATAGACTGTCATGGAGGGCTACCTGGGGAAGAGAAAAAACAAAAAACCCATGGAGCAAATATTTTGGAGCACTACACTGAACAGTTTGTCAGCACAACAGTTGTCATCCATCAGCTGTCTGCTAGCACAGTTAGTCAAGTATGTTTTTTTTTTTTTGCTTAACATGTGCAATGTTTTACCTCTACATTAAATTTTTAAATCAGACTTGCATTTTCTCTGCCTCCTGGATAGAGACACCAAGCCCCTGCTCGCATTGACTCCTGACATTACGAAAAGAGAAGCTTATACAAACGGGACAGGCGCGTCCTCAGTGATTCACAGAAAGAGAAAAATGGAGTATTATTTTCTGCAGTTCCAAAGCTTAAATTGCACTGCTGGTTTTCAATGGATGATTCAAATTAACTATCATAATGTTGCACTTGCATTTTATTTTATACTTAAGTCTTTTCTTATTGTAGCCATGCAGCATTAAAGTGCCCTAACTGCTATAGTAATTATTGTGGCCAATTAGACACTTGAGTACATTTTTATTCTTTAAATATAACAAATTGGGAGAGACTGCGCTCTTGTGCTGAAAGCAAAGTTAATAGCTCAGTAATGGGACCTTCATCTATTATGCGTGTATCTTTTTCTGTATCTATAGATACATATAAATACAAATTCCTTAGTACTAAGAAATGTCTCGCCTCTTGTATGTGAGATAAAGTTAAAAAAAAAAATGTCAATGCCATGCACCTTGCTTTTCTAAAGTGTGAAAAAAAAAAAAAAGAAGCTTCCTCTGATGTACGCTTTCGGTTGGTATTTTAATTGGCTTCAGTTAATGGCTCACATACAGCCAAGCCACAATAACAATACCACAACTGTGGAGCAAGCATCAACAGCGGTAAACGAAACTCAACACAAGTTCTGTGGTTAAGGGCAAAACTTTCCAACATCAGCCAAAAAACATGTGCACCACAGTCCATACATTTTAACAACAACAACAAAAACAACACAGTCAAACACAGAAGCAGCACAAATACTTAAGGTAGAAATTAAATTAAACCAACAGGAAAAAGCAGGACTGTTATGATCTGTGCCATTGATCAATTAATTCACCACTACACAGAAAAGTTGAAAAGCAAGTAAAGAGAGAGACGCTCCAACCAACAGCAACAACATGAACCTGTTATCATGCACTTGACTCACTCAGACACACACACAAAAAAAAACCAAAACAAAAAAAAAAAAAAACCACAGCAGGTCACAAGCAGGAGCAAGGTTAGCAGACACACACACACACACACTCAAAAGAGTGGAGAGGAAACGGTAGGAGATGAGAATTGAAAGAAATACACTGAAATATCTGAACATACTGAGGGAACCTGATTTATTTAGGAGCACGGCTTCAAAAGCATAGCTTACACACACATTAAAAAAAAAAAAAAAGCTGTTGTGACTCTTGCATTCTCTAGTTTCTGATGGTTTTTCTGGCCCAGAAGTCCAGATTAAATGCTGTTTGAAATACTAACTACAACTGACATAATATAGGCACCAATCAGCTATCGAGTAGTGGCATTACAGCCAGCAAGTCAGAGCATACCACAGACAACAAATATCTGGGCCAAGACTTACTTCCTGTTCCATGTGCAAGTTATTGTTTACAGCCCAACTATGAATGCAGATAAATGATATTCAGATGATGGTGTTATTTTTCTGCATTGCAGTTCAGCCAATGTGTTCCTTTTCTGCTCTCCACGTGGAGTTTTACCCGCATGCATTCAAAGGACATCAAATGCCACTGGCCAAATCAAGTTGATACCAAAATCTTGTCCATTGCCCACAGACAGTGTAGATATCTATTTGGAGAAATAATATTTGTAAGATTATAAGACTGAAGTCGTGAAGTCATGCTTGTTTCACTGGGAAGATGTCACTTTAATATTCTGATCTGCTCGCAAAAAGCTTTAAGGTTCACTTACAAGCATTAAGCATTGTTTCTTTGCACATTTTTTCTTTACAAGCTCACTGGAGCGAACATGCTGCTAACACTGCCAGCGTAAGGGATTTAGCTGATATCCCACTGGGCCACTTATGCTAAGAATATACATGCTTGCTTTACTCTAAGGAGATTTAAATAAACAAATCCACTAAATAGAGTAAGCCTCTGATGTATGAAATATAGTATATGTTAACCTATTAGCACAGAAGACATGGCATATATAAATGTATTGAGTGCATGTTCTAGCTTTAAGTTATCTCTTTAAACTCGTCAAAAAAAAATTGGACATGTATAACTAGGAACCACTGACCCCTGAGGCAGCCAATCCCCCTTCTCGTTCTCTGTGCATGAGAGTGTGCATTTCTGTTTACGTAAAGTCTTAGTGCTGTTTTGATATACAGGTCAAGCATGAAAGTTAATCCAATGATGGATCCACACACAAAATCAAATACGAGGCCACTGCAATGAATAAAAAGATACGACTACAGGGTCACAACATTTAAAGCAGTATCCCCAGCAGGGAACAATGGCACTGTGCTTGTGAGGATACTGCAGTGACATGATGGGAATCTACAACAATGGGAGGAAATGCATAAAATATCCTAAGAATATCCTGACAGGGTGCCCTCCTAGAGGCAATCCACTCAACAGTGGTCAGGGCAAGTATTTTTCATGCCATGACACACAGCACTTGTGTACATAATGCTCACTTAAGTATGCAGCAAGTGACTCAACTACAGTAACTGGACTAGGTGACTTATAGGTCACTGCAATACACAACACTAAAAAGAAAAAGTACATGATGCAATCCATATGGAATTCTTCAAAAACCAGAGTTTCTAACTAGTCAGTATGTGAACTGCACTGCTGGTCTGTTTGGTGCCTGACTATTATGGAATTGTAGCCCGAAGGATCACTTTGTTTTATAGGGGAGCTCTCAGGAGATTCCCATTCCTGACCGTGTGCTTGTGTGTGCATGTGCACGAGTATGCTTCAGACCTGTTGTCACCCGACTGTGTGCGTGTCAGCAAGTAGAAATGCTGCCAACAAGAGAGAAGGGGGCCTGCAGGGGGCAGGAGAAGGGACAAAACAACACTGGCTGCCAGGAGTCTGTGAGAGTGTGTGCGCCTCACAATACCACTGACCTCTTTCTGCTGAGAAACAGAAAGTGAGAATGTGTGTGTGCACGCAACTCCACTGGCCTCTCTGCTCACAGAGAGAAATAAGTGTCTGAATGTGTGTGTGTGTTAAGTGCGACCATGCCCCCAACCCCCCCACAAAACAGAAGACTAAGGCTGGTGCAGTTGCCGCCAACAGAAGGAAGCAGCAGCTCGCGGGCAGATGCGAGCGCGCTCAATGGAGCCACAATCAAAAACAAATGAGGTAGATGGGCATTGTAAAGGACCAATGAGGGCTAGGGTCAACAGGGCTGCCATTTCAACAACAAATATTCTTAAAAATGAATAAATAATGCCTGCTAGTTACAGATGTCCTTGAAAAAAAAAATCCTTCTGCAAATTTGAATTTAGACTGTAATCATTAGTTTGATATTTAATAAATCTGACAACTGACAGCGGCTGAGCAACTTGTGAGCTGCTGTCATTAGCGTACAGTCTCCATAGCAACCACAATCCCATGATAGTAAGCCTATATGTTCAAGAAGCATATGCAGCTTAGCACTGTGTGCACATATCATGCAATGATGTAACATATGATGTATGTATGTATAATGACCTGGATCCAGACACTCACTTTATGTAAGATGTGGAGGAATCTTTCCAGTCTCATCCAGTCTTGGACAGTGGGGATGTTTATAAGTTGTGCATGTACCTATTTTTTTTTTTTTTTTTTTTTAGATAAAAGCGAATACATGTAATGTCTGTAAATAATTTAGCATTTAATAGCTTTGATCCACCTGCTGAGTGTTAGAGGGTATAACTGTATGATGTTTGTTTTGCATAAAGGGCTAAGCTGCAGGGAGGTCATGTTTTAAAGGGCCCTGAAGGGATTAATAGAATTTACTACATTGATCTAAACTGCTCTGCGTGCACGTATGCACAGGCTTGTTTTGGGCTTCTTTTGTGACAATGGACAGAACTGTGTGCGTGCAACTTAGTAAAGTGTATGATTATGCCCTGAGGCGGTGTGTGTGTGTGTGTGTCCCTGAGGGGTTTGTGTATGTGTCTGACTTACCATAGTGTGCGAGAATGCCCTGAGGAGTGACCACCTTACTGCAGACATGGCAGACAACAAGAGAAAAATCCTCCAGTGCTGGGAACTGGCTGTAGACGAGCATCTCTGAAAGAGACATGAAGAGTAGGTGAGACATTATAAAACGATAAAAGCAGGCAGAGGGAACAGACACAAAGACAGAATGATTAGATGAGAACAGAACATTTTTTTGGCAAAACAGTGATTATATATAAATGATAAAGATAAAGATGGTGAAAATGGGGATTATGAGATGCAGGACATTGACAGACACTTAAGTTGAACAATCACTTGGGATTCTCTTCATTTTAAGAGACTAAGTCTCCCATTGCCTGGCACATTCACATGCTATGGAAAAAGTATGAGTTTGATGCCTTGTATAAGTCTGTTAACATGATTATCTGCTAATAATTTGATTAACTTTTTGATTCATATTAAATAGTAAAAAGCAGAAACCATATTTTGAAAAAAATCACAAGACAAAGGGGAGCAGATTCAAAACCCGGAACTTGGAAATGTTTTTTCTTTAGGCTTTGGAACTCCATGAGACTTTAAAATATGTCCCCTCTGACCGAATACTAATCACCTGTGTCAATGTTTACTAGCAAAACCAACAACCTACCACAGACACATGGATGATTAGTGTCTTCTCTAATTACTAAACAGACAGATTTTTAAACACACTCGCTAGTACATAGCAACATAAAGCCCTAAGTTACAAGAAACACCCCACCCACTCAGCAAAAGTTGAAGACTAAATTTAATGTTGAGAAAAAAACAAAACAAATGGAATGGAAAACATCTATTATCTATTCTGGCTACGCTTTGAGAAGCTAATCTTTCTGAACCTAAACAAGCTCTGCTGACAGAAATCACAGCTCTTTATTAGCACTGGGCTTAAGCCAGAATCACTCAGCGGAGGTCGGATGGATGTGTGTGTGTGTTTCTATAAACTTACAGGGGAAAAGAAACATTTTAAAAATTAAAGAATGTGGGGGGTGTCTTGACAGTGTGTGTCATCGTGGCCTTGCAAAAAAAAAACACAGAGACAGAGAGTCATGCTTAGTACATGTCAGAGTGTGTGTTATGTATAAATGACAAAGCCGTTAAAGGAGGACCGTATTACACACTGTATATTACATGCATTGTTTTCATCACCATTGCTGGTTGGCGTCACATTCTGCCCAGCTCTGGATGTTGCAATGCAATTATTGTGATAAACACATACATGCATTTTTGCACACACACACACACACACACACACACACACACACACACACACACACACACACACACACACACACACACA
>JAVDPK010000282.1:5702-32876 GCA_034780415.1 Cichlasoma orientale | reverse complement strand
GTATGCTTTCCCCCCCCCCCCCCCCTAGATGGATAAATAGCAGTACAGACCAAAGGGAAAAAAATATGCACATTTGATTTTGGGGTGGAGAATCATTCCTTTAATGCGACATAGCACCACATTAGTGCACTGTGCATGCTATAATAAAAAGGTCATAGACAACAGTCTAAACTACAGTCATCTCACTCAAACCTTAAAAATGAATTGCTTGAGAAACATCTGCAAGGATAAATGCTTTCCTAAATGTGCCTCATCAACATGAAAAGAGGATCTCTCTGCATTCCCTCTAGTTTTGTAAAGGAACAGTTCTACAATAGCTGAGATTCATCCGGACTTCAGCAAATTCTTGCTTTGTGACACTAGAGGGAAAGAGGGTGCCAATTAGTAGACGCAAAAGAAAGTTTTAAAATGAACCAGATCTTTCAAATATAAAAAATATTTTTTAAATGTGCAAAAACAAGGCAAAATGCATATGAAATTTTGCCACATCTATCACATTAATTTTTGTGAATGAAAGCATTTAGGGTTGCTCCATGAGCAAAAGTGGTGTCACAGAGAAAGGGCTGAGCACCTCACATTCTAATGTGTAAAAATAAGTGTAATAAAGCAGTAATAAAGCTGAGCCAAACAAGGTAGAAAACCTCACAGGCCACAATGCTGCTATAAAGGCCAAATCAGGTCAACACATTCAGTCACTCTGTGCATTTATCTGATGCTAAAGCATCTGAAACTCTCTAAGAATAGTAGGACAAAAGGCATATTTAAAAGGATTTGACATGCTCATTGCATTGGTGTTGCTATAGCGTGTGGATGCCTTCTTGTCCACCACCTCAGGTCATGCTGTGTTACAAAACATCAATGCAAATCTGTATACTGGTACAGCAGCTAGAGTGTAGTTAACTGCCGTCAACAGTTCGATGTATGATCTACCCATCTATCCTTCATTCTGTCTGTCTTCATCACTTTCACAGAACATTTTATTTGTGTGTGTGTAAAAAAAAAACTCCTCATTTTCTCTGCTCCACGTGTATTTTATTCGCATGTATACTTTGTGTGTGTGTGTGTGTGTGTGTGTGTGTGTGTGTGTGTGTGTGTGTGTGTGTGTATGCGCGTGCTTAACGGTGACTTTCTGTGTGGCATGTGCACGTTTTTTGTGTTTTCTGTTGAGTCTTTATGTGTTGCCGTATGTTAGATTGGCGCAGGGACCTGCTGCCTTCCCGGTCCAGGTTGGGATGAAAACTTCCGGGAGTGCCAGCGAGTCTCTTTGTACACAAACCAGGCATTGAACGCCCACACAAACATGTTGAGGAAGCCAAACACCTGGATAACGCAAACAAAAATATATATACATTAATAATTAGAGCCCGACTGGTATAGGATTTTAAAGACCGATACCAAAACAGATATTTGGTGATTTAAAAATCCGATATATCAGCCGATATTTTTTTATCTTTCAGACAGAAGAAACATAAACAGATTTCACAAAACATTTGTCGGCATTCCAAACACATATATTGCCAAGAGAAGCTGCAGAGTGCCCTCTGGTGGACAAATTATGAACTCGCAACATGACCGAAGGCTCCTGTCTCATCTTTACTTTTTGAATTTTCATTCATTAGCTGTTATGAATGCGGATACAGATATACTGATCACAGTGCACTGTATTGGAGAAGTTTGTAATGTTTGTAACATGTTTATTTGTTATTCTAGCTGTTCAAAAAAACAACTTAAATACGTTATTATTGAAAGGTAACAGCCTTGCATATCAACAAGGTTCTCAGTTCATTGCCAGAGATTTTAATGTGGGTGATGGAGCCACAAGTGTACGTACAGTGGAAGAGGGCACATAGCTAGCACAGGAGGCACTTGAGCTACTATCGCATCCATATACGACCCACTGGGATTTATCGGCCCCTGTCTTCTAAGTGGAAAAAGAATCTTGCAAGAGATGAGTCGTCAAGGCACAGGATGGGATGACCCACTGCCTGATCATTTGAAACAACTGTGGGAACAATGGAGAAAGGACCTTGCCAATCTAGAGAAAGTAAAGGTAGCCAGATGTTATGTACCTGAAAACTTTGGACAGGTGATGAAAAGGGAACGGCATTTTTCAGATGCAAGCACCACTGGGTACGATCAGCGCTCTTAGCTGAGGTTTAAGAACGAGGATGGAGACATTCACTGTGCTTTCATTGTCTCCTTCAAAGGTTACTACTGTCCCAAGGTTAGAATTGACAGCTGCTGGTGTCTCAGTTACAGTGAGTAACATGGTCAGAAAGAGCTGGTTTATAGTAATGTGGAAGAGTTCTTCTGGACAGACCCCAAATTTGTTCTAGGATACATAAATAATGAAGCAACGCGTTGTCACACCTTTCTTGCAAAAAGGGTGCAGAAGATACGCAATAGCAAGGTGGGAGGAAGACTGCGTTGTTCAGCCCTTCCCAGCTCATTTAAGCACCCAACAATTATCCCCAGAGAGCATCGTATCAAAAAGCTGATAATGGTCCACTGTCATGAAAAGGTTAAACACCAGGGCAGAGGCTTTACCATCAATGAAATCTGGGCCAATGGCTATTGGATCCCAAGATTAAGACAATCTGTTTCATCCTACATCCGTCAGCGTGTGATCCGCCGGTGAATTAAGGCGACCTATGGAAGGACAGAGAATGAGTGATCTTCCTGGTGAATGAATGGAACCCTCGCCACCCTTCACCTACTGTGGCATGGATTGTTTTAGCAAATTGATGACTAACAGGGAGGCGAGGAACAAAAAAGATACGGACCGCTTTAGTTCTCGAGCCATTCATGTTGAGATGTTAGAGGATCTGTCGACTGACGCTCTCACCGTTGCTTTGTTGCATTATGGGGCTCAGTCAGACAAATTAAGTCTGACCAAGTAACATATTTTGTAGGTGCCAGAAATGAACTGAATGTAGCTCTACAGGAAGTTGATGTTCAGAGAGTGGCAAGCTTCCTGGCAGAAAAGCAATGTGATTTTCGCCTTTAATGCACCTCATGCTAGTCACACTGGTGGAGTGTGGGAGCGACAGATAAGAACTGTAAAAAACATCCCGTTCATAAGCTAGTTATCATATTTAAGGTTTATTTAACCATTTACGTCGTCAAGAACACATTCCCAATGGCAGCCTGGCAAAAGAAAAACCCTCTGGAGGACATGGGTAGGGCTTAAAAGAAATATCAGAAGTTAAAGTTAAACTTTGCATAAACATAAATTATATTTAGGTGGCATGATCTGAAAACATGGCCAGGCAAAATGTTTCCCAGTCTGCTATTCAAAGAAGATGAGTGCTCTCTGGGTTTAATGGCATCACTAAAGCAAATGCTGCCACTCGGCTCTTGAATTCTTTCAAGATGAGAAAAGCATGTGACACTAATATTCCTCATAAAGCCAAAATAAATTAAATTAGCATGGCTGATGTAAGCTTAGAACTTTAAATTAAAGCTGGGGAAAAAATATTCATATAATTTAGTCAGTACCGAGTTCTTAGAGGCATAGGCACAGTCCAAGAAGCACCTAGGCAGCTGCCTTGAAACACCTTTGTGCACTCACACTATATGGACAAAAGTACTGAGCCACCTACACATTACACCTACATGAAGAAAAAGGCCTTCCCCAAACTGTTCCCACAAAATTGGAAGCATAGATTTGCCCAAAATGTTGCGGTCAGCTGAAGTATTGAGATTTCTCTTCACTAGAGCTAAGGAACCCAGGGCATCTCCAGAAAGACAACCTAATAGCGCCATCCTTGCTCCACCGAACTTTCCAATTGGCGCAGTGACTTTACAGTTGACTGCCAAATAGAGAAGCGTGATTCATCCCTCCACTGCTCCAGAGTCCAGTGGCTGCATGCTCTACACCACTCCACAGTCCAGGGCTTGGCATCGTGCTTGGTGATGCAAGGCTTCTATGCAGCTGCTCAGCCATGGAAACCTATACCTTGAAGCTCCCAGTGCTAATGAGGACGTTAACGCCAGAGGATGTTTGGAACTCTGTAGTTACTGAGTTAGCAGTTTTACGCACTTGGCAGCACCGCTCTGTAACTTTATGCGGTCTGCCATTTTGTGGCTGAGTTGCTGTGGTTCCTAAACTCTTCCACTTTTACAATAATATCCCTTACAGTTGATCGTTTAATATCAAGGAGGTAAGAAATCTCACATACTTGGCTTGCGGCAACCGTGGCATCTTATTACAGTACTACATTCGAATTCAATGAGCTCTTTAGAACGACCCATTCTTTCACAAATGTTTGTGAAGGCAGACTACATGGCTTAGTACTTGATTTTATACACCTGTGGCCATGGGGCTGAAAACACCTAAATTCAAAGATTAACAAGTTATATCAATCTTTAAAATTTTTTAATTTTTGTTGTCACTGTTAGAGAGGTGATGAGTCTATTAAAATTATTATTGTAAGTCATGGTGGTGTAATGCAGTGCAATGGATTTAAAACTTTTCATGAGGGCAAATTATTAGAAGTACCTTCTCCATTTACTTGCTACTCTGTTGCCCATTTGAACTGTGGTGCTCCTCAAGGCTCTATCCTTGGCCTACTTTAGTTTTCAATATGCATGCTTCCTCTCAGCCAAATTCATAGCTATAATATCGCCCACCAAAGCTATGCAAATGACACAGCTATTCACTTGCCTAAATGAAATCAGATGCTGGCTGTCTTATAAAATTATAAAATTTAATGATGATAAATTGGAAGTATTAGTTTTTGGTTCAAAAAATTCCACTACCCCGGCCCACACTAAGCTTAGCTCATTAACCAAAAATGTCAAGCAGTCTGCTCATAACCCAGGTATGATTTTTGACACTGAGCTCTGTTTTGATGCTCAAGTAAAAAATGTTCCTATCAGCTGAAAAAAAATTCCAAAATTAGAGCATTCTTGTCTGATAATGATTTGCACATGGTTATAAATGTGTTTATTTTTTTACACTGGATATTATCCGGCACCAAGAAATATGAACATATTACTTCAGCACTGGCAAATTTACATTGGCTGCCTTTTAAATTTTTTATTAATTCTAAAATCTTACTAAAGCCTTTTCTCACCACAGAGATGTTGAGGGTCCGCATGTTGGCAAACTCTGTGACCTCACAGGTGATGTTGCTGCCCTTACAGAGTGCCAACGTGCCACTGATGCCTTCAGTGTCTGTGGCGTCTTTTACATTCTGCAGGCCCTTTGCCCAGGCGGATGAACACACCAGCCACAGGAAGACCAGCAACGCTGTGATCACAAAGTCCTGGAGAGAAGGGAAAATACATGAACTCTACAGACAGAAACCACAACTCATTATTCTTAAACACCCGCAAATCCTAATATGAAATGTAATTAATTTCAGATTTTGCTTCAAGTTCAATTGTGGGATGATCAACACTCACAAAAATGGGTCCAAAGTCAGAGTCCTTGTAGACGTGCATGTAGCCTAAATAAACCAGCAGAGCCACCATGCTGTACAGGAAGCAGACAATGCCGACACCTACGAAGAACTCCGCCGAGGAGGCCGAGTCTCCGACCATGTGTGTCGTAGTGACAGAGTGGTTACAAAGAGTCGAATTTTTATTTATGAGTGGGAAACGGCTCAACCTGACAATGATACAAGAGAGATGGTTAGAGCAAATTTCTTGGGTAATTTATTCTGTAATTAACTTGAAAAAGGAGGTCCCACTGAAAATTAAAGATGTTGAAAGTCGCACCTAAATGGGTATTGATAGGTAGCATTAAGAGTCTCATTCCTGTCATTGTCACAGAAGATAGATATGATGTTCGTCCCGGAAAATCCACCGCAGCATCCAAAAGCAAATATGGCTGTGAGCTGTTTGGAGAGAAAAGAGAGAGTGAGGCATTGGGGAGATGGCTGAGACTGACATGAAAAAAAAACCTTGATGAATAAAATGAAAACCAATAAACTAAAGGCTCTGGGGAGTTTTTAAGTGATGGGATTATGCTCAGTATGCTCAAAATGAAGAATCTGCTGAACAACTCAACAGTTTTTACAGGATTTTGATAAAAGATATAAAAGAGTTTCACCAGTTTTGTATGAGAGGCTCAAATAATGGCTCAATTACTTTCTATAGTCCATTGATATAACAAAATAAACCACGACAGCACTAATCAAGTATTTCCTTAAAAGAACAACATCATTTTTTAAACATGAAAATGTGACGTGCATGGTTTCACTAATGCTGCCACTCAGCTCTTGAATTCTTTCTTGCAGAAAAGCATCTGATTCAGCCCCCTGACCATGTGACACTAATGCTCCCCTTAAAACCAACACAAACAGAATTCTTTCAGTAAGGATGACTGCCACTCAGCTCAATCTTTAAACTGCACTAGCTGAAACAATGATAATATTTTTCACTGTGTCATCATGGGTAACGATGATTTCCAATGAAAATGGGGACCATAAATCTTAATTTCCTCTTAATGTCTCGCATATCTTCGCATCTCATAGCAATAAATAAATACTTATTGTGTTACATATTGTGTGCTCTTTTAAGCAATGGATGGATGGATGGATGGTTTTGACCCTAGGCTGTTTATAAATGATGGAGGTGGCTTCCAGATCTGAAAAATTAAGCCAATTAGAAAGAGATTATGCTCTCAACTGGTTGTTTACAGTCGTTTCCAATACAGCACAATGTTCATACTTTCATAGCCCAACTAGCTCACATGGCAGTGCAGGGTGGCAGAGTGGTCAGAGGTACCAGACTCAAGCCCTGACCCCTTCCATGCAAAAAGGGGCTTCTGGTCTCAGACTAGAGGTGTGGGTTCAATCCCCACTCCTGACAACAATTTTGTTGGCAGATTTCAATGAAGTTCTTGGATTATAACTAGAGGAAAATGATTCCCCAGCTCCACTGATGGAAATGGGTGCATTGATTTGCTTCCTTTTTGCTAAAATCAATCATCAGCGCCTCAGTTTTGAGAAGTAGGTTGTTTTTTTGTGCACCATACTGTGACATTGTTGATTTCCTTCTAATGATGGTGGTGTAGTCTGCAAACTTCACAACAGGTTTCTTTCCATGTCTGTGAAAGCAGTCAAGAGTGAACAGGAAGGGGGCTGAGCGCACAACCCTGAGGGGTGGAGGAGGTTTTAACTGCCTATCCAAACTGTCTGGGATCTGTTTGTGCAGAGTGTGATACTCAAACAGAATTTGCCACTTAGTTTCATGGGGGAATATGGATGAATGCTTAGCTGAAATCAACAAAAACATTCTGATTTAAGTGTAGGAGCTATTTTCAATGTGTGCTAAGGAAAGAGTGGAGGGAAATGGCATCCTCTGTGAATCTGTTGAGTTTTGAATGCAAATGGAACCTCTCTGTAAATATGTGGGCACAACAGCCTCTGGTTTTCAGCTCTTGATTAATCCTAAGTCTTATTCATTTTATTTACCTGCTACAGGATATTGACCATAATTAGGCTGGATAGAGAATGGTATCAGGTCCAAGCTGATTTAGCTTAACTCTTACACCAAATTATACCCTTCTTAGTCATAGCGGCGTGAAAACTAGACTAAAGTTGCACACTTTAGGTGCATTTGATGTTTACTCACTCACAGCGGTCAGGATGGCCGAGCGGTCTAAGGCGCCAGACTCAAGTATTAACACCTTCCTGGTCAAAGGGACTTCTGGTCTCCAAAAGGAGGCGTGGGTTCAAATCCCACTCCTGACAGATGTTTTTTTTTTTTTTTTTCTCACATTAAATTTAAGTTGATGAAACTTTCTGAGGAAATCAAATTGAAAAAAGTTCACCTGCTCCACCTGCGCTCTACTAATCTGCATGCATTTACTTCCTTTTATTTGAAATCAACACTCAGCTCCTTAGTTTTGTTGATGTTGAGGAGTAGGTTGTTTCTTCCACTTATCCAGTTCAGGCTAAGCAGATGATGGGCTGAACCTTATCCCAGCTGTCATAGGGAAAGAGGCAGGGTAGACTCTGGACAGGTTCCCAGGACTAACACAGAGTAAGACAACCACTTACATTCACACCTATGGCTAATTTAGAGTCACCAATTAACATGTATGTCTTTGGACTGTGGAAGGAAGCCGGAGGACCCCAAGAGAACCCACAGTCAGAAAATGTAAACTCCATATAGAAGGGCCCTAACCAACCGTTGTATTCAAACCCAGGACCTTTTTGCCATGAGGCAACAGTGCTAACCACCACACCAGTGTGCACTCGTAACACTGGAAGCTTGATTATGAAAATAATTATTAGTTGCAGCCCTAATCCACTGGCAGGTAGTGCACAGCGCCTTGAAAACTGGCACAACTGAGGTTTGACATGACACAGAACCTTCATTGTTGATATTCATGTGTTCTTCCTCCCCACCATCGCCAAGAGCTTCCTGAAAGATATAGTGCCCTGAGATGAAGGTGGTTGTGAACGGGCTCTGGTGAATAAAACTGAATGAGAATTGCCGTAAGCCAAAATGACAAGCTGAAAGAAAGAAAAAAAAAACACTGAAAAAACTAACAAACAAAAAAAAAAAAACAATAACCACTGATAGATTAATTGCAAAAATTTGGATGATCCATTTCAGATTTCACACAGTCTTTTGAGCCATGACTCCCTACAGGGAGTCTACAGGCTGAGAAGCAAGGCCAGGAAGTGGACTGCGTCATGAAGTCAAAGAAAGCTCTTTGACTCAAAGCACACATCACAAAGAAATGACATGCACCATTTAGGAGGACACAACAACTAAAACATTTACAAGAAATACTTTAAACTGACTTCCCGAATTCTGTTTGATCAACACAACTACATCTCGCATGGTCACACTGAAAGGTGCTTACAACAGGGGCAGCTTTTCTTTAACATTTTATGTACACACCACAAGACCCACATGTGCACACCCACACACCCCCACACCTCGGAGACTTCTCTCCAGATGTTTCACCAGATGTCACTGGAGGCCACTTCCTGTTTTTCTGGCTACACTCTACACTAAGGTACTTCTCTCACATTTTTATTTCACCGACTTTGGCGCTCTCCCTTTACGAGGTCAAAGGGCGCTGGTATGAACCACTGGAAGGGCCAGCATGGACCAAACACAGATTCACTTCTATTCTTTTGTTTAAGTTAACATTTATAACCACAGCCCAAAATGTTTCCAGTAACACTATTTAGTGCTCATTAAGAGTACCTATGGCACCTCCTTCAAACACTGTGACTCCCAGAAAACTGTGGAGACACAACAGTGCCTTATCAGTCCTTAGGCTCTATTTGTTTGGCATCCAAAACATCTGCAAACCCCTCAGTGCCAAATTATGGACATTCCTGAAACTACAGCTCATAATCAAGCTGTGAGAGAGAATAAACAATTTGCACACACAGCAGCTACTCATAATATGCAGTAGAAGATATCTTTTTTTTTTCTGGATGTAATGAAAACGCCCTGAACTGATAAGGAAAGAGAAAGGTGCTTGCAGAGGGTGGGATCTGTCATGTGTCAAGCTGTTGAAAATAAAAGATAAATATCCCCATAAGTCTTGGAAACTGTGCCAGAAACAGTATAATCAGCATGTCCTTTTATTTCGCACACAGACGTTACAGAGCTCTGGTCAGTATGACCACAAACCCTGAATCCACTCGAGTCTGTGCGCCTCCTTGTGTCACTGTGTTTCCCTCCAGAGGCCCCGCACAAACGGGCTCTCCATATTTAGCCAGAGAAATGTGGTGGAGTCACGAGTCCATAAAGAGAGAAACAGCTTTATTATCATTATTAAACACAATGAGCAAATGGGGGCATCCTTGTAGCGTTTGTTATGTTGAATGCTCCTCCCTGTGTCCTGCTGTGTGGGAGAAAATATCTTGGGCGGTATGACTGCTCAGGACGTGCCAGTTATGGACCAAGTAAACTGCTTTTTGATTCACTAAACAATTTGATATTAAAAAATATATTTTAGTGGGAAAGATTTGGTTATGATGTGGTGTTTGTTACAAAAAGTGCATCCATCCATCCACCTATTGTGGCTTATCCGACTCCGGATCACAGGGGCAGCAGTCCAAGCAGAGACGACCAGACCTCCCGCTCCCCTGCCTCCTCCTCTAGCTCTTCTAGAGGGGGGACACCAAGGCATTCCAAAGCCAGCAAAGAGATGTAATCTTTCCCGCATATCCTGGGACATCCTCCTAGTAGGACACACTCGAAACACCTCACATAGGACCCGGAAGGCATGCTAGCCAGTACTTTTTTTTTTAAATAAATGTATCAATAAGCCCTTGTATAGAATCAAGCAGGATTTGGATAATGTAATGAAGTATGTTTTTAAAAATAACCTTCATATGGTGCCTATGCTGTGCTTGTTGCTTGGCAATCCGCCTCAATATGTTGATATTTCTGCTCCTGGACCTTGTTAGTCACATTTAACGTACTCATTAATACCATCATGTGGGTTAAACCTCTTTATTATGTGCGCACATTTCATACAAGAAATAAAACTAACATTTTCTGAGTCACATGACTGTTACTGCTGTGCTAAAGCTCTTCCTGCGTGTGCGCGCGTGCATGTGTGTGTGTTAAGGAAAAAAATAGAACAGCTGAGAGAAAGTGTAGCTGAGCTGGATCCCTGACCCAGTTATGCAGAGAACAAGTAATTGCTGGACTTTCCGCAACAAACTGTTGCACGTTTAAGCGAGCGCGTGTGTAGCTGAAACGTTTCAGCCGCCAGCAGGTATTCAGAGGTGAATTATTGGTAGAAGATGCATTAATATGTAACTGTGTTGTCTGAAGGGCAGACACAGGAAACACTGAAAGTCCAGCTGCACCCACTTCAGCCAACTTTCTCGCGTCCTAGAAATGTTGTCCACATTTGTGTGGAGACCTTAAATTATTTAATAATAACAGCATTAGTGGGTTTATCATACTTATTCTAGTGCTATAATGAACAACAATTACATTCTTGCCTCGAGCTCAAACCTCAAGCAAAATCTGATAAAGTTATGGTCATGTTTTTTTGTAAACCAAATCATTTGCAATAATTTCCTAACTGTTGTTGTTTTTTTTCTAAAGGGAAATGGGAAAATTCAAGAACCAAGGAAGACCTGGACCTCCCTGTCCTGCGGGTAGGACGGACAGTCTCACTGCAAACTCACAAATACGCGTACGATAATATGCGTCTAACTTACCCACTCCACCAGTTTGACGAAGCCGAGCGGCTCCTTCAGGGGCGACAAGTTTAGTCGAAATCCGGTCATCATTATTGCGCTTCTGATCCAAAATCTTTATCCTGCTGTCTCTAAGCTGTGGATGTTGCTCCAAAAGGGAGGAAAAAGGGGGAGTTGCCCAAGTGAATGACGTGGTTATTACTGCTAACGCTGCAAATAAAAAAAATAAAAAAATGAGCAGATTTAGAGTTTTACAGTCCAACTTTTCACCCTAAAAGAAGAGAGATCTGGTGTAGAAGATAAACGTTTGGCTAGCTTAATAAACTTTTAATGTCAATTGGAATATCCTTATTCGCTTATTCTCAGTGGAGCTCCGCTTTCGGCTGATGGTGCGCAGATGTCGCGGGGACGCACGTAAAAAGTGCCAAGTCTCGCTCTGCCTTGCCTTTCAGGGTGCGTGCTGTGCATTTGGTTACAATAAAATTAAGGCTAAAACAAAAGAGAAAATCTATGCAAGGGGTTCCACTCTGTTGAGAGAAACGTACTTTCCCTGAGACGGGTAAAATTAAAAAATGAAAGCCACAAAGGCAACTTGGAAAATCCTGCAGCTGCAATGTAGGTACTGGGGTTTTACCGCAGAAAGCCCATGCAAATTCACACCAGGAGGCAAGAAACTTATAATTAACTCACTTCTGAGTACCAAAAAGTATCGAAAGTGTCCCAGTGGTTTCTCATTAGATCCATCCGCTGAAAAGCTGCCGCCCCCTGCGCAGCTTGAAGCAACTGTGCACCGCCGCTTTGGTACTGACTGGGTCATATGACTCTTAGCAAAGCGCGGGGGGAAGAATTCCTGGGATTTATCACAAGCATCAGCTGCAAGTACCAGTTAAAATAAAGAGATATTTCACCGCATACATACAAGACTACATCATATTTCCCATAGGTAAGAATATAATCTAAAGCAGGAAACATATGTTTGGCATCACTGGACAAAAACAATCCATTAACAATTTCTCAAGTCCATATAAATAACAAAAAAAAAAAAAACAAACAAACTCCAAGAAGCAAGGTGGGAGCCAGAAATGCTTACCTTAAGGCTTCAAAATACAGAATCCAAAACCAATGGATGAAGTCTCGAGGTGGGAGGAGTTTGGAACAGAGAGGGGAGAGCTGCAGGAGGATGGGCATCTATTTTCAAATCTGTGCCACAGACAGTATAAAAGTTGGATGAAACCACCGTGGTGTTATCCATTGGGTAGTGAAGTCCTGTTTTGAAGCCTTGAGTTTGGCCTTTTTTTTTTGCTATCTTGAGGTTTTGAAACCAGACTGCTTGTGATTGGCGAGTTGTTAGCCAATGAGCATCCATCCGTTTTCTTCCGCTTATCCTGTAGCCTGCAAAATCCTCCTTTCTATCTATTTGAATTACGATAATTTACTAAATGGCATTAACACCCTATTTAATTCAGCCGAGAGGTGTTTGCCCATAGACTTCTATACAAGTGGAAGTCTTTTTGCAGCCCCCTGCTGGTGATTAAAGAGAATGTAGGTTTAAGGCACTTCTGCATTGGTTTCACTTTTCAGCACTGGAAGCTATGTCCATCTTTTATGCTTGAATCCGTGCAGTTTTTATTTCTACTCTTCTTTAGCTATCATAGACTTAACTGATTAAATATACATAATGCCCCAACCTTTGATTAAAGATTGACTAGGTTTAAAGAAACATCACAATTCAAAGGTTGCTGTCGCTTGGAAAAGGAAAACAAAGAGCCAGCTCCTGTGTTAATGTCTGATGCTTGGTTGACCATTTATCTCCATATATGGAGTCACTTTTTAACACCTTCTTACTTTGCTGGTGTAATAATTACTAAGGCTTTATCATTCAACTGTACACACACGTCCAACCTCAGTTACACAGCGGTTGGAATGCTGTGCAAAATGTAAATAAAACCAGAATGCAATGACTTGCAAATCTCATAAAACCGTATTTTATTCATAATAGAACATAGAAAACATGCACTATATTGCCAAAGGTTTTTGCTCATCTGCCTTCACACACATATGAACTTGAGTGACATCCCATTCTTAATCCAAAGGGTGTCAGTCGACCCTTTGCAGCTATATAAGCTTCAACTCTTCTGGGAAGGGTTTCCACAAGGTTTAGGAGTATTTATGGGGATTTATGACCATTCTTCCAGAAGTCTTTATGGAGCTGCTTTGTGCACTGGTGTGCAGTCATGTTGGAACAGGAAGGGGCCATCCCCAAACTGTTCCCACAAAGTTGGGAGCATGAAATTGTCCAAAATGCCTTGGTATGCTGAAGCATTAAGAGTTCCTTTCACTGGATCTAAGGGGCCGAGCCCAACTCCTGAAAAACAATCCCACATCATAATCCCCCCTCCACCAAACTTTACACTTGGCACAATGCAGCCAGAAAAGTACTGTTCACCTGGCAACCGCCAAACCCAGACGGAGACATGTGATTCGTCGCTCCAGAGAACACGTCTCCACTGCTCTAGAGTCCAGTGGCGACGCGCTTTACACCACTGCAGCAGACACTTGGTGATGTAAGGCTTGGATGCAGCTGCTCAGCTATGGAAACCCATTCCATGAAGCTCTCTACACACTGTGCTTGAGCTAATCAGAAGGCCACATGAAGTTTGGGGGTCTGTAGAGATTGACTCTGCAGAAAGTTGGTGACCTCTGCGCACTATGCACCTGAGCATCCACTGACCCCACTCAGTGGCTGAGTTGCTGTCATTCCCAGTCACTTCCACTTTGTTATACCACTAACAGTTGATTTTGGAATATTTAGTAGTGAGGAAATTTCCCAACTGAACTTGTTGCACAGGTGGCATCCTATCACGGTACCACGCTGGAATTCACTGAGCTTAGAGCGACCCATTCTTTCATAAATGTTTGCAGAAGCAGTCTGCATACCTAGGTGCTTTGTTTATACACCTGTGGCCATGAAAGTGACTGGAACACCTGAATTCAATGATTTGGAATACTTTTGGAAATATAGTGCATCAAAAGTTTAAACTGAGACGTTTTAGTATTTCATGAAAAGCAACGGGCAGTAACGTCAGTAACAAAAGGCTGGAAAAGAAACAGTTGGAGGAACATTTTGCAGCTAATTAGGTTAACCGGCAACAGCTCAGTAACATGATTGGGTATAAAAAGAGTATCTTAGAGAGGCAGAGTTTCTCAGAAGTAAACAAAGGCAGAGGTTCACCAATCTGCAAAAAACTGCATCTACATGTTCTGGAACAATTTCAGAATAATGTTCCGTAACGTAAAATTCTGAATACTTTGAGTATCTCACCATCTACAGTAGATAATAAAAAATTCAGAGAATCTGAAAAAAATCTCTGTATGCAAGGGACAAGGCCAAAAATCAACACTGGGTCGAGTCCTCAGGCAGCACTGCATAAAAAAAAGCCCGGGAACACTTCCAGAAATCATTGTGAACACAATGGTGCCCTCCACAGACGCACCCATCCAGATGTGTTATTCAGGGAAGGCCTCTCGTATTTCACTAAAACTGCATACTGCAGCTAAGCATGGCTTTGTAGTAGAAGAGTCCGGCTGCTGAACTGGCCTGCCTGCAGTCCAGACCTTTCATCAACTGAAAACATTTGGAGCATCATGAAAAACAAAATATATATACAGCTAGAATCCTACAGCATATCAAACAAGAATGGGACAACATTCCTCTCCCAGAATTCCAGCAGCTGGTCTCCTGAGACCCCAGACTGTTAGTACACAGTGATAAACATGGCTCTGTCTCAACTATTTTGTGACGCTGCCATCGTTTCCTTAAATGGTACAATTTTCTCATTTGAAGCTTTCTGTCTTCTACTGCGAATAAAATATGGGTTAATGAGATTTGCAAATCATTGCGTCGTTTTTCCGCAAGTCGTTTTCGAGGCACTTGATGAAAAGATCGATGCTGTCGATCACGCAAATGATAAATGAAGCACTTCAAACTGACAGGGTGGCATCTTTAATCAATGTATTGTTGACAACATAGCATGTTATGTTAGTTAAAATATCATTTGTGCTGGGAGAGAATTTGGAACAATCAACATATACATACAAGTAAAACAACAACAACAGGAAGGAGAAAAAAAAAGTATTCACACTTTTTCCAGTCATCACACACACGCACGCACACACAAACAGAAGCTAAAAGCTTGACAGTCACACTTACTAGTTCTGTCAAGCAGTTTTGGATATTCTTCTGTTGGTACAAAAATGATCGTTCTGACAAAAATAATAATTTTATCAAGTGTGATCGTCTCCCTAAACTGCCCTCTTTGCTTTCAGTCAAACTACTTGTTTTATGTACAAGTGAGAAGGCAGTATGGCCGCATCAGTTGTAAATAAGGATATTTAATGCAATATTTCTGGCATTTTTTTTCCTTTGTCATACAAAATAAGATTTCTCTGAGGTAAGAACCAAGACAGTATCAAAATAGTAAAATTAAAATTTTACTAAATGCACCCCCGTAATTGGAAAAGAAAAAGGACTATGACAGCTGGATAACAAATGATCTTACAGGTAAGAGCAGCGACCAAAAAAACCCAAAACAAAAAAAACAAACAAAACAGAAGGAAAATTTAACGTCTGATGCATCAGCGTGTGATTCGCTCAGCTTGTCTGTTTTTGGTGGAGAGGAATGGGAGTCGGTGACATCACAGGCCTCAATCAAGCAAAGCTAGCAGGGTCAGTGTCCATGACAAAAGGTTATATAAAATAAAATAAAAGGTCGCTGATGCTCTAAAAGTTCCAGCGAAGCTGCTCAGGGGCAGACCGCGATAGCTATGTGGAGCTCCCTAAGGGCATAACGTGTGAAGTTATGAATGTGAAGCAGCTGAATGTCGGAATCGGGTGCACTGCCGGGAATTAAAAGTTTTAAAGTTTTAACAGGACAGCAGCTCTGTGAGGATGTGTTGGAGCTGGACGCGATTAGGAGTAAATCACCACCTGGGACGACTAATAATGGCAGTTCACAACTCAAATGCGACTCGTCTCCTGTGGATCGCACTGAGTTAAGTCACTCTGGATCAAAGAGGTGGTACTTTTAACAATTTTAACTTATTTGTCCTGTGATGTCACCGGCTCCTAGCCCTCTACTAGAAAAATCCCTTCACTCTGAAAAGGCCAGTTCAAGAAATGACACCCACTGCATTTGTGACACTCGGCTAAGATGCTCTGAATGGAAAGTTGATCAACTCCAAAAGGCATTAGCAAGCGAAACCCCATTTCTACCAGGGCAACAAATTCAACAACAACCGTTCTTCAAAAGTTAAGGCAGTGATACTAAGGGCAATGCTTTGCTGGCCAGCAACTATGCTTCACCGACTACCGAAGCGTGGCCGGTGCATGAGAGTGTCAGAAAGTATTTGTTTTTGTTCCTTTCTTTTAACCTCTTGGCTGCCAAAAAGTTAAACTCGCTGGCGTATCACCACACGACTGTCACAACGCCATGTCTCCTTTCAGAATAAAAGGCCGGGAAGAATGTTGTTTTATTCCCACGACAAACAAGCACATTTGCATAAAAGGAATACCACGCAGTCCTTTAAAGGAAGAGAATGTCTCACACACACACATATATACACGCACACACACACACGGACACACAAAGACATCAGAATCAACATGTAACAAACATTTCAATCCAGGCGCCACACATATGCAGGTCATCTTTCATAAACACGTAGTTTTTAAAATCATCTTCATTCCAGTGAAGACGATTTCTGCAATGTATATTTTACATCAACTCTTGGTCTTATTAATAGCAATGACTGACCATTCACCATCATGAAGACCCAATCCAGAAACCTGACTCTTAAAAGTTCAGTGGGGATTTCTAATCTTGGGGCTTCTTAAGGGCTAAAAAAAAAAAGGTGAGATTTTAACATCACAACTGCTGTAACGATACGAACTGAATGTCTGTTTGCATGTAATCAAATCTGAATCTGGAAAAAAAGAAAACCAATGAGAATTAAAAAGAAAAATCACTTCAGATCTTCTAACTAATAAACCTTCCTCCTCCTTTTACACTACTCGTGATTTTGGGGTGTGATCGGATTGTGGATCAAACCTTCATGATGTGAATGCACTGTGGGCAACATAACAGCAAGTAAATGATCATATATACCTCCAGAGATGCACCAATAATTTGCGGTGGTAGAATGAGAGTACTTGATAAATACTGGCCTATTATAAATTTGGTTTTTTTTTTTTTACTGCTAAAATTCTTCATCGCTCATGCTTACGGTCCAGGTGTTCATGATTTCCTGTTACCAAGTACAAGTGTTATTGGTGCACCGCGGCATTATATCACGATCACCGTTTTCTTCCTTCACACAAAAGACGACGCTAAGTAGATTCAGACAGGTAAAAGTTTTTTTTTCCTAAACAGTTCTGTACAGGATACACGGAGAATGTTAACTTGTGTGGGTGTGGCTTTAGATTTTTCTTTCCATCAGGTTCTCTCTCACTCATTAGCTTCACTCTGCAAGCAGCCACCGAAAAAACGCATTCAAAAAAAAACCTACAATCATCTCAACTGCCCGCGTGTGTGTCGTCGAAGAAAAGGTCTGCCGACGTGCCGCCGGCCGGCAGCCAGCCAATAGCATTCGTTAAGCTGCGATGTAACCGGCCTCTCAGTGCAACACGCCGGACTTCAATTTAGGGCAGTAGCACAAGGATTTGAACGTTCTAACATCACAATCACGACTTCTCTTGCATCTGTCATATACTTTGCTTACAACAAAAACACATTTTCCTTCTGTCCCCCTCAACCACCCCCCACCCTCACCTCTAAAGGGGTTTGTCGCTGATCTGAGGAGTTTCCAAAATTCTCATTCCCCACTCTGCTGGAGAACCAACAAACAGCGTTTTGGAACAGAGAGTGAAATTCCAGGAAATTTAAGGGAATCTAAGGGTTTTAGGAACATTTTGAGGGGTTCTCAGGCTTCAAGAGTGGGGGTCTATTAACAGTGCACACTACCTCCATTTTTCTAGGCCGATAGTGGAGGCCAAAAGGTGAAAGGTTAAAAGGGGGAGGGGGGAGTTTGGATATCATGTGGGGTTTTAGCAGGACTGCACTCAGTGCAGCAGCTCTTCAAGCTCACTCTCTTTGAGCTTAGCATTGTCTCTGACTTCGTCAAACGTGTACGTCTTCACAATCTTCCCATTGAGAAAGACTGTGTGCAACAGGTCCTGGAGGGGAATGGAAAGGAAAACAAAAGTTAGCGCGGAAGGGTAAAGAGGGAAAACAAACGTGAGAATAAATGTGTTGGTATTAAATCATTTATACTACCTAGAAGCATTTAAGTACAGAAAAGGGTTTGTGTGTGCTACTGCGTGCAGTGAACTCACCCTGCCATACTCCTCAAAGTCACCCTTGCCCTCCTCCAGAGTGACAAAGTTGCCACTCTGTGTCCGGTGCAGAGACAGACGACCTTTCTTTGACCTCTTGTTGGGGTCTGCCACTGGATCCTTGAACACGTTCACCTGAGGTACAGAACAAAAATATATTTTTTAAAAATGTCACACTGAAACGGAAAAGACATTTCCAAGAAGTCTGTGGAATCTGTATTTATTCATCGATGGTCACGTATAAAACCCACTTTAAAGGGTTAAAAGTTGCTTATAAAAATGTAGACAAGCTAATTGATCCAGTCCTCACCCCTAGTCCGTTGGTGACCACGTAGCTGCATTTGAATGAGCAGTTGAGCAGATCTCTGGTCAGTTTCTGCAGCAGAGCCCCTCCAGACCCGAAGGCAATGTTCTCAATGGACCATCTGTGTTGCTTCATTCCCTCCACTATCTGTGGAACAAAATTACACAATCAAACCTTGTTGCCGCTTTAAATCTTTGCACATATGACGCCATGTGTCTATACCTCTTGCAGTGTGTTGATATCCACTCCGTCTCCTTGTATGACTCTAATGTAAGGAGGGAGAACCTTGAACCCTTTAGAGTTCTCCTTTGGTTGAAACTTCTTACCAAGAATCTCCAAAACCTATCAACAGTCAAAGAAGAGAGGATGGAGAAGGCGGAACAAAGAGGAACAGTTTCTTTTCCTGGCCGGGTTTCTAGATGAAAGTAAAGCTGTTCGTGTGAGCGCACCTTCAAAACTGTATCGAGCGGGTTTCCCGAGTCCGGTCGAACAACGAGCGGGGCATCTGCGCTGCGCGTCTCGATCAGCCCTCGTAGGTCTTCTCCCCAAATCTTCTCGCAGGCGTTGTAGATGTCGTAGCTGTCGCTGACTATGGACACAGGCACGTTGGGAAACTGCTTGATGATGTGCTCAAAAGCATCTTTTTCATGGTCTTTCCCCCATGCTGTGATGGTACTGCAGAGAGGATGGAAGCACAATTAAACATACATCCGAAGGAGGAGGGCAAGCGGCAGAAAAGACAGAACACAAGGATCAAGTGACAATGCAACAGATTGCCCAGAAGAGGGCGCTGCGCTCCAGGTTTTAGTCTAAGACGAGGCGCAACGGATTGTATGGCCCACAGAAAGTAAGCCTGGGAGAGTGAGAGAACTGAGGGAACTCCAACACCCTACCTGCCAAGTTCCTTAAAAATTGTAAGTGTACCTGTGAGAATTGGTATCTTTTAAAAGGAAAAGATCAAATAATTAAATAACCAAAATATTAATAATGTGTCTATTTAATGCATCATGCCATACAAGAATAATTTTGAACATAACTGTGTTCAAAATATTAGTGAAAGACAATTTCCCCTTCATACAGCGAAGGCCTAAAAAGACTCTTGAGGGTGACACACCTATTCTCTAAAAATCAACCCTCCCTTTCCTCTCCTGACATCAGTTACAAAGTGGAATTTCACTGCGACTCCTCCCACCGAGGAGGTAGAAATGAAACTGATTTCAGGAGGGAGGCCATTGCATAACAGTTGCTATAACAACTCCAGCCACTATCCCACAATGCACTGGTATGGGGAAGAAGGGTGCGCTGGAGCAGCAGTAACAGCGCTGGCGGCGAGTATGAAGCGGCTGTGCGTGTGCATGAGAGCGAAACAGAAAAGGGCGAGGTGTCTGTGAGCAGGATAAATGGAGAGAGACGTGCGCCAGGGCAGCAGCCAATCAAAACCCTCACTTCCAGCCAATCGCGGCACCATTCACCAAATGAAATAGACGAACCAGATAATAACTGCGAGGGTGACCAAGCACTAGTCAGGGGAGAAAATTAACACCAACATCAGCCAAATGGTGAATAAATATTCACTCTGGCTGACAGAATCTCTACACCAACAGCTTTGGCTGACAATTAGGTGTCATTTGAAGCAAGTTTCCTTCTCTGTAGCTGGATTCCTGAGCTGGATCTTGGCCAAAATGTACACCATTCCATCACAAGCAGTAATGGAGATGAACACAGTTGAGATTTTCCTATTGTACTTTCTGGGAATGTGTGATTACATGGCCTATATGCTGATAATTAAAACTGTGTGCAGTAATTTAACAGCCTGCATGGGTTGCTCATGTCTGAATTGCTTAAACTTTGTGCAAACCTTAGGAGCCCCTTTAAAGGACACCCATCGCTGCTTCATACTAAATCTCCACAAGTTTAAAAGCAGGTGATCACATGCTACCCTACACTCCAGCTAAGAACGGTACATTACACAGACAAATATTCTGTCTCCAAGCAGGGACATAAAGTCCTTTACAGATTAACGCTAAATAAACAAGGCCTTTAGCAAAGTGTGTGTGTATGTGTGTACCTGTGCTCAGCAGCGGGCACTGAGAAGCCTGGCACAGGGTCCTTGGTGCCATAGTACTTCTTAATGACTCCGATGCCAGCGACCGTGTCCGTGCCCTTAAAGTTGACCAGATGGGCGGAGGCTCCTATGCCAGCAGTCTGTAAATATGGAGGATGGGAGGGGTTATGGACCTTGAATTGTTTTAACAACCTTAAAGTGCCTCAGTGCTCTTTCCCTTATTGTCTGTCGTATTTGCAGCGGTGGATGCTCTTCGATGTCACAGAGAGGAGATAACTTTAATCATCTCAGGCACACGGCTCTGGCTTTAAGCGCAGGAGCCCCATCCACCTGCTGCTCAAACCTTCTGTTTGTCAGAGAAGATATGACTTAAAGGGAACGCTAAAGGACATTAATTGAACTGAGGGACCGCACCGAGGCCAGGTATTAGCTGCATGGGGATTATTTTTATTGAGAGTCAAGCAAATCTACTTTATTTGGATCCAAGAATAAAAAATATGGAGCTGGAAATCAGCATAATGGGTCCCAATTAAACAAAGTCTCATTTTCTTTGTCTTTGATGCCAAAAAAATCCCAATCAACATAAAGAACACACACGAAACACTCAAATTCCTTTTAGGAGTACAAAAATTAAGCAGATCTGAATCCTTTAGCTTCCTTCATACCTCTTGTGAGGACACACCCCTGTAGCCGAAGTCGTGCAGTTTATACTCTAGCTTCTCCAAGTTCCCAGAAGTCTCTAAGAGGTACTTGGCGAGGATCTTCTTCTGCTCTCTAGAGTTGGTCGCCACAGTGATGGGATACCAGATCTGAACCAGGATAGTCTGATGGAGCAAGAAAGGAGAGTTTAGTTCACCTTAGTGGACATTTATAAATGTTTCGGGGTGCCATTATGTTCCATAACAAAGTTTTTTCACATGCATTTATTATGGCAACTGCAAAAAAAACCCAAAAAGAAGCAGAAATTGTAGTTGAAGTTTTTCTTGTTTTGCTTTTTCCTGCAGGGAACAGACCGGTGACTGTCTGGCCCAATTCTTCTGCTTTCCCAGTATTTAAATGGTACTAAAACCCAAAACTAACAGGCTCAGAGGGATCACAGCAGTCTGCTCATTCACCAAAGATAAACTCTGGGAAGAGTACATTCCTTGCTCCATGTCAACTCTGGACCACAGTCAGTGACTTTAATAAAAAAACAAGTGGCTTATCTGTACTCTCCACCACCTGGAAAATTTTTTATGAATACACGGTTTCTGCAATCCGCAGCATAAAGCGCGCTTCTGTGAAAATCTGCCAGTGTTTTGCCGTCGCTTTCGAAAGCTCTTCTCCTTCATTAGATTCCTGAATCAGATTCAAGCTACAGTAAGAACAGATAACGCAGGCGAGTGTCACCTTTACTGGAAAGAGAAACCTATGTAATAAGGTCACCACAGGGTTATAAAGAAGAGCATTAAACTGACATTATGCAACTGCACACTGTTTTGCCACCGTTTAATGTGAGTAACATCAACCGAGTTCTGTGCTGCGTGCGTTAAACCTCATTAACAGCTGATAAAGGCAGCGAGCGAGAGCAAAATTCAAAAGCGAGCGAGAGCACACTTCCGGCTCCGATTCTTTGCTCGATTCCTAACAGTGCGCAGCATGTTTCTACTTCGTAACGCTGAGAAGGTCACATGCATCCTCAGCCTAATTATAATACCATAATATGGATTCATGTGACTGCCAAAGAAAGTCCAGTGTCCACGCACACACACGTTTGTGTGGCTATCTTTGTGAGGACATTCACTGACATTTAGCCTCCGACCCTGCCCTTTATCTAATGTTAACCTTAACCTTTAGCACAAGTCTCAGCACTCAAACAGCTCTTTGAAAGTGTTTCAGATAGTGTGAGCTCGTCCCCTCGCAGAGATTTATTCAAGTTGTTACTATTTTACTTTTGCAAACTGTAATTATCTTACAATTATACACAAAATCTCTGCGTGTGTGCGTGTTTGTTTCTTTGTCTGCCAACTCCTCCTAGACTATCAGGAGTTGAGCAATCAGACTTGGCACACGGGTACATCTTAGGCCCCTGAAGGCTATTTTCTATATCAAATATTATGATTGATTGATATGATTATGATGAGCAACAGGCTAAAATGAGCCATTTATAGAACACCTTATAAAAGTACTAAATCATTTTTATTTATGCAGTGATATATTATGACACATCACGCAGCCTGGTAACCACCTAGCGATGGGCTAAAACAACCGTTTGCTAACAGCACAAACAGACCAAACCAGACTGGAGCATGAATGTGTAGTAGTAATAACTGTGTTATGTGACAGTTAGTAAAGGACACTGTGTGCCATGGTAAAATGGGGCAGCAGTAAAAACAACACTAAGGAGGAATGCGCACACACACACACACACCAACATAACTACTCTGTCAATGTCCCAGAACAAAATGGAGGGTGATTAGGAACAACAGAGCAGGATGAGAATGGGGAAGGTAATGGCAAAAAAAGAAATGAAATAAAATAAAATAACAAGAAGAGAAAGCTATAGAGAAGAAAGGGGAAAAATGATGTGACAAAGAAGAAATGAAAAGAAGGTAAACCAGAAGGGAGAGGCAGTGAAGGGGAAAGAGATAAATAGAGTATGACCTAATAACGCAGCTCAAGGACACCAGGCTACGGCTAATTTTACTTCAGCCATGAAGAATAACCCTCCCATGTGTGTCTGTTTGTGTGTATTTATACCAGCCAGAGAAACGCACTAAATGTGTGTAAACGGGTGTGCGAATGTGTCGTCACAGTGCTCTTGGCTGTAGGTGACCTCCAAGTGCGATGCCATTACAGAGTCGAGGGCGCGCGCGTCACATGATGGCTTCAAATACAGTCCGCTTTCAGGATACGTTTGAGCTTCTGAACTTACTAACGTGCTGCTAAGCGTGTGCGTACAGATTATAAAAAGCTTTCTTTTTGCATCAACAGTTGTAAACAAAAGCAGGCCTGTTTCTGCTTAATCGTGGGCACCGCGCGACTCATTCGCAGGAGCGGTCAAATGTAATATTTACAAACAGGTTTGACACAGCGAAAGAGAAACCGAAGCGGCAGGAGTCAAAGACGAGGAAGAACGGAAAGTGAAAACACTGTTCTTGGTAAATGAATCCAGTTCGTGATAATCGTGATCTCAGAGAGGAGTCACACTGTGGATCAGCTCAGCGTAAAAAAAAAGAAAATAAAAGGATAATAATAATAAAATTGTTGAAGTTAGGAAGTTTAAAATAGGCTGCTAGGTGGATTTTGTTTGCATTTTACAGAGTCAGCAAAGTGGTATCAATATTTTCATCCTGATCTCAACAAAGAAGTGAAAAAAGTGCATTTTCCAGAACTGTTGAGCTGTTCAGTCTGCAGCCACCGAAACAGAAATTTCACTTCTTGTTTGGGTGTCAGAGTCAGGAATATCAGAACCAGTGTAAAACAGTGACCAACTACTAAAATTTTAACTACTCAATTAAATCCATCCTTTGAATGAATTCGCGGCGTCTTGCTTTTGTACTTTTTCAACTTGTGTGAATCTCTTTGCTGCGCTTGCAGCACAAGTAAGTCTCCAAGTGGGTATTAAGCAATAAACTATGACAAAACTGCAATTTAGTGAGATTTAAGAAGTCATGAGGTGTTGCAGGGCATGCTGCCAAGCTAAATTGTTTATGGCTTTTATAGAACTATTAACTCTCCATTGTAATAAATAGGGCATAAACGTTGCTAATGTCTTCCTTCTTCAATGAATTATCAAAAAACCATTAAATGGTATTACTAAGCTTAGCAATGTAGTTTTAGTAGCAATGTGATGAGCACTTAAAAAAAATTTCACTGCTCTATGAGGGCACAGGGGCACGAAATTTACAACGGCTTTTAACGTGATAGAGCTCTTCCAGTAGCGACACTGTGAAGGGGTTCTCCTGTGATTTAGCACTGCACTGAAAAGCAAGAGAACCCACACGGGGCAGATTTAAAGGACGGTCAAAATCGATGTTTTTGTAATAAATTACACATAAAAAGTAGACCTTAAATCCTTAAAATGAGTAAAACACGGGCACTGTCATGTCAGGGCCCCGACCTGGGCCCGTAAAAACAAACAAAGCAAACGTACCTCCACCCAGTTAGTGAGCCAGTAGCATTCAGGGTCAGTGCTCTCCACTGTGAACAATACGTTGCCTCGAGGAATGACACTCCCCTCTGGCACGGCCTTGATTTCAATGGGCAGGTGTCCATTGTATTTCTGTAAACACAAAGGCACGTATGCAAACACAAGTCAGTATCATGGCTTCTTCTTCGCGGCTTGTACCGAGTCGTTGGCACACATTTGGCAGCGATACAGTTTCTCGTAAAGTTGGACCTTGTGCTTGTGGAGCCGCAGTACTATTATGCAAAAAATATACACGTTTCAGACTTGATGTGAAGTTACAAAAGTGTACATATAGTAAAGTGTCTATATCCTGATACATGAATAAAAACCTAAGAGTCAAATCCATTTTCAATACCACAAGGAAAAGAAATGCCCACAGAAATTAGCAGGCATAATTCTTTTTCAAAGCTTTTAGACTTTTCTCTGCCTCAGTCTCGGACTTTAAGAGAAAACTCACATTTTTTTCACACACAAATAATGATTATTATCCTGTTAAATCAACACACTCCACACTCCTGATGTGCACGTCTCAGATCTCTCACTTCTTTGATACATGCGACATCAACTTCACAGTGTTTCATGTAGAAACACGAGGATACACTTGTGTATATGTACACACACTTTCAACTTGTTCCTCAATAAACACAGTTCCTGAAACAGTCTATTGCTTGTGGACTCTACCTACAAATATGCCTAGGAATTGTTTATTTTGAGAAAAAAAAATTTTTTTTAAAGCACTTTTAGTACTCTCTTACCTCCAAAATATAAGTCCACCCCTTCTCATTAAAAACATCATCCTGGAAGTGTTCTCTGTAGACCTCCTTCGCCTCCTGAATCTTCTCTGGAGTCACTACTTTTCCTGGAGAGCAGGAAGGAGGTGGGGAATAAGGGAGGGAGCAGCAGAGTGTACAGAGAGAGATGTTGCTGAAACAAATACTGCAGAACTGGAGCGCTGCACAACTGTCCGCAACGGTAATCAAATTTAAAGCTGCTGAAAAGGCATCTTTGTCCACAAAACATGTGACACCAACTACCTCCCTGTTCCACTTCAAGACTGACTGGTTTCTAGATCCTGGAAGCTATTATTACAATATGCCACAGATACTGTATTAGATATTAGGAATTTAAAAGAAAAATCTTGACATTTTGAGAAATTAAATTTGCTTTTTTTGTTGAGGGTTATGTGCGTGTATTATTCCCATAGCCATGAAGCGTGAGTGGAGCTGGCTGTTTTCTTTGGTTTCTAGATTTTATACTAAGCTACTTTAATGTAACCCTCTTGCAAGAATGAATGATCGGGTTAAAATCTCTAATGGTGAGCCCCCCTTTTTTTAATCGAACACATTGGTTTGGGTAAACAAAGGTTCTGTTTTCACTTTCACTATGATTTTTTCCTTGTTCATGAAATTAATTAACCACACTTTTGGTTAGAGGATCAAGGAAGCATCTCTAGTAGATGGCCTAATCACTGCGCTCCGAGGGACGCGCTGCCGAGCCAGCTTTTCTCCCTCAGACAGTGAAAGAGCAGCTGTGCTTTTGTCTTCTCTGCCTGTGTTCTCTGTTACCCATGGCACTCTCTCCGCACCTCTGTTACCACACCATGAAATCCGCTTAGGAGACATGAGGGAGATGCATTCTTTCGACACTCTCTCGCCCTCTCAGGATCACATTAAGCAACGTGAACGTCAGCGTTAATCATCTTGAGTTAATTAGAGCATAGAATGTTTTGGGCTTATTTCAGGCTGGTCCAGCTTTCGCCCTTCTTTCCCAACCTGGATCCTTTGTTTTATGTTTGTTTTGTACAGTCTAATCAATGTGAAGCACACTGTAACCTTGCTGTTTTTCCAAATGAATAAAAGAACTGCTGCTGCAGGCCTGAACAGATTCCACCTGCCCTGCTGAAGTGTCCTTGAGCAATGCAATGCCTCTGAAGAGCTTGAGGCATTGCTAGTCTGTAACTGACCCTGTACGCTGACCTTGCCCTGTAGAGGGAAGAGCAAAACAATAAAGTGCTCCCACAGGGACCAATCAAGTATTGTAAAACGCCCTGCAAAGACTGGATGTTGACTAGGGCTGCAACGATTCATCGACGTAATCGATGAC
>JAVDPK010000281.1:517119-530480 GCA_034780415.1 Cichlasoma orientale | reverse complement strand
GATTTTGTACCTCTCCAGGTCCACAATAAGTCACCCCTAGGGTCCATCTCTGTACTTACAGGGAACTTTCCTGATAATAGTACCTTTTGGGTACAAAAGTTAACCTTTATTTTTTTGTGTGCAGAAATCTCTTAGCCTAGCTTTCCAGTAATTTCTTTAAGCAGTCTTCGGGAATAATTCTAGTTCAAAGTTTTTCTTTGGATGTTGGCTGGCTTTTGCTCTCTTCTCTGTCAAGATGATCCCACACTGCTTCAATAATGTTGAGGTCCAGGCTCTGGGGAGGTTAATCAATGACTAATAGTGTTCCACGTTCTATTCAGGTATGCTGTTACTGTATTGGCAGTGAGTTGGGGATCACTGTCATGCTGAGAAATTAAGCCATAACCAATCAGATGCTTTCCAGATGATATTGCATGGTGGCTCAAAATCTGATGGTACATTTTCGCTTTCATAATTCCATCAATTTTGAGAAGAACTCCAACACCATTGACTGAAAGGCAGTCCCAAACCAGACAGAGCCTCCACCATGTTTTATAGGTGGCTGTAGACACTCACTGTTGTATCTCTCTTGTGACCTCCTTTGTACATACTGAAAAAACAAACAAACAAGCAAAAAAAAAAAAAAAAAATGGATTCATCACTTCATCAGACCTGTTGCCACTCATTTTTTAGTCCAGTTTATCTATAATTTGGCATACATCAGCCTTTTCTCCCAGTTTCACTTCCTTGACAGCCACCCTTCCACTGAGACCATTTCTGATGAGGCTTCAGTGAACAGTAGATGGATTAACTTCATGCATCTCACAGGTCTTTTGTCAGGTCTTTATTGGATCCTATTTACTGAGGACATGACTTTCAGATATTGTTCATCTGTAATAGTTTTTTTTAGACCTGACACTACTTTTGTCCTCCACTTGTTCAGTTTCTACAAAAAATGCTGAGGTTTGCCAAACTTTTGGCTAATAGCTCTTTGGGAATCACCTTGTTGGTGCAAAAATTCTATTTTATGCTTGTCAAACTGTGTTAACTTTGGTATTTTTATAGATTCGATTAAAGAAATGGGAATAAATGATGTGTTTTTATAAAAGACTGCTAACGACAAAGTGCCTAAATATACTATTTAGAATTGGTTCTTTGCTTACGTGGCTGTTATGTGTAGATACTGGTTCTTCCCTTGAGTTAGGTGCCATTTTTGCTTGAATGATTCATAGGTCAGTGTTAAGTGGCTTAATAAACAAAACACCATCAAAACACTTGGAGTATGGTCAGATACAAGGACCGGACTCAAAATGAGTAAAAAATCAGTAAATATCCAAAGAAAGACTTTGAAAGGAGTGTAGTATAATATGACAATTCTTAAACTGAATTGAATTAAATTGAATTGAATTGACAATAAAGGATAGCTGTCACATTTTTATATATATATATATATATATATATATATATATATATTATTTTCAAATCCCCTCTTTTCAGTATTAATTGTGACCGTTTCACAGAAAATTTGTTTTTTTCCTTACCAATTTACATCTAATTCAAAATGACATTTAACTCCAGCAACTCCAGAGGCTTCTCATTTAGCTGGTAATGGTAATATATCACTGCAGACAGGAAGCTGCCAATCACATTTGGCCAAGCTGTATCAGAATGCTAATGTTTGGCTCACAAATTTCATGTGCACACATGATGGAAAATTGATTTGAAATGAGAAAAAAAATTATGTATTCAGAATTAAACCTTTTGCAGAATAAGCTTTTAGTGGGAAATAAAAATGAAAAAAAAAATTACACTGACGTATAAAACTACAACACCTCTATTCTGGACCTTTTATTTAAACCAATTGTTTTAGGATTGTTCTTATTTATGATGCTTTCATAGTGCTTTGGCTTTCATTAGACAAATTGATTAGACAGACAAAATTATGTTTGTTATGTAAAATAGAATTACGATTATACTGTCACAAGATTCATATCGCACAGTATGGTTTATGATCTACAACTAAGGCCGTAAAATGGTGTCAACTTATTAGACAAAAAGTGTTTTATGACACGGGTCCTTCACAAGTCTATAAAAAGAGTTGGTCACAATGTTAAAATGAATCAAGCTGACAGGCAACTGACTTGGTAGTGAATAGGCGGTAAATCTGAGTGCCCCAGAAGAGATACCTGATTGTTACAGAAGGCCTTAAAAACCTTAAATCTTTTTGTGTAATATGTCTTGAGAACAATGTGGAAAAATATTTTTTTTTGTCCTTAAATCTATTTAGATGAGTTCTTGTGGCATATTCTATCCTTTATATTCATGTGTTTTACCTTCTACTGTATTATGTCCAGCTCTGAACTCTGAAACTTCATCTTTTATAAAAATTACTGCTGACTGAGGTGTAAAACCTCTGAACTCACTGAACCAACCCTCTGCCTCTATGCCGCTTTTTTTCCTGTCTTCCTCTCTGTCCCCTTCTCCAACTTCACTGTCCTTCACTCCTCCTCGCCAGTCTTCCAGTCTGCAGTGTCATTTATCTCACTAAAAAGTCTAAAAGCATGGCAGCATTCTCTCCCGCTTTTTACCCACTACTCAGTTCTTTCCCCCACTTCTTCCTCTCTTTCTTGTGCTCTCTGTACTTGGAATCAGCGGTAATTGCTTATCTAGGGAGAAATAAAAGCTAGGTAAATGGTTACCTGTGTGTGAAAGAGACAGAGATAGAGAGAGAGAGTGTGCGTCTTGTAGAAAGAGTCGCTGTATGGGCCTTTACATGCAGGGGTGTGTGTGTGTGTGTGTGTGAGACAAATGTGAATAGTTCTACAGATGGCCTATAAAAGCAGCAGCTTGTAATGAAGCAACTGAGACTGAAATCATGGTTATGGTAAACTGGGGAGAGACTGAAATAGGGAAAGAGAGGCAGAGATAGATAGATAGATAAAGAGAGAGAAATGAGAGGAGGAAGAAGTGTGGGTATGAGAGAATAAATAAGAGAGGGCAGGCAACAATAAACCATGGAGAAGAGCATGGCGTAGCTGCTGGCTACTGAATAAACTAGTGTAATGAAAGTATGTGATGTTCACAATAAACTAGGCAGGGAAGAAAGAAAGGAGGCACAAAGAAATGGACATAAGGGTTGATTTAAGGGTTGGTTTAGTAGTAGTGGTTAAAACAGGGTATGAATAGAAAGGGTCAAACAAGAGGGATGCCATCGAAGTTTTTAGTTGAGGATGGGGAAGGGGGAAGCGGAGGGGGGATAGGCAGATCAAGTAAAAGGACGAGGCGCAGAGGAGGAGAAGGGTTAAAAACACTGGAAGTGAAAATGGAATCTCAACAAGGGAGCTGAAACAGATGGAGAAAAGGAGTGGAAAGAAAATAATAATAGGGAAAATAGATAAAGGGGGAAACTGTTTGAAGACGATAGATAAATGGAAAAAGTGATAGACACACCGGTTAGACGCCAAGTGGCTAAAATGGGAAACTGTTGGTTAGTGCGTGCCCTGGATTTCACCCTGAACCACCAATGTTAATGTTTGCGCGTGTGTGCGTGCGTGTGTGTAGGTGTGCATGTGTGAGTAAATATGTGCCTGATGGGATGCTCAACAACAGCAAACATCCTGACACGAAGTGGGGCCACGCTGACTGGTAAAATCAATAGGCCAACAGGTCGCAACACTAGGCCAACCTGACATCCAATCACAGTACAGCACAGGGGGTCGCCATAGTGATGGATGACCACGGTTTTCTCTGTGTGTGTGTGTGTGTGTGTCTGTGTGTGTGTGTGTGTGTGCGCGCGCACACGCGTGCGCACTAATGTCCAAGTGTGTCTTGTCAGTGTGTGTTTCTCTGTCACTGTGTGTGTGGCGATAAGGAGAATGGCAGTTGGAGGTGGGAGGGAGGGGCATCTATCAGGGTCTTTAGCAAAGCGGTTTTGCTCTCTCATTTCTGCTTTCTCTCATGCCCCTGAGCACCGCAAGTAAATAGATATACCCTCAAAAAAAAATGATTACAATATTGATCTCGAGCATTTTTTGTGATAAACAGTTGTGTGCAGAAATGATTTCTGTTGTGTAGTTTTTAAATGATGCACATGCTCGGTCTACTGACCTCGTTACTTTTAATATTTACATTTGATGTTAAAAGAAATTTGCAAGTTTATTTTAAAGGAAAATAAACGACCACTGGATTGTGGCCACATAAAAATTCAAAGTATAAATGCCCACATAATCACCAGCACTGTGGCTAAAGAGGAAGGAAGTGAATGTAATTGAAAAGGTAAGACCGTGAAGTCATTTTATAAATGAAACTATCAGCAGACAAATTTAAGAGTCATATCATCCATTCATTTGCTGACATTAAATCTTCTCTACCTGTGTTGTGAATAGTAATTGCAGTTCTTTTTTTGCTGCTGGTATGATAGAGCGTGCCCTGCAGCTGTGCTCTGGCTTTTTCGACGCTTATTGTGTATATTTCAGCAGTCCGAGGAGTAAAGTCTAAGGTTTCTTGTGACATTTTAAGAATATGTGCCTCTCATTTAGGAGCAATCGGAGCACACTCTTCCTCACCACCACTGCTGATTTCTGTTTTTCTAATCTTTTCTCTCTTCCTTTAACTTTTTCCCTTCTTGCGTCTTTTGCTCCACGTGTCCTGGTTGTTTCCTAGTCCTATCTGTCATGTTGGGCATCCCATTTCTTTCTCTCTCTGCCCCACCATCCTCGCAGTTCCAGCCTCCCCCTCACCCCTATCTGTCTTGTTCCTGCTCCCCCTCCCTAACCCCGCATCTGTCTGAACTGTTTCATAGTTGTATCAATCAAGTTCAAACAATAAGACCAGAGTTGCTCCCTGTGCGCCCATCTACTTCCTGTTTTATGGCTTGTAATACCTCTTCTCCCCCTCTCCCGCTCTCTCACTCCCTCTCACGCTTGTTTGTGCGTCTGTGCGTGTGGATGTTTATAAGCCTACAATTGTGCATACGTCTTTGGCACAGAACTGTAAATTAATCTAGAGGGAAAAGTGGGATTGAAAAGAAACTTTCACATTTCCACCCTCCCTTTCTCTAAGACTTTTGTCTGCTTTGACTGGGAAGGCAATCCAACTGCCCGTTTACTGCCATCACTCTCGACAGTGTGCATTTGTAAAGACCAGTAGGCTCCCAGCTATGTCTGTGCTTTGAGCAATACGCAAGAACAGGCTGTAATGGAGGTATTTAAACTGCATCACCCCAATGCAAGTGTCTTGCTTTTCTGACCTCAGTACTGTTTTTTGATGACAGGCGCACTGGGACCTGGCTGTAACACCATGTCTACACAGTAGACACAGTGTGAGCAGCACATTAGCAGAGCAGCAGCAGCTCTGATTCAGTCACAGTATTGAGCTGTGGGTCACCTGTATTTTGAAAGTCCTCAGACCACAAGACATAATCACATAATTATTGGTGTCTCCATGTGTGCGCGTAAAATACAGGAAACTAGACTACATGCGTAAAAACATGTTTGGATTATGAGTGTAAGCAAAGCAGCTTAAAATGTTCACTTGGATTGACTGAACTTGGTTGAAAAGTATCTGTTTAGTCAGATGTGTGAGTGCATGTTCTGACAGAAGTGGACACATCACTGAACAAGAGCTGGACATGTAATGAGTTATGCCTGACTTAAGGGACATGTATAGTTAAATATTTTAATCCAATTAATCCCAAAACAGAAACAAATCTGAATCTTTCTCTTTTTTTTTAAATTCTTTTACAGAACTCCACAGTTCATCTTGTGGAAACCCTGGTGTCCCACCCAAAGCAGTGCTAAGTGGCGGAGGAAGATTTGCTGTAGGAGACAGTGTGCGGTACAGCTGTGTCCCTGGTTATGTCTTAGATGGTCATGCAACACTCACATGCATCACCAATGCTGGAAACGCCGCCGTCTGGGACTTTCCTGCTCCCATTTGTCGAGGTATGTATTGCACCTACTAGTGTTTTTGTGTGTGTGTGTGTGTGCGTGTGCGTGCGTGCGTGCGTGTGTGCGTGCATGACTAGATATGAAGAGTTTTGTTTCAGTACAATCTCAGAATGTACATCCTCATTGTACATTCTGTTTATAAAGACATTCTATTCTATTCTAGTATGAAAATAAATTCAAAATCTGACCCCTACTCTCTAGAACTAGAAGTACATGTCTCAAATGGAAAAAAAAAAGAGAGGAAAAATGCTGAAAATGTTCTAATTATTTCTAGCAATCTTCAAAATATGAGAAATGTTGACCTCCATGTGGAATTTTAGGGAAAGAAAAAGAAACTCTTCATATATTTATGTGTACTCTGTAAGTGTCCTTGAGAGAGACATGAAGACAGACAGACTGCATGTGGGCAGAACAAGGCTTGTGTGCATGGGTGTGTGCAGGCACAGGATGATGCAGGCAATACACAAATTCTTGTGTACATCTACATGAATTCTACTGCGTGGGTGTGTGTGTGTGTCAGCTATGTGTGTGGAATGGAAGCAAAAGTTTTCTAAAGTTTGCTACTTTCTACTTGAAGATTTTTAATCATTGTCGTTTGCCACACTCCAGCGTTTATGAGATTTTATAACAGACGTGTTTACTTTGCAAACTCGAACAACCTTAGTTTTGATTTTTGGTGTGATTTTGAACGGAGCCTTCAAAGTGTTGAGGATTTTGGTTTTGACTGTTATTACGTCATTTTCTTCTTAATAAATTAAACAACGCATGCTAGTAAAGATTTTCAAAGTGCAAGGTTTCAATAAACAACATCTTAAATATATTCTTTTACACCTGATATAATCACAGAGAAAGATCATAATACCCATGGTAACCTTCCAGGGATTGCAGATAGAGCTGGCATGTGTGGCTGCATCTGGCACTGGTCCAGGCTTTCATGTTAAAAATAATAATAATGTGCTTTAGCACTTCTTAAAATCTACACATTTTAATTGTAATACTTCTGCAGTGGACATGCTTGCTGTAAATTGTGTAGAATCTGCAGTTCCCCTGCTGCTGAAAGCTCATTATTTTACTTTGCCAATCAATGTTGTTGAGTCCCAGTGGCTCTCGTTGCCCCCCATTTATGAAACTCCGTGTTTCAAGTTCACCAAACAGGCAACAAAGGCACACTTTTCTCAGCAGCTTGAGGAATAAAAGCAATGGTGTATTGGACGTACAAGTGACATAAAGATGTTTCCGTATATGCTCGGCCTTGGGGGACCCAAATCAAAAGCACCATGCTTGTGTCATTTATTACTGAAGTTATCTATTGAGTTCATGTTTGACGTGGGCCCTAATTATAAATATCACATGCCATCATTGGGGTAGGGTCATTCTGTCACTCATTTTGCAGGACTCAAACACAGGCATGCTAATATTGTTTCATTGGGTAGGTGAACCAAAAAAAGCCATTCTTTTTTTTTTTTTTTAAATTGCATTATTTTGAATATTTGCTATTATTTAGAAATACAGAATGTAGGTGCAACATTAACTCACTGCAGTAGAAATCACTCCACCTTTCATTTCTAAGAGTAAAATCTATTTATTTATTTGTTTATTTTTTGTATATTCATTCTCTGTACATGCACAGACAGATTTTCAGGGACAGTTACAGTCCACATTCAGAAAGACCTGCCATTCTTGAGAGATCACTGCTTTTAGCTGCTCTTCACAAGAGGAGTTATGTTATAGAAGTGTGTTCTCAACATTTTTCGCATGCATACAGTCGTAAATCTTCCCACATTCTCTTTTCTTCACAGTTAAAAATATGCATTCACTGTGGTACTGCTACTAATATTGGTCTTATCAGACCTGATAATAAAGCCCCAATATTCATCAGGCTTCTTTTTATATTTTTGCCAAGGCCTATCGCCTGTTTTTTTTTTTTTCTCAATATATTTTAGTCTTACTGACATGCTTTTTGTTTTGTTTCTTTTTTGGATTATTCACAGGAAGATAAACTTACTTTGTCAACCAAATATTAGAGCGATAATACCATTATCATTTTTTTTTTTTACATTTAAGTCATGTTGTATGGTGTTGTACCTTTCACATTACAGCACAGCCTTGTGTGCATGGCGATTTTGTCTGAGGACAATTCTATTCTTCAAAAATGAATGCTTCTGAATTAAATGCCTTTTAAATTGACAGAAAGACACAGTCGATGCAGTCAACCCTCTGTGACTGAATTTTAAAAACCATCCAGGAAATCTCAGAATTATCTTATGATGAGCAAATCCAGTGTGCTGTAAGCTTTAGCTCTGTCTGCCTCAGTCCAATTACAAATTAAAGAAAATCCTGTCCGTTAAAGATTTAAAGACCATACCTTGTGCTTTTGTTTCCCGTGCTTTGACTGCTTCAGTTCTGTCTGTGTAGGAATCAGTCACCTACCTTATCTCGCTTGCACTAGTTTAGCAGAGGCACCCCTGACTAGTAATGAGTTCAAGATTTTTTTTTTTTTTTAAGGCACTGGGAAAACTAGCACCAGGTGACATCTCTGAAATGAGTCCTTATGCCACTTTTAGACCTCTTACTTAAGCTGACTAATCATTCCTCTCCATTGTTAAACTCCAAAGGGATCAGGAGTTTTATTTAATGAGCTTTTTTTCTTTTTGTTTTCTTTGTCTCTATGCATTTATGTGTGTTTATGATTTGTAATTTTATCCAGATATTCACTGCTTTAATTTATGTAATTCCTCTTCCCGTGTCTCTGTTTTATTTGGTCATTGCAGTGTTTTGACTAGTTTAACTATCTCCTAATTTTCTGGCTCTGCAAAGCAATTTTGGTGAGCATTCGCTACTTTTAAATGAGCTCTATAAAAAAAAAATTAGTTAAGCTGATATACACAGAGATAGTACAAGGATTTCTCCTTACAGCTCGACCATGAACTGAATTTTTAAAAAGTAAAGTTCGTTTAATTTCAAGCTGTTTAATCAGTGATTCTTTACGCCTTCTTCTGTGTTCAATCCAGTCCAATAACACTCATGACTGCCAAGTGACATTAGTGACCTGAACTTCCACAGGCACAAACTTAATTATAAAACTGAACTTTGCTGTTCCACCTGAATGCTTTCTGGTTGTAGATCTGATAAGCAATACAGAGTCAGTCATCCAGAAGAGGAACACACAGGAGAAACAACTTACACTTCTCATAAAGGACCTAGACATCATCGTCATTTGTTTGTTTCCTTAAATGGAATATCTCACTTTCCAAAGTGGAAATAGAATTATTGGACAAACGCTCCCCTTTTGAGGTTCTGCCTCTGTACACCACCCCAGTGGATTCTAAATAATCAAACAAGATGCAGACTTTGAACTTTCGCTATAGTAATGTCAGTGCACGTTAGGGAGAGAATCCATAGGTTAAAAGCAAATAAACAAACAAACAAACAAAAAACAGAGTAAGAGCAAAAACTTTAAGAGTGGTCAAATCTACAATCTGGTGCATTCTTAAAAAAGGAATGCACTGACCAGCTCAGTAACACTAAAAGGCCTGAAAGACCATAAAAGACTAAGGTAGATGATTGTAGAATTATTTCTATGGTTATGTAAATTTATTTTACAACATCTAACCAAGTCATAGGAGGTAGGCTTATCATTGTCTGCAGGGCTACGATCAACAGACGCCTTCATGAATGAATGGAAATACAGAGGGTTTAAAATAAGGTGGAACAAGAAGGCCAGATTAAAACATAAAATGTCTAAAAGATGCTGCACAGTTCTGAAAACACTTATTTTGAAAGATGAAACCAAGATGAACTAGAATGATGGGGGCATATACTGTACCACATGGTGGAAGCAATGTTATGGCATGGGCATGTATGACTCCCCGTGAAACTGGGTCACTAGTGTTTATTCATGATGTGACTGCTGAGAGAAGTAGCAGGATGAATTCTGCTCAGATTCAGCCTAATGCTGCAAAACAGATTGGACAGCAGCTCACCGTTCAGATAGACAAAACATAATGCAAAGGCAACCATAAAGTTTCTCAAGGCAAAGAATGCAACATTCTCCAATGGCCGAGCCAGTCACCTGATCTCGACCCACCAGAACATGCTTTCAGACAAAACTGAAAGCAGAAAGACCCAAAAATGTGACGTCTGTGGGGTCTAGACTTCAGGCAGTCATCATCTGCAAACAATTTTTAGCCAAACATTAAAACGATCCTTATATTTAAAATTATTTTAGTTATTTTTTAGCTTCATGCACTGAAGAAATACAACGAAATGGATCACTTAGCCCAAGGGTTACATGCTATATTTATACAGAACTGTTTAAGAAACCTATCACAAAGAACTAATGGAGTAATTACCTTCAAGCAAAGCAGACATGAAGTACTCTTAGAACATATTTACACCAGGTACAAGAAACACGCCCCCTTACCACCAGCGCAAAGGTTGATTATAATAAGAACATGGTGGTGTTTAATTACTTTGATAAGATTGTTATCAAACGATTATACAAAATTTTAGCTGGATTCTTTCTTACAATTTCTCTTTTCTGAACAACTGAAAACAGCAGTTTTGACAACTAAGGAAATGATTTCACTCACCAGAGTACAGTTGAGTTTTAATTTTATTTTGGGCAGTTTCTACTAAAATCAAAGGAATAAGTGCTGCAATCATTTTATTACACAGGTGACAACTGTGCTGTAATAGCAGTCATCAGTCATTTTTACAGTGTGCTGTGACACTGACACAGAAATGCAGAATGTCTGTATATCTGATATCATAAAAGGAGCAACCCCCCCCCCAAAAAAAAAAAAAAAAAATAGATGTGCTGTCAATTTAAGGACTAGACCTTGTAAAAATGTGTCATGTCTGTGTAGTTTCCCTGATTAGCGCTGCCTTTTGTGCACTGCTGTCCACCAAAACCAGCCAGATACATCCAACAATGTGATGAATTGTTAAACAACATACCTTAGTGCACAGGAAACTATGATTTGAGTTTTCTGAGGAAGAAGATTGCATGGAGAGCAAAGGAGTGAGAGGGGGAAATAGGGGAAATAATAACCTCATTGCCGGATTAGCAATGTCTCTGTCACGATGTCAATGAGGCTAAGAGGAGCTAAGCTATTAAAACGTTCACATCAAGTTAGACGCACACACTTACATAACGAAACAACAGCCCTTTTAGTTTACACTTGTCTATCGCTAACGCTCTCTCTCACACACTCAAACACACACACACACACACACACACACACCCTCCCCGTGCCACCTTCTCCAAATCATACATCATAACAGGTCTCACTACCATCTTGTAAGCCTTCCCTTTCACTCTTGCTGCTATCCTTCTGCCACAAATCACCCTGACACTCATCTCCACCCACTCCACCCTGCCTGTACTTTCTTCTTCATCTATTCTGCACTTTCTGTGGCTTTGGCCCCAGGGATTTAAACTCATCTACCTTCACCACTTCTGCTCTTTGCAGCTTAAATGTTACACCCGTCTAACTCCCCTTCACACATGAATTCTGTATTGGTTTTCCTCTTCTCTCCAGTGCATACCTCCATCTTTCCAGGCTCTCTTTCACCTGATCTCTACTCTCATTACAGATGACAATGTCATCTACAAACATCATAGTTCACTGCCTGATCTCATCTGTCGACCTGTCAATCACCATTGAGAAGAAGAAGGAGCTCAGAGCTGATCCCTAATGTAATCAAACCCCCACCTTGAACCCATCTGTCACTCCTACCACACAGCTCATGACTGTCTCACTGTCCTCATAGATGTCCTGTACCACCCTCACTAACTTCTCTGCTACTCCTGATTTCTTTTGAGTACCACAGTTCCTCTCTTGGCATCCTATCATACTCTTTCTGTAGAGAAAGCACAACTCCTTCTGACCTTCTCTATAGTTCCCCATCAACATGAAGCCATACTGCTGTGTAGTGATTGTCACCTCTCTTCTTAACATGCATTATATTGCCAAAAGTATTTGCTCATCTACCTTCACATGCATATGAACTTGAGTGACATCCCATTCTTAATCAGTATGGTTTAATAGGATGTTGGCACACCCTTTGCAGCTATAACAGCTTCAACTTTTCTGGAAAGGCTTTCCACAAGGTTTAGGAATGTGGTCAAAAATTCCCATAAACATTCTTCCAGAAGTAAATTTGTGAGGTCAGACACTGATGTTGGACGAGAAGGCCTGTCATCTCTTCTCTTTATCTGAGTGTCCAAAACATACGGCCGCAGATCTGATGATATGATTACAAATCAATCATCGACCTGTGACCTAGGGTGTCCTCGTGCCAAGTACACTTATAGGCATCCTTATATTCAAAAAAAGTGTTTGTTATGGACAAACTGTGATTTTCACAGAAGTCCAATAAGAGAACACCACTTGGGTTCAGATCAGGCAGTCAATTCCTCCTAATCTTGCCCCTCCAGGTCTTACTGTCGCTGCCCACATTAGTATTCAAGTCTCCCAGTCCGGCCCCGTGGTCTAACTCCCACTACCTGACACTCTCCCTTGCGCACCCTCCCCAGGCCTGGCTCCAGGGTGTGGCCCCAGTAACCCTATCCCAAGCAGGGTAAAACTGTTCCCTTGATCACTCTGTCATAAGGGTTGTGGAATAGCTTTTTGTCTGGCCCCTCACCCAGGATCAATTTGCCTTGGGAGACCCTACCAGGGGGCAGAACACTCCAGACAACATAGACCCTAGGATCAGTCAGACACACAAACCCCTCCACCACATTAAGATGGCAATTCGCGAAGGGGGATATGTTAGTTAATACCCTGATTAAAAAAATGTAAAAACATATTGTTGAGTCACAGTATTGTACACAAGAGTAACATGCAAAGGTACATACAATATGTGCTATTGCAAGTCTATGGACATGTGAGTTTATATGTGCATTTATGCATTGCCAGTATGTGTGATTTGTTTGTGTAGAATTATTCAGAGGACAGAAGCATCCATAAGCATCCACCTTCACACAAATATACACACAGACATGAGGAAAGCTGGCCTGGAGAAAATTTCATCATGATCTCACAGAAAAAAAGTGTTTATGAATATTCATGGTTTGGGAAATTGTTTGCTTGAGTGTCTATTGTGGGGGGTGGTTGAAGTGAAAGACCATCAGTAAGAATAGGGTATACCTGCATGTTATAAAGATTTTCTGTGGTGAAAATGTGGGAATTTAGGAGAAATGGGTCTTGTGCATGTGTGTCATGATGTGCAAATACCTGCAAGCACACCATAAACACACACAGAGAGACAGAGAGAGAGAGAGAGAGAGAGAGAGAGAGAGAGAGAGAGAGAGAGAAAGAAAAAGAAAGAGGGCAAAGCAGAAGGGAAGAGCCAGAAGGAATGGAAGTAGGGGATTGTTGTTGGAATTGAAAAAGTAATAATGTGACAAAACTTGAAATTAGACTG
>JAVDPK010000281.1:474820-493209 GCA_034780415.1 Cichlasoma orientale | reverse complement strand
TTCTCCACACTATCAAGAGTCCAAAGCCCTTTCTGCCGCACCCTGGTTCACAAGACTAAAATAAATTTAGTAATTTTGGCCCATGAAAAGTCTATCACAAACCAATTAGACATGAATGAATTTGTCACAAAGTTTCCCCAAAGAAACAGAAGATTCTGTAGTTTTCACATTTTGCATTTTTGCAGTTGCTGTTCTCTTTTTGTTCTACTGTTGTATCAAAAAAAAAAGAAAGGAAAAAAAAACCTATATATAATCCAGCCACAGACGCCATCACTCCAGATAAATGGAGAGGTTATATATGTATATCTTTGTATCTAGGGCTGTATTCAACCCCCCAAAAACAAACAAATATAGCCTAAGTCTACGTTTATATTTGCCCACCTACATTTTCAGTCTGCCCACCCAACTACAGTGGGCTAGAACTTGGCCTGGGTGTGAGCAGGATCAATTCTCTAAATGAGGAAAAGTAATGTCTTTTGCATTTGCCAAAGGAAAACACCTTTGTTCCACATTTTTTGCTACGTCGTAGAATAGCAGCCAAAGAACATGAAGCCAGATAGTGCAAACACTGTCCTTTTTATGCATCACTTTCCATATTCACTTATAAATCAACGCAAAAATAATTTACTCAACAAGTACATTAAGACAGGCATTGTTCCTGGAAGTCTTAAAGGTTAATATCTATTTCTTTTTTGCTTCAGTGAACTGAAGGTTACCCTTTAAGAATAATCCTGTATCCTATTACACATGCTGCAGAGCTGAAGCATTATCAAAGGCAAATGGTGGTCAAACTTCTTGTTGGGGGAAAAAAAAATAAGAATAAAAGAAAAGGGAGCATCTTTGGTGCAAACAAAGAAAATCTGTTCCATTTGTAGGCAAGCCTTCAAAATAATCCCGCTCATAATGAAGAAAATAAATAAATAAATAATGAAGAAATGATTAAGATCCTGCAACAGGTCAACATAGAAAATCAAACATAAGCAAATTTGTGCTATTGCTTATGTTAAGCTCTTTGCATTAGACGTCACATTCCCTTGAGCTGTATCATTTCTACTGAAGCACATATTCAAATAGCACTTAGATAGATTAGATCTACTCAGCAGAGACTTATTAAAGTTAATCAGCTTGCAGCCATTGTTCACCTGTTTAAAATGTGGCTGTTCCAGAGGTTTCCAATAGAACATCGGTGGGAAACGTGGCACGAGAAATTAAAGTGTCAGAAGTGGTATTGCTACTTTTATAGCAGAGGGGCTTTTTCATTGTTGCTAAAACAATGAAAAAGCTGCTAAACAAAAAAGTTTGTAAGAGGTCAGTGCATGTCACCGGAATCCCCGAATCAATTGTATCCTAAGCATGTTCAGGCAGATGAAATAGAATAGTTAAATCAATAAACTGAGCTTTGCTCACTCAGAGATAAGAATCCTTCTCACAGATCGAGAATTTGCAAAATACTCCAATCAGCAAAGCTTTTGTCTAAAGAAGGTTGATGGTAGAGGAATAGTGATCTCTAACCCACTTAACCTGGGGAAGGGGGACAAGGCCAGTCACTTGAGGTGGACTGAGACACACTGGGTTTTTAAATTAGATGACTGGAAAAGAGTTCTGTTCACTGGTGGATCCAAGGATGAGATTGGTGGCACTAAGGGCGTAAGGAAGCAAAAAAAAAGAAGAGAAACTGAGACTGCATCAAACCCACATGGGGAAATTGGTAGCGATAAAATTGCCACCTGCACATCAAAGCTTTGAAAAAAACTATTTGAAGAACAAAGAAGACTAAAGATCATTCTCACTATGATGGACTCCACAGACACCTGACCTCAACCCTTCTGAACATATTGTTTTTATAGTCCACAGCTTAGCCTATCCTTAGCTAATTTGGTTATGTCCCCAAACTTAAACCGTGATGGTGTCATGTTAGAAAGCTGTTTTATCTTTGGAATGGTAATTTGTAGTGGATTTAGGTGGCAAAATAAATGGGAGACTTAGGTCTTAGGTCCTATGTAAAAATAGGTTGCACTGGAGTGCTTTTGTTTTGTTCAATTTAAAATGAGATTCTGAAAAGTCACATTTATGTGTTTTTCCATCCAATTGTTTTCACTGCAAAGCTTATATGTCATTGGTGCTGGCCTGTATCCAAAAGCTAAGCTGAATTCCGTTTACAATGCCAAAGTTTCTCTTAGTTTGGCACGTGCGATGGCATTGCCTGTGAGGTCTTATTCTTATACATCCATATCCACTTAATGGGCTTTGGCTTGACTGGATTGTGAAAGTGACATTGAGACCACAAGTGAAACTGCATCCTCTGTACAGCTGGGCAGCAGAGCACACGCAGTACAGCTGTGTGATGAAGCTTATCTGGTAACACTTCTGAGCAGAGGCTAATTAGTTACATATAACTGGTGGGTCATCTATGTGCACGTGTTCTTTGTGGAGTAGGTAAGCTGAGGTATGAAACTTACAGAAGGGGTGGTGAGGGAGAAAGAGAGGTAGTGATATATATTCAACTTTACAGTACGGGTGGGGGGGGGTGGGGTGGGGGCAAGAGGTTGATGGATGGGTGGACGGATGTAGATAAGAGAGCAGAAGGGATGGATGGATACAGCCTGAAGACAGAGGGGAAGAGAGGATGATGTAGATGGCCCATAATCCTTAGAGGCTGACAGCACACGGGGTCTTCTGTGATTGAAGTCTGTGCGTGTGTGTGTGTGTGTGTGAATCTGCTGGTGATAGTGATCTGCCTATCAAAGTGATGCAGGAAAGGAGATGGAGTTATGGGACAGAAGGAAGGAAAGGGGGAGGTGGGGAGGGGGTGTAGGGGGACAGAGAGGAGAGAAAGAGATGAGGCCAGAAAAGCCATTAAACATAAAATCAATCAGTAGGAAGACAGAGCAAGGGAGTAAGAGATGGAGAGTGAAATGCAAAGAGAGTAAGATCTTAAAGAAAGACGCAGGGAGACGGAGAAGGATAAAGAAGGAATCCTCAGATGACTGCGATATTGATGACAGCACAGTAGGGAAGACGGGATGAACGGATGGGAGAGGGGGAAGCAGGATAAGGAGGCTAAGAACGAGTGATCAAAGCACCCCGGGCCATGAGAGAGAAGGAGCGAGAGAGTGAGATGGAGAGAGTTAGGAGGGCAGAATGATGAGGAAGGAGAGGGAGAGTGAGCAAAGATGGATCTGAAAAAGAGAATGACGTATAAGAGTAGAACTGTGTGGGGTGGGATAAGGTGTCTGCGTGTGTGGAAGGGGGGGACTCAGGTTGGGACATTGTCTGAAATGTCCTTTGTCACACCCCCTTCTGATGTGTTCTCAGTACTGGAAATGGACTGTTTGGAATGGCCAAGTAGACCTCAAAGGACACAGAATGAACACTCGCTAGCTGTAAATTCACTGGACATTATGTGTGCTATCCTCACATGGACGCTGTTCTCACATGGATGCTACTGGACATCGCACTACAGAGCTAGAAGGCTAAAGACTGTTGAATGTCTGATCTAACTGGATTAGGCATTTGTGTTCTCACATACACCTCTGATGGATAATGTCTGGACAAGTTCGGAACTGCAGTGCATGCGCGAAAACAGCTTAAATGAGAGGAGGGCAGAGGAGGACATTCACTGTTTTACTATGAACAATAATCTTGATGCAGCAAAGGGAAGAGGAGGGGTGCAGCAAGCACGGACCAGTAGGGAAGAAAGGAGAGATGGTGTTACAACAACAACCAGAAAGGCGGAAAGGCAAAGAAAAGGCCAGCACCAACTCACTGATGTGATAAGAAATGAAGGCAACATGGCAAACAGTACCTCTCTTTCCCTCTCTTTCTCTCACACTAACACATAAAGCACCCTCTTCCATACACACACAGACACACTTTCCCTCCCCCTGTGGGTCAGTGCACTGGGGCATGAGTATGTGTTGCGCCTCCCCAGGTTACTGTCTGAAATGAAAGCAAAGAACAGATCACAGCAGTGCACACAGACAGCAAAGCAGTCTCTACCTATAGATTTATTTAGGTTGACCCCCATGATGGCGTCGTGTTTTTTTTTTGTTCTTTTTTTTTAATCTCTCACCTGTAATGTGTCACTTCAAATAAAAGCTTCCCAGCAAGTGTTAATTCATCTAATACATCAATATCAAATGACTTAAAAAAACAAAACAAAACAGGCCAAAATATGTAAATGCACCTAACCCCAATATCGAGGGCTTACCGTATCATATCACATCCATTGTATTTTACAGTGTTAGCATGTGTTAATGGTTTTGTCTAATGGTTTTATCAATGTGTTTTTTTTTTTGTTTGTTTTTAAGATAAGGGGACAGCACAGTGGTGCAGTGGTTAGCACTGTTGCCCCACAGCAAGGGAGTCAAATCCAGCCTGGGGCCTTTCTCTGTGGAGTTTGCATGTTTTCCCGTGTGTCTGCGTGGGTTCTCTCCAGGTTCTCTGGCTTCCTCCCACAGTCTAAAGACATGCAGTTAGTGGGGTTAGCTTGACTGGTGATTCTAAATTGACCATAAGCATGAATGTGAGTGTGAATGGTTGTCTGTGTGTTAACCCTGCAAGAGACTGACGACCTGTCCAGGTTGTACCCTGCCTCTCGCTCCATGACAGCTGGGATAGGCTCCTGTGACCATGAATAAGTAGAAGAAAATGGGTGGATGAATAAGATTGGATTTGGGAGTAGCCACAGTCCTTAATATAATAGATAACAGTAGAGACAGTATAGGTTGAAAAACAGCTTTTTGATTGATATTTTAAAGTCTTTAGCAGTCATTTGGTAATGATTTAATGATCATTCATGTATATTTTTGTGTTTCAGGTGATCTCAGTGTTACCTGTAGGTGCAGCAGTCTCCTTCATTATGAAGCATATGTTAATTTAAAGGCTTAAACGATTTGAATGCTTGATCAGACTCATATGTAACAAAATTCTATTCTTAGTCTCACTGAAGATGTGGACTCCAGAATGAGAGTGTATTCATCAACAGGCAAGCTACCTTGTGTTTAACTTTCCACAAAACTGAGCTGCCTAACCAGAACCTATGGCCCTTTGTCACTGGTGATTGATGACACAGGGGACTACCGGCGTCAATGTTTTCTGACAATTTAGCAGCAGTAAAATAGAATGAGTAACTTTGTAGTAAACCAAGGCAAATGCGAAATCCAATAGAGGAGTCCTAGCAGCTAATAATGAGATCCCAAGTGGTGTATGGTGTAGTCACCCTAAGGTGTTGTTTGAAGGCATCTTTTGTCTTGGCCAGTGTTAGAGGGTTTATGTGCTGGATTGCATCACATAATCCTGAAGTACAACCATTAAGGTTTAGCTTTCTCAAGAAGGCCATTTGATGAGAGAAATGGAAATTTTGGATAATGTTTAATGACAAAGCGTTGAGCGTGCAAGCGTATGAAATCATTTGGTTGAGTGATGTTAAACTTACTGTACAGCACGGTGGCGTGGTGGATAGCACTGTTGCCTCACAGCTAGAAGGTCTGGGTTTGAATCCACCTTGGCCCGGGCCTTTCTGTGTGGAGCGTGCATGTTCTCCCTGTGTTTGTGTGGCTTTTCTCCGGGCACTGCAGTTTCCTTCCAAAGACATGCAGTTACTGGGGTTGGGTTAATTGGTGATTCTAAATTGCCCATAGGTGTGAACGTGAGTGTGAATAGTTGTCTGTCTGTATGAGCTGCCACAGGCTGGTGACCTGTACAGAATAAGCGGAAGAGAATGCATGGATATTAAACTTTTTGACTGAGATATTGAATGAGATAAATGAATCTTTAAAAAGGAGGTCGCTGAAGCACATTATGTAGCTGAAACTGATTAAATGCTACCTCTCTCTGGGAAGGCATGAAAAGAGAGTTTGGTAGTTGCATGCTTGTTTATAATTAGGCAAATAACTTGTTTAAACATACTTAGAGCCAGTGCCTCCTTGTAATCTTGACCACAGGATTCTTAAGATGACTGTTAATGAGAAGGACAGGTCAGTGTCATGGGTGAGACTGCATAGTGGACCATACAGGGCAGAAAGGAAGGAATCTGTCCAGGAATACTGAGACCACTTGGATTTTATTTTGTGTGGCCTGCCAGGCAGACGGGTAAAGCAGACCGAAGTGTCACATATTTTTTAGCCTCATCAATTAAAGGGTTAAAATTAGAAAATGCTGTTTTAATCGTACTGTATTCCTTTTATACTGCAGCTGAGAAAGACAGTAAAGTTATAGGACTAGAAAAAGATGTAAGGGTAGGCACAGTCATATTTAACACTGTCACACAGATGTGTCACTATGATTGATTGGGCAGGAACAAGCCGTATCCAAAATTAGCAGGTGCAACAGGGAAATTTGACTAGTTTCTTGTCATGTCTGCTGCACACCAACAGAAGGTAATCAGAGTTGGCTATAGGTATCACACTCTCCCCTGTGTGAACACGCAACAAATGTCTCTTTTTATTAGAGCAGCTGCTCCTGAAGCGGTCTCTGACCAGGCCTGCCATTACTAGATGACACACAACAGAATTAGTGAGGATCCTAACTGCATCATGTGTCAGCTAAAATGATCGCATTCATACTGAGTTGCAGGTTCCATATTTTTGCACAGTAATGATAATATTTTTTTAAATTGCATTGTTTATATTATATTCATAAAATAGACAGTGCTCTAAAAATGAATTTGCCCCCTCCCTAATTCCTTGTTTTGTTTTGTTTTTTCATATTTGGCACACTGACATGTTTCAGATCATCAAACAAATTTTAACATTACATAAAGATAACCCGAGTAAATACAAAATACATTTTTTCTATCCAAACCTACCTGGCCCTGATTATTGCCAGACCTGTTGAAGATCAAGAAAAACTAACATGGCATTTCAGGAAAAAGAACATCATAGCAACAGTTAGACATGATGGTGGTAGTGGGGCGATCTGGGGCTGCTTTGCTGCTTCAGGACCCGGACAATTTGCTGTAATTGATGCAACCATAAATTCTGCTCTCTAACAGAAAATCCTGAAGGAGAAGCTCAAACACACTTGGGTTATGCAGCAGGACAATGATCTGAAATACACCAGCAAGACCACCTCTGAGTGATTAAAAAATAAAGGTTTCGGAGTGGCCTAGTCAAAGTCTGGATTTAAATCTCCTTGAGATGCTTCGGCATGACCTTAAACAGGTCGTTCATGCTCAGAAACCCTCCAGCGTGGTTGAATCAAAATTATTCTGCAAAGAAGAGTGGGCTAAAATTGGATAGCTTTTTTCCCCTTAATAAATAAAATCATCATTCAAAAACTGCATTTTGTTTTTACTCGGGTTATCTCTGTCTAATATAAAAATTTTTGATGATTAGAAAACTTTAAGTGTGACAAATATGCAAAAAAAAGTCAGGAAAGTGGCAAATATTTTTTTTCATAACACCGTATTATATGATCCTGTCTTGTTATATATAGTCAATAATACTATATTTTTCTTTCTGATGCTAACTGACAGACAGCTCCCAGCTCCTTTAAATCACTTTCTTGTCTGCGGTTTGTGAAGTGCTGCAGCAGCAAAACTTTATTTGACGTGAGCTGCTGCCTCCCATCATCACACAGCACAGTGTTGGGATGCTTTTTCACTGAGTGCTGCAAACTCATCAGTTCCAGATTCAGTTTAATTTGTCTGAATCCTGCATTTTTAACATCTCTATATGGGCGCACGTTCTTGCAAATAAGATAACATGTGGCTTTGGTTATTGCATTTGACTGTGTGGAGTTATCAGCTGATGTGCTGTGAAGACTAGCATTGTTGTCACTGGCCTCAAATTGACTGCTTCTACACCTGACTTTACTGTGGCTGTCAGTGTCATTTATCTCTGTTTTGACAAGGTGTCATTTTTAAAAGTGAGCTATAAAATTGGTCCTATTTGCAGTATACAGTGGTGTGGTGGGATATGTGTTGCACACTGCAGATGTTTGCTTTATCAACAGTTCTTACATTGCTTGGCTACTGAAACTGGCTAGCTAGCTACGTCTAGATGGCTAATATTTGGCTCAGGAGATAGCAAAAGGAGAGTGTGTGTCACACATGCACACACACACAGGAAGGCAGGGGCAAAGACAGAAAAATAAAGATGGTCAAAGATTGTTTTTTAATATCCATATCAGTGTTTATTAAAAACAACAGATCAGGCATATATCACACTCACTGATTTACTGATGTGTCTCAGTTCAGTTAACATTTGCACTGCTTTATTTTATTTTATTCACTTTAATAAAGTATTTATATTAAAGCACATAATGTTATATATTGCAGATAATGAAAGATTATTTTTCATTTCATTTTACATGCTAATTTACTTCTCCTCAATAAAACACACATCAGTGCACCTTGAGGATATTCCACCTGTCTGTCAACTGTCACGGCTATAAGGTGGAGCACCGGTGGAGGTGTGCTGATGTGTGTGTGTGTATGTCTGCGTATATGTGTGTGTGTCCATAGCTGTGTGTCCACCGGTGCTTGTGGACGCCCTGCTGTTGTCATGATAAACCAGTGACAGCTGTCATCCTGCAAGCAGCTCATTCCCATGGTGTGGACACAGACACACACGCACACACACACACACACACACACACACACACACACACGCACACACACAAACAGACCACTGCTTCATTGCACTCCTGCAAATGTGATGGGGTCTCAGCAGGTCTTGGTTCGGGGTGTTGGGTCATTTACACAAATCTCCTTACCTGTCGAGCTGAGGAATGAGAGTCTGCCTGGAGAACTGAACGGTCTGTCTGTCAGTGCCTGCCCTGCCTGCCTGCTTGTCTGTCTGTCTATTTGTATGACTGACAGATTCAGGGGCCTGCGTGAATTGTTTTAAATTAATAAATTGTTAACAAATTAATAATGCATGTCTGTGCTTCATTATCAGTACATCAGCACCTGCAGTTCGGGACAATGCACAACATTTTTTTTTCCATCTCTGCAAATGTAGAACACCACCTAATGTTTTGACACAGGCACCATTAATAATGACACGGAAACAGTGGAAATGTGTATTGTTCCCAACTTCATACCTTGATCTATTTTTTAAAAAGCCGTGGTGTATTTTAAAATTCATTTTAAACCACTTATTTGATTAATTCTGTTTCTCATTTCCTATCTGGTGGTGTTTCCACCAGCTCTTTGCCTAATTCAATCTGATCTCTATTTTTTTTTCACTCTAGTTCTGTTTGTCCTTGTTTGTTCCTATCTATTTATGTTCCCCTGTTAGCCTCTGTGTATTTCCTGTCTCTACTCAGTGTTCTGTCCGATTTCTAATATCTTTTAGTAATGTTTCTATTCATTTCTATGGGTTATCATCTGTTGCTAGAGTCTGTGAATCTTGGACCAAAGTTATTCTCTGTACCCATCCTGTGGGTGGAGTGTGGTTTGGTCCCTACCTTATCTCTGTCATCTGTACATGCATCCCCCAGGGCAGCACTGCCTGGATGAGCCAGAAAAGCGTGCATGTATACCTGACAGTGCCTGTCTACACTCTTATAAAGGATATGTATTTTTCACTATATCAGTGAGTGCAGTTTAAGGAACACACATTTGTAATTTCTTTGTGATGTCTAAATAATAATTATGCCAAAATGTGAGTTCCTTTTAATTCAGTGTCATCCCAAATTGCACTTACTGGTGTCTAGGAAAATGCATGCCTGCTTTAAGAGTGTGCTACATGCAGTATTGCCTCTTTTATGTATATAACTATAAATTATACAGGTATAATTTATACCATGTTTACAGTTGGACGCTCTCCGAAAAAAAGGTTCAACATTGTATCTTTTCTCACTGTTTTACTGGCGACGCTCAATTAGCTTTTGATAAATACAGTTTAAAATGTAAAACATAAGCATTCTCCATATATATATATATATATAATGGAAGATTGGGGATTTAAAAAAAGTATTTTGAAAAAGTGAATTGAGCACACTCCTCAGAAATAACTTGCCATACAGCCAATGTCCCAGTGACACAACAAGGTCCAATGTAGTATGTTTTTTTCTCAGCGAGTGTATCTGTATAAATTATATGTGTATAATTTATGCCGTGTGCACAGCGCAATCCATGTGTCTTTATCTGTTATACAATAATCAGTACTACTGTCAATTTTATAATGCTATAAATCAGATGTGATCAACCATTATAGAAAATCAGGCAAATCAATTTTCACATCTGTTCCACATGTTTTGAAACCAATCAAGGTTTTAATTGAAAGACTGATTTTTAAAACAGCCAATTGGGAAACATTCAAATCTAAAGTTCCTAGGTGGTGATTGGAGGAGACGAGAGCGGAGCTCAGGAATTGGAGAAACTGGAAACTTATATTATTATTGGAGGAGAGGACAGCAGCTCTGGGTGTGACAGGAACTGCAGCCTAACCCCTAAACCCCTAATTCTAACTGGCTAAAAGAAAACAATAACTTTCTATGACATGTACAGGCTTAAAGGCAGGTAACTTATAGTCCATAAAGGGCTGCTCAGATATACACTGTACATATCTGAAATATGATGTGAGAGCTCCATATTTCCAAAATATGGTTTGCTAATATAACTTGTGTCATTAGAAAGTAATCCATTTCTAACAATCAAGACACAGCATAACAATCACACAGTAGAACAAAGAGTGAACCTGTAATACTAAAATTACGATAATTGAGAAAAATAACTTCTTAGAAGGAGAGAGTTGGGGAGTTGGGCTGGCTGAACTTTAATCTTTGAGTGGTTAAGAAATAATGTTACATTGAGAATTAGAACTTAATTGCTAATTTGGTAAATAAACTGAATCGATTATAATAATTTATTGATTGATTCACCCAGTCTAATGTAGCAGTGAAAATTAGAACAATTAATTCCAAAAGCAAGAAATTCAATTTTAAAAAAAAGTCCGCCCCTCGGTCCCTCCTCCTCTCCCTAATCCAGGTTTTCTATTTGTCACTCTGATTTGATTGACAGCTGAGGACACATGTGGGGGCACTGTGAGGGGCGGCAGTGGGGTGGTGACCAGTCCCGGTTACCCCGGCAACTATGGTAACCAAGCCGACTGTACTTGGATCCTATTGGCCGAACCTGGAGACACCATCTCTGTCATCTTTACAGACTTCCAGACAGAGGAAAAGTATGACTACCTGGAAGTGGAGGGATCTGAACCACCAACCATTTGGTGAGTCATTGTATTTACTTAATCTTGCATGTGTTTATGTCCCCATCACTGTATTGCTGGGAAATGTGTAGGAAGTGTTGGCATCTTATGTTGGAGTCATTAATTACGGTATAGAATTGATCCACAATTCAGTGTTACATTTCAGAAGGAGGACACATTTTCAGTTTTGAGATGCATACAATCAGCTCTGTGATTTAAAAAAAAAAAATGAAAGTAAGCTTTAAACATTGTTACATCTTTTATGGACATGAAAGAAATGCAGGATTAAATACTCACCAGTAGAGCCACTTAGCCAGTAAAACAGAGGTATAGAGGTAAAAGTCCTGGTATATTTGTTGTGTAGTCTTGTAATGTATGATAGTGATGCTGATTCAAATTTGAAGGTTTTTTTTTTTTTTTTTTAAAAGGAAAAGATTTGGTTGACATTTGTGATCTGACATTTCTGCAAAAGCCGGTGTAGTCACGTAGTTGCTGAGTTTATGGTTCAATTCAGCCACACTTGGAGGACAGCAATAAAAAGTTAGAATGGGTAATAAAAAAAAAAGTTAGAACTCAACTAAGAATGGGTAATAAAAAGAAAACATTATTATAGATATAAAAGTGCAGTTTTTAATCACTTGTTTTGGAAGTATAATAATTTTGACCTATGACCTGTCTTAGTGCGTGGGCACGAGTTTCATGTACAGTATTTCTGCATGATTCTTGTATACCTCACAGGAATTAACCGATCTGTACGACTTTTACAACCCTGTGTTTTCAGATGGTTCACTCATAACAATATTTTATCGCTCCGGCTGTTTATTGATTGCTGTTAAATTAGAGTATTGATCAACCATTGCTTTTGCTGTAACCAATTTGAATCTAATCATGGTCCAGGATTGTAGTGTGTGTGCCTGTGTTATTGAAGGAAGTAATAATGGCCAGGTACCTGCTTTTAGGAAAGTGTAGGTATGTCTAGACAGGTGCTTACTTGTGTGATACTTGGACTGGTCTTAAATGGAACACAAGATACATGACATGCAACTCAACTGTAGAATATGTGAGTCCAATACTTTTTCTTATTTGAAAATAATTAAACTGTGCTGGTCACATTTATCATACATCACACATTAAGTTAGTGGCTGCATTAAGTTAAACTTAAAAGAAATTCACAAGTGCAGATGCATTCATATAGATGGAGTGGACAGTGATAGAGTTCATGTAAATAAGTTCCTTGGTCTAATAATCTTATATAAAACATGTACATAACAAAGTTTCAGTATTTGAATTACCATGCAGAAGTTTCTGTCATCATTATCATCATTATCCATTTTGCATAAAGGGTGATAAGGATAATACTGATCATACACATGCACTATTCTTAAAATCAAAAATACTAAAATTCACTGTTCTGATTAATTTTCAATTCAATTCATTTTGATTTATATAGCGTCAAATCACAACAAACAGTTGCCTCAAGGCGCTTTATATTGTAAAGTAAAGACTGTATAAGGATCACAGAGAAAAAGCTAGCAGTCAAAAGCAGAGTGATGATGTTAAATTGTGGTCTCACCCACAATTTACACATTATGTGTGTGTATATGTGTACTGTATGTTTGTGCACATGTATGTGTATGTAAACAAATCTGTAAATATGTATATCTATTTACTTTTTTGTTTCTGCTATAGAATGAAATCTGCACTGATATACTTAATCATTAAATCATCCCTCATGTCCACAGTAAGAAAAAGAAACAAAGTAGTAATTTTAAATAAATAAAGCCATTTAGATAATTTGTATCTTGCTTTCACTTTGAACTGGGGGCAAATACAAAACCTTACTGCTGTAAAACCTCAACTTCTTAGGAGTATTTACAACCAGTATTTATGGCTCAGTTAGCTTGTTGGCCTTTGGGGGAAAATGTGGTGCTGGCTGGTAGTATGTGATTTAGTCTGACTGCTGTCTTGGCTCATGTAATATATTGCTGTTTAGTTATTTACTTGCTGAATTAACTTTGGAGTCCCATACAGCATACTAAGGTCATTGTGTCGATGCTCTCATATCATGAGTCTCCTCTAGCAGGCAGGTTGATAATGCAATCATAGTTTTCTGCTGAGAGGAAAGTAGAGCTAATCTGATGTACAGTCTTGAACACAACTGTTACCAACCTGCTAAACATTTATAGTTGAGGTCGATGTTTTCTGACAGCCTAAGGAGGAGATGCATTGCATTTAGTACATGATTAAATTTATGAATTTGTCAGTACTGTGAATAAATGTATGGTAGAAAATCATGAGGGACTTAGCATGGGAAGGTGCATTGATTCCACATTGGTTCTGTGTTAAAAAAGGATGAGAATAAGTGGATAATGCATTTGTCTTGGGCATTTTGATCAATGTATTATGCAGGGCTGTGCAAAAGTCTCGAGCCACCTCTCAATTCTTTATATGTCTGGAAAATGTGAAATTGGTGTAGCAATTTTTCTTTTTTAAACCTAAAAACATACATGGAAATACAGTATATAAGGCAAAAACAACAAGCTTTAAAGTCAATACTTGGTGTGGCTATCTTTATTCTTCAGCACAACCTGAACTCACTTAGACAGGTTTCTTGTGATAGTTTTTTAAAAAAGTATTCAGGAAGAATTTTCCAGGCTTCTTGAAGGACATTTTAAAGGTCTTCTTTGGATGTTGACTGCCTTTTGTTCCATTCTTTGTCAAGATGATCCCACATTGCTTCAATAATGTTTAGGTCCGGGCTCTGGGGAGGCCAATTCATGATAGACAGTGTTCCACTGTGTGTTCTTCTATCCAAGTATGCTTTTAGTGCTGTGTGTGGGATCATTGTCATGTTGTAAAGAAAAACATACCTCAGCCTTTTCTCCCTGTTTCTGTCCCTGAAGAATGGCTTCTTGATAGGGTCTCAGTAGAAGGGTGGTTTTCTGATGAGGCTTCAGTGAACAGTAGATGGATCACCTGAAAGGCCAGATGGATCTCTTAGGTCCTGTGTCAGGTCTTTGCTGGATTTTTTTCCTATTTTTTCAGGACATGATTTGCAGATACTGATCATCTGCTGTAGATCATGTTTTAAGGCTGCCATGTCTTCTTCGATCCTCCACTTGTCCATGGTGTCCAATGCACACCATGCTAATATATGCTAATTTTGAAGCTAATAGCTCTTTGGTGCAAAAACACTATTTTATAGCTGTAAAACTGTATTATTTTTGTTATTTTTCATAGATTCATCTAAAGAAATGGGAACAAATTATGTGGGGTTTTTTTTTGACAGGCTGCTAATAAAAGTTAATTGTTATTTTTATGCTTGAATGAGTCATAGGTTAGTGTTAAATGAGACAGTAAACAAACAAACAAACAAAAACATTCCTCTAAAAATAGTCAGAAACAAGGACTTGGACTGAAAATAAGTGAAAAAGGAGCCAATGTCTAAAGAAAAACTGAAAGACTTTCAGAAAGCCTGAAGAACTATTCTCTCATGATCACTTGAAAAAATGCAGCAGTCTGGCTCCTTGGAAGCAAAGCAAAGAATTGAGGGGTGGCTCAAGACTTTTGCACAATACTCTATGTATCGGTATTCCTGTCCAGCATTCCTTGCGCTGTGGCGAGCCAAAATAACAATTTAATGTCACTTGAATAAATGCAGGGTTATCTTTCCAATAAGGTTATCTTTCCAATAGGTTACTGAGCCTAAACAGTAAGTCTCCATCGTATTTTCTTCTGTTGAGCAGCAACATGTTATCCTTTTACTACTCGAGAAGTGAAATTGGTTGCTAATCAAACATAACTGATTTTCCAGTTAGTTTCCATTCAAAGGATGAAAACCCATCACATCTATTCAAATGTGTTGTGCGTCAGTCTTGTTCTCTGCTTATGCATCTGTGCTGATTAGATTCATCGTCAAGTGTGCATATGCATCCACCACCGTGGAACGGCAGGATGTGTTAGTCCCTGTTTCTGTACAGTAGAGTCCTTTTTGTCCTCCCAGAAATTCTTGAAGCTTGATATTGACAAAAAGCAACTCTGTCAACAACACTGTTTCCATGCCCCTACTTTGTAAACACTGTTTATTTATCTGTGTTATCAGAATGATTATGATTATGGAAGGGAGGAGCATGACATTAAAACAGTTGAGCAGGTAGCATGCTTTATATTTAAACTGAGCAACACCCAAAGGCAATTTTTGTTATAAGAGATTTCTGTTGACGCACTGCGTGATGTCCAAAGAAGGTAATGTTATCAGAGCATTTGTGGAAACGGATTACACAGACATTCTTTTGAAGTGATCTTGACAATGTGAATGTCATTAGCACCGTTAGCATTCAGCAGAAGGGAAATCAGGCCAGCTGTTTCTGGTTAAATTGACAGGAGCCTGTTGACAGTTGTTTTTCCTTTGTAAATGGTGTTTTCCCAAAGCCTATTTGAGGTAACACATCCAGATTGCAAAACATGGCCAGATGCTTTGTTTTACATTTGCTCGCTTTTGAGCTCATTCAGCAGTGGTTCAAGCCATTGACAACAATTTATTTGGTTTTGTTGCGCTTTAGGACCTTGTGTTATCAATCTACCACTGGAAAGTACTTGGATCTTATTTATTTTTTTGGTTTGTTTTTATTTACATATCCCTGTCTTTTAAAGAAAAGATCCTGTTCCTTTAAGAGATGACCTATTATGGTGGCTCTTGCAGCTAGAGTGCTGTTTTATTAATGATTATGATATACTGACTGACTTTAATTTTACATCATGCAACCATAACACAGTTCCAAAATAAAACATTTTTAGACAATTAAATATCCAGAAGTCATGTTACAAATGCATTGGAGCATGTCTCAGCTAATCAGAGTACCCCTGAGAAGTCCCGGGATTCATAGCAGCATTATAACTCATGTGGAAGGGGTGGGATGCTTATTATTTATTGTGGACAAAATGAACACCCAGCTGATGTTACATCAAAGGGAACGTGATTTTAAAATAGTTTTAAACAATAATTTGGTATCTAGCAGGTATCATGATCAGTGTAGGTATTTTTGCATCCCTAAACTGGTAAAATAATTCATGAAAACTGGCCTGATATGTGCTACTTTTTTGCTACAAGTTATTAAAAACATTTGGCATATACAAGCAAAGGCCTAGAGCACTTTAAATGGCATCATTAGCTGTGGCAGAATGTAAACTATTGACTCTTTTGCTGCATGATAGTGCTTATAAATAGCAACCCTTGATACCTGATTTCCTCAAAAATTGACTCACTCACCAAGTACTAATATACTAATTTCCATAGACAATTTAGGGAAGAAGCTAATAGCTAAAATGCTAATTTCCATGGCTAATGGCTAATTTTCCAGTAATAGTGAGCGTTTGGAATAATTTGCTATGTGTTTATCAGTTGCTTTGGGGCTATCAACAGCATTTTCACACTCACACCAGCATACTCAGATGCAGCCTACGTCCATATTCACACACACTGTCACTCCTCACACACGTTCACAAACACGCATATCCACTGAGACCCTCTGCTTTTCAGACACTTATGTCTAATCAGTATGCAGAGAGGTTTGCTTGCGCCTATGAGAGAAGTATATCGCTGTGAACTAAATGCCTGTAATCCTAGCCTAACACTACAGACTCCAATACACACTCATACACACACTTATTATTTTTTGTTGTTTCAGAGTCAGTTGCCCTTGAAACCTAGTAAAGCATCTTAAATAGAAAGATCTCTCTCTCTCTGTCTTACTCTGTCCCTCTCTTTCTGTCACTCCATTTTTTCATATCTGTCTACCTGACTAAAGAAAATAGCACACTGTTTAGTGCACTTAGGTGCCCCTACTTGACAGCTCATCACAAAATCCATGGTAATGGTGGACTAGGCTATTCAAAGTCTGTCATTTATCAATTCCCCGCTTGTCTAGAAACACTTTTTAGGGCCACTAAAACTTAATTTTTGTCAGCTTTGAGATGCAGTTGAAGCCTCATTGCCAAGTGCTCGGCGTCATATCACTGTAGGCAGGTTGATTTAGTAGGCAGTTAATTGTGGCCTGACACCACAGTATGATACAGATATTCACATACAGGCTTATACAATGTGCCCAATATCCATTTTGCGTACAGCATTACATACAGCATACATATGTACATAAAAACAGCTAGAGCTGCACCACATCACTGTGTAAATATTCACTGCTCACTTTTCATTTCAGTGTGCTTGCTTCAGCAGCTAACACTGTGTCATAAAAAACAAACTTCAACTCATGATCAACTCTCATAACCTGATGGAAAAGTACCGTGAGGCCTATTATCATATCTGAAACAGCAATGCATTTAATGGGACAACATGCACTCAGTAATAGAACTGCAAAAACAGACCTTAGAGATCCCAGTGACTGTCTGCGATGTCAGAGCATCCCAGAAGTGCATGATGTGCCCACGAGATCATATGAGTGTTAGATGAAATCACCAAATTAAACATTGCTTTGTTGTTCTTGTCTCATTAGTCACTTGATTTGCTTACACTGAAATACAGTTCATTTTCCTTTATACTGTGTGTAGATATACCTGTCATCACTGCAAATTTTAATAGTTAATACTTGCATATTATAAATCTTTAACTTTGCATATTTAGATCAGCAAGGCCAATATGATGACAAGAGCTGTTAAAAGTCGTATACATCCAAGATCCACACACCATAACCCAGGAGTTTATAACATGCTTTCTTTATAGCTTTTCTACAACCTGTATTTGTTTTTGTTTGTTTGTTTCCTATGACTTTTTTTTTTAAAGGAAATAAGAGAAATAGCTTCCACAGGCTTTACTTTGGCAAATATGGCCAACCTGCTGATAACGTTTGATTTAATGGAGAGTAACAGCTAAGTACTGTGTGACTGGAACGTGTCCAGGTTAGTTACAGAAATATGAACCACATTTCTCCCACATCATCAATCAGACTTTACTCATTCTGTACAATGTTGAAATTGGTCTGTTCTCTTACATGGCTCAGCCTTATAATGTTCTGTCTGTCCTTAGTCTATACAAATGTCATAACACATCATGTTTTTGGGTGAGTTTACAGGAGAGGTCTGCTGTTCTCATAGCATTAGCATCCATTTGAAAGATAGAAAAAGAAGCTCTGTGAACAAATCTAAGTGTGTGTGTGTGTGTGTGTGTGTGTGTGTGTGTGTGTGTGTGTGTGTGTGTGTGTGTGTGTGTGTGTGTGT
>JAVDPK010000281.1:463835-474720 GCA_034780415.1 Cichlasoma orientale | reverse complement strand
GTGTGTGTGTGTGTGTGTGTGTGTGTGTGTGTGTGTGTGTGTGTGTGTGTGTGTGTGTGTGTGCATGTGTGTGTGTGAGATGTTATGCTTGCCGAGTGCTAATCAATGCTGCTGGCAGAGAGGATGCTGAGATAGCGGCAGCATCCCGAATCGGAAATGGAAGAGTGACCTTGAACACAAACACATACCTTCTCTGTTTTTTTTCTCACACAACAAACAAACACGCATATCAGATCATTCCAAATATGTATCTAAAGATACAGGAATACACAAGAATATCAATACACAGGTACTGGGAGCCATGCTAGTCGGGTTCCGGGCGTTTGAACCAGATTCCGCACAGCGGCGTTGACAAAGCTCAGTATTTCTGATCGGTCATGTGTTGTCTATAATGATTATGACCCCTGCTGGAGAAACACTTTGCCATTCATAATCTTTGTGAGTAGCATTCAGTTGCACCAAGCTTTGCAAAACTGTGTCATTGTAAACTTTGCCATTGGATTGGTGCATCCCCAGATTTTTGTTGTTTTGTTTTTTTCTTGCCCAAAATGAACTGCAGCAAATCACATCAGCAACTTATTTGAAAGACTCCATTACCAGCCAAATTCATAGGCCAAAATGACTCTCTTAGAGAGCTTGTAAACAAGTTCATGATGCAGACTATTTTCCTCTGAATCTATTTGCAACAGGGCTTATAGGTTATAGTAGTGACCTTCACACTGTTCCTCTGAGGGCATCAATTTTTAAATCCAATTTCTGGTGGCCCATAGCATAATTTAGGTCTACAAGGCTATTGTCTAGGCATGTCAAGGCAAATTCACTCCATTATTAACCCACACCTTTGATGGGCTTTGAAACAAATTACTGAAATCTTTTGGGAAAACACCATCTTATTTGTGGGACCGAGCACAGAAGGAGAATAGAGGAGATGCAAAAAAGAGAGTAGAGTGAGGGAGTTGTCATGCTGTTTTAGGAAGCTGGTGTCAGGTCACGTAGAAGAAGACAAGAAAGGAAAAGAGACAGGAGACAAGAGATGAATTGGTAGAAAAGAGGAGTCAAAAAGGGCAATTGGGGTGACATGAAGAGCCAGGAGAGAAGGAGTGGAGATGAAAGGTAAGAAGGTGAGGTAGAGAGGAGACAAAAGCATAGGTGCAGAATCAGGGACGAGGGGTGGGGAGATGAGAGTTGACAGGAGAAGAGAGGTGGAAAGAAGAATAAGGGGAATGGAGGGGGAGACACAGGAAGATGAAGCCATCAGAGGGGCTCATGGGGGAGGAAATAGGTTGTAGCCAGAAAGAGATGGACACCAAGTGGGGCTGAGACAGGCAGAAAAGGACAGGCAGAGGAAGACGTGTAAAAACTAACTGTATATGACAGTTGCTACCTGTACATAAAGCCAAATATGATCTTGAGAGTAGTGCAATTTAACTAAAGTCAGGAAAACAGCAACCGCCGCTTTCTTCGACTTAGGTCATGTGCAGCAGGTTCACTGTAGGATTAAAATGTGTGAGGAACTGTGAAATTAATTTCATTATAGGAGGATTGTTAGAGATGTAAACACCATATGCTGACTAAATCTGTCCATCTGAGATCTGCCAATCTGTGCAGTTTGCAGACTATATGGAAGCATTCATTTTTAGAGCTACTGTCTTTTTTTCATAGCTGGCTTCAGTGTCTCAAAATCTGGACAAACTGCAGGACTCTTATTAGTAGCTGGTGACAACGACAGCCAATGAGAAATACATTTTCTATTTTGTGAGGGCAGTTTGTGAATTTCTGAAAGTTGACTAGGGAAAAGTATATGACAGTTAATTCAGTCACCAGACACTATGCAAGATTGCATTAAGATGGATATATTAAGATAAATCTTCCTCTGCTGTGCATGTAAACAGCTTAATCAAATTACTCTTAGAATCAAAGTAAGGTCTATAATTAGATTAGTGTATGATAATTCGATTATAGTGTTTATGCAAACAAAGTCACGTTATACACATTCACGCAGGATTAAAAACACTCAAAATAGGTCATTTCCTCTCCAGGGCTGTGAGGCATCTTCAACTTTTGCATTTTGTTATACAGAGCATCATGACTGATCTAAATCTTGAATTTTCTTATGTTTGTATTCATTTATTTATTTTCTTAACAGGTATTTTACGGCTAAGCTAATTTAACAACACTCATCAGCCACTTTGTTAGGTACCCTACCCTTGCTACTACTGGGTTGGTCTCCCTTTTGCCTTCAGAACTCCATTAGTTCTTCATGGCACAGATTGAATAAGGTGCTGGAAACATTCCTCAGAGATTTTGGTCCATATTGAATTAATAGCATCACACAGTTATCAGCTGCTCATCAATGAATCTCCTGTACCCCCACATCCCGGAGGTGCTCCATTGGATTGCGACCTGGTGACTGTGGAGGCCATGTACGTATAGTGAACTCATTGTCAAAAGAAACCAGTCTGATGATTTGAGCATTGTGACATGGCAGCCAACAGAAGATGGGTACACTGTGGACATAATGGGGCTGGACATGGTCAGCAAGGATACTCAGTTAGGCTGTAGCATTTAAGCAGTATTCCTTTGGTACTAAAGGGCCCAAAGTGTGCCCCCACACCATTACACCACCACCAACCTGAACAGTTGATACAAGACAGGCTAGATGTGTGCTTTCATGTTGTTTATGCCAAATTCTGACAATACCATCCGACAAATTGAGACTCATAAGACCAGGCAATGTTTTCCAATTTTGGTGAGCTTTTGTGAACTGTCGCCTCAGTTTCCTGTTCTGACATGAGAAGAGTGGCAACTGGTGTGGTCTTCTGCTGCTACAGTCCATCTACTTCAAGGATAGGGTTTTAAGATTGTGCATTCAAAGATGCTTTTCTGCATATCTTGGTTGTAACGAGTGGTTATTTGAGTTATACTCAGACCGCCATGTCTGGCACGTGATTGCTTGCATATACATTTGCATGAATGAACAGTTGAGCAGGTGTACCTAGCCAAGTGGCCAGTATATATTTTTAAATTAAAGCGTTGTGCCTGTTGATTGGCATTAGGTCATAGTACAGTATATAATTACACTTGGAAAAACTGCATGCAGCATCAATAGAGCTACAATAGAAATGACAATACTGAAATATACTCTCATATGCCATCCACAGCTGGAACACCAGGTTTCATCATGTAAATGGACAATTAGTTGCTGCTGCCTGGTTTTACTGAACCCACCACCAGTAACATGTACTGTACCTTGGAATAAAGAGTACCTGTTACCCGTCAGCAGGTACTCTTTATTCACAGACTTGAGGGAGATCAACTTCCCCCATCACCTGATTAACTACCACTGACATGTATTACCTACAATGCAGATATATTTTTTTTACCCACCCACCGGACATGTAACATTAAAACATCTGTCAGGGTGGGGGGTTTGTTGTGCCTGACACCACATGTTTTTACTTTAATTTATTTTCTATATTTTTTTCTATATTTAGATTGCATTGGATGGTTTCTTCTTCTACAAAGCTAATTTGTTTTTTTAACATTGCTTGGCGCAGGTAATTTTTCAGAACAATTTTAATGAATACTTTCAAAAAAGGGGAACAATTACTAATTTCAAAATGTGTTTTGGACACCACTGTTCCAATATAAATTGCACAAATAATTTTTCATCCCTCAAATACTGCCTATGGCTGCCAAATGTTTGAAAATAAATTTCTCTATGGAAACAACTGTGCAATTAAGATGTTCTTAACTACTTTTTTGTTCAGTTTTTAAGATTAAAATGTTACAAATGCACCTAATACTGTGCTGTGTTCAAATTTATTTATTTAATTATTTATTTTTATGTATCTAGCTTTGGTAACGTTAGCAACAAAGGCTCAACATTACAGCTTACTTTTGTCCTTGAGTGCAGCTCCTTTTTTCCTAGAAATGAGAAATGCAGTTATTATTTAGAAGAAGAGGCTGGACATTAATTTCACCAGAACAGGGACAGTTTTGTTTTTTTTTACAGGTCAGACATACTAGCCAGTGAAAATTGACATTTAGCATTCCCACAGCAAATAACCTTTTCAGGTATTGTGAAGCCAAACCCAAGGGAGCAGGCATGAGGTCGAGGACCGCTGGAGCATGATGTATAACAGCCAGGGCATTGTAAACTAATTCCATGATCAGAAATGCATTGTGCCTCTCATTCTGTGGACTTAAGTCAGCCTGTGTTGATGAGAGTGTATTTGTGTCCTTACTTGATTGCGCTGGTATTTAATTATGTATGTACAGTAAGCCATAACATAAAACCATCTGCTTAATAAAAGCTGTGATTCTTCGGGGCGTGGACATGAGACATCTGTCCTCTGATGTTGGTGGACCATTTGGCTCTTCTGGGTTGCAGCAAGGGATCCTATATGGATTAGGCTTCTTCTGGTGCATTCAGTGGATGTTCGATTAGATCGGGATCTTGGGATTTGGAACTCGGGCCAGTGCTCTTGGTTGGGATTTTTGAGATTTTCCCGAGCAGTTTTTGTGGTGTGACGGGACATATTATCCTGCTGGGGGGAGATTGTTACCATGGAGAGGTGCGATTAGCCCGTGCTTAGGTTTGTAGTTAGCAAAGTAACATCCAGATGAACGCCATTTCAATAAACATTGTAGCAATATGATCAATGTTACCCATTGTTGTAGGTTGGCGTGTGTGTCTGGAAAGTGCCGTATGCTGAATAGTCAGCTGCTGAATAGCCACTAGTAGTTTCAGAGCTAAAATTATAATGTGATAATGACACCAACTCCTTGTCTCTGTCCCCCTTTTTTTCCTCATTGTGTGTCTCTGCTCTGATTACTGTGCTGTCCTGCAGGCTACACACACACACATACTCGCGCACACACACAGAGTTTGAGAAGAGGCAGCAGCCCAAGATTGCAATGGCCTCTGGGAAAAGTCTGAACTAAAAGAAAGGAGTGAACACAAAAAATGACAGAAACTCTGGAGAGAGCACAAGCAAGAAAAGAGAAGAGGGACACAAGAGGGTGGTGGTGGGGTGTGGTGGTGGTGGGGGAATGATAAAGAAATTAATTTTATTTAATTTAATGGGTATTCTGGGCTTTCTCGTCCATTTCCTTGTTTCCTTTTGAAATAGGTGGTGGATTCATTTTCTTACCGCATATCCAATATGGTAAGACTAACAATGGGAAAAAATAGATGAAGTGATTAAAAAAAAATACAAAAAAGCAGTTAGATAAATAAACAAAACAAATAACAACAAAAAACACCAAAATCTTTGATAGGATGCCTTATTTTTTTGGGGGGTAGGACTGTGTTTTAAATCACATCAACAAACAAAAGAAGCTTCCTAGATTTGCAGCCTGCTCACCCTGCCAGCACAAGCATAAATTACCGGGCAGATGGTATAAAATATTTTACAACCTGTGCTTTCCTCTAAACAAATCTCAGCTGTTTGTGCTAAAAAACTGTTATTGCTTAAAGATTTTATTCAGTTGGCAGTCAGGTGGTTATCAATTCTTATAAGTAGTTCTGTCGGAGCTCAATATAATTATTTGCATAATTTTTAAAAAGTATATACATTTATTTGTGTATTTAGGTGTACTTTTGAGATGCAATACACGGTCAAAGTGTGTGGACACATGGATGCCGGCCCTATTTTTCAAAATTTTATGGGCAATGACCTGTTATAACATCACTTTTGAGAAGGCTTTTCACAAGATTTTGGAGCCAGGCTGCAAGGACGTGCCGCTGCTACTGAGTGCTGACGCCCGGCTTGTCGTTGACATTCCAGTTTATCCAAAATGTGTTTAATGGAGCTGGGGTCAGGGATTTCCTCGGCACCAAAGTCGGTGCTGACCGAAGGGCCTTGCCCTAATCGGTACCACAAAATTGGAACATAATTGCATGCTGTTGTATTAAAAATCAGGAGCTAAGGGGCATAATCCAAGCAATGAAAACCATCCAAAGAAGTGTTCTCAACAAGTGATTTTATCAGTTTAACACTCTCACAGTTTAGTTCCTACTTGCTAAATGCATAAATAATTAAAGTAACAGTGGATTTTGCAATATGGTACAGAGCCACCCACTCTTGTGTTTTTTTTTTTCGGGTTTTTGTTTCCCAGCCCTACACTCTTCATTTGAACAAGCCAATTTAACAAACACCTTGCTGCTTTATGAAGTGGCGAGCAAGGAGGAGAAGAAAAATTTAGATGAGATAAAGGAAAGGGAGGGAGAGACAGAGCAGGGTCCTGTTGTGAACACTGATTACTCTCTGCCCACTTGAAATTGATGGAGAACGACGCAGCAGGCATGCTCACGCAAGCACGAACCCCTACACACCCACGCACACACGCACATGCACGCATAAATACACAACAATCTTGTGCACAAAAACACCCACAATGAGAACTTCTCCGTGTCTCTGCACTGATTGATGATGACTTCACCGCGACTACATTTCATCCCCAAACTTCTGCAGAATGTGTGTGAAAGTGCATTTGCGCTCTCTCTCCAATTCTCTGAATTTTCATATGTATTTGAGATTTCATGACAGTTCCCACTTGTCTTAATTAGGGGACCCTATTGAGACAGATAGTCTGATTAAGTAGCATTCCCCGTGTATCTTATGACTAATAACACACGTGCATACAAGCACGTATTATATGTGAAAACACAAATGTTAGCAATGATTTTTGCTTGTGTATGTGCTCTGTTATTGCAAAGTAATTTAAATCTATTAAAATTTCATCTCCAAATTAAACTTTGTGTGCTAATATAGTGCATCCCAACAGGTAGCAAAAGTAACCTAACCTTAGTGTTGCATCATTATCTTTAACAGTGTATTTGAAAAAAAAAAGAATAAAAAAGGCCTCAGTATTAAATTCCTGTGATTCGTTCTGGGAATTGTGCAATATAAAATGAAAACAATGTTGCTCCATTTGCAGTGCACACTTGTTTTTTTTCTATTATTTTTTCGGTATTTGGAAAACATGTTCACTTAGAGTGTTTCCAAAATGAAGCTCTGAGGTACAGAAGTATACCGCTCTTCATTTGATTAAAATTTGCTTCCTGTCAGGTGTGCACCGTGGCATAAAAAAGACATTTATTATTATTTTTTCTATTTTATTCCTAAATTACCCACATAATATGCTCTATGTACATTTGGTTAATTCTTTTTTTTTTCTATTTTTTATTTTTTTTGGGGGGAGGGGGGTGACTACCTTTTAAATGTGAGGATGAACAATTTAAAAACTAACAACATTCCTTTGTCAGCCTGTGCTTCTTCTTACTCTCTTCTATTCTTCCATTGTTCTCTCTGTCTCTCCCTCCCTCTCTCCCTGACTCACTGTCTCACTGTATTTTGGCCATCGATCTTTGCCTCTTTCCACCCAGTGCTTCTTTATTTCCTCCTTCTCCCTCTCTTTCATTCCCATACTGTGAGTGGAATAGCTGGTTTGTGTTTTTGTGGAGGAAAGAGGCACAGAGGATGGATGGGACGATGGTGGACCCAGAGATGTAGAGAGGGAGAGATGCTCTTTTGGTCTAGTGTATTTAATCAATTATGTTCTCTCACGCCCTCTGGCAACTCTCCACTTGATATTTTCTCTCTTGCAGATGCACACAGACACACACACACACACACACACGCACACGCACACACAAAACTGCATAAATGGTCACACACTCACTTCTTCTATCCCAGTAGTTATTTTTTCTTTTATTTTTACCTGCAGTAATTGTAGCTAAACACAAAACACAGAAATCTGTTATATTTTTTTTCAATATTACCCAGTTGGCCAGATTGATCACTTTCAGACTGAAATACAGGGGGTTTTACAAACATTTTGCATTAACTGTTTAGAAATGAAAGCTGTTTTTATGCCTACTGCTTAATTTTCAGAGGCCCAAAATTAATTGAACAATTGACTGACGAGCCATTTCATGGCCAGGTGAAGCCTGTTTCCTTGTTATTCCATGACGAATGAAGCAGACATAATATCTGAAGTTGATTCAAACTGTTCAATTTTTATTTTCTAGTCGAGAAGTCCAAAAAAAAGTCTTCACAGTGTAGATGGATAATGAGCCGTGGCCTACTGCCAAAGCAACCCAAAGGTTTCTCAAGGTAAAGAAATTAGACATTAACAAATTATGGACCTAAGTGTCGTTCTTATGCAGCTCGCTATGAAATTTCAAGGACTAATTGTAAAACATTTTTTCTCTAAAGGAGTTACTGCATTTTTCATCTGTTGTTGCTTACACCGACGTGTTATGCATGAATAAAATAGCAGCAGAAAAAGTAATTCCTTAAATTTACCAATTTTCTTTTACAATAGAGACTTCCTGATTTCAACACTGCCTCACACAGACTTATTCTTTGAGTGCAACATACTTTTTTTTTTTGGAAACATTTTGTCATTGCTATCTGGGTTCAGACCAGTTCACAAAGCAAATCACAGCACTTGTTTAGACTTCTTTAACCTTTTATTGTGTTTATATATCTCTGCTCTTTGGTAATGCCTTTTGGTTTGTGGGCAGCTGTGGCTCAGGTATAGCAGGTAAGCTACTAATTGGAAGGTTGGCGGTTCAATCCTTGGCTGCTCCAGTCTGCATGCCCAAGTATCCTTGGGCAAGATAGTGAACCCCGAGTTGCTCCCGATGCATTCATCTGCGTGTGAAGGTGTATGAATGTTAGATAGAAAGCACTTAGCTATAGAAAAAAAGTGAATAGTTGAATGAGATGTTGTATAAAAGAGTGCTCATAGTAGAAAAGCGCTTTATAAGTAGTCCATTTAAAATATTTATACAACAAACTGTTTTATCACATTTCCACTTTTACGCTCGGAAATTGGTTGTAGACCTTCAGAACAAGCCTGTATTTATCCTGCGTACTTTGTTTGACAGTGACAGGAAAGCAGAGTGGGATACCCTGCCAGACCACGATATTTAAAGAAGACGGTCTATAATAACTCAGAGCTGCTCTGAAGTATTTTTATAGCAGATATCTTGGGAGAACACTTAATAGTCACAGACATAATCCATCTCGATAGATGAATGGTTTAATAATGCATTACAAATTGTCCACATGGGGAAGATCAGATCAGCTAGCTTCTCAGCTGACGTGTTTCATATATTTATTTATTTATGTATTAGGCTTTTGCTACAAGCTATGTCTTAATCTTTAATTATGCATGTAAGTAGATGGTAAGCACAAACGTTTTTTCATTTTCCACGTACAGTCGTGCTAGGGACCTGTGCAGCAGCAGCAGTAAGAAGGTGCTTCCAGCTGTTGTGACTTTTTTAAGATCCCGCTCACTGCTGCAAGAAGTAGTTTTTCTAGTTATACTTTAATTTCAGTTTGGAGTTGTTAAGTGACTCTTGAGGATTTGATTAAATGTTTTAGTGTCACACACATGGGCTTGCTGTAATTTAATTCTTGTTTTAATACTAAAGCAATGAGAATACACACACACAGTGTGATGATGTCATAGGAGCAAGAGACTGAGAAGGTGTAAACAGCTGTAAACGTGAATGAGACTCAAAGAGGAGTGCTGAAGATCTAAAACAAGAGCCCCATTTTGAATCCTCATTACATGGCTGTGATCAGATTTAGCCCATAATATTAAAACCCCACCTACTACTAATTTATATTACAAAGGTGGGTCTTTTTGGTTTTGGCGGGTGTAACTGCACCCGTCCAGGACAGGATTTCGTGTCAGTGTCATGTCTCTCTTACGCGCAAAAAAAGACGTTTTGTTTTTCAAATTTAACCCAAACCCAGATTCTTTCCAAAGCTTAACTAAGTAGTTTTAAGCTACACACACAGACTCAAAAACAAAAAATGAAATTGTTTAAATGATGACAAACATCTAAATATAAACCCAAGTTGCCACCAATCTTACCACTGCTTAACAGGGACTTTATATCAATTTCTACAAACCCAAATATATGCGTGAGCTGTGCCGGCACAACTAAAAAGAGCATGTCTACATTTCTCGTCAGAAATATTGAAACAGGGATACCATGAGTAACTGCTGCAGTGGGTCCTAGAGAAGTTGATGTGCACACCTCACAAACCTTAGTAGCTGAGTAGGATTTATGCATTTATGGTTGCAGAAAAATAAATAAATAAAAGTGTAAGTTATGTGTTACAGCAAGTGTAAAATAGATGCATCTGAGCAAAGTCCTTATATGCATGGTTTAAATACTGTACAGGAACAGCAGGAGCAAGTTCTTGCTGTAGTGACACCCTTTAGCTGTGGACATATTAAGCATTACTGTATAAAAGTGCGACTAAATGTAAAGTGAGGTTGCATTCAGAAGAAAAAATAAATGAAAAATCCATTCATTCATGGATGCATTTCTTTGCCCACTTCCATTTCTTCCCAATTCAGGATCACATGGGGGGCTGGAGCCTAGCTGTGATAGGGTACAGACTGCTTTTAAGTTGCTCCATGTGGGTTTAACCTTTAGTTGATTTTTTTTAATCATGTAATTCCAGACTGAATCAAGGATGTTTAGATCGGAGCTCTGTAAGGGTCGTACCACATGTTGACGATGAAGTCTGAAGTCAAATCATGTGCCTTTCTGATGATTATGACTTTCTGGTGACACATTTGTGTAGTACTCTGTTATCTGGAGTGCTGTGACCACTGTTAAACAGCCTCCCCAGCTCTGTTACTGTATTGTTTTGTTGGCTTGAATGCAAATCTGGTAGTTTGTGTGTGGCTTTACAGACCACTTTTTGTGTGTGTGACTAATAGCCAACATCACAGAACCCCACTGATCTAGGGCACAAGGTGACCCTCCCTTTGTACACACACACACACACACACACACACACACACACACACACACACACACACACACACACACACACACACACAC
>JAVDPK010000281.1:444642-461519 GCA_034780415.1 Cichlasoma orientale | reverse complement strand
ACAGGTCAGAAACAATATAAACACAAACAAACGTGAGAGTGACAGACGAGCAGCCACACACACCGGCGCCATCTTGTCAATAGAACGCACCCCTACACCAGATCCCTAACACCACTGGCTTCATCACTCCATAAGACCTGTTGTCACTGATTTTCAGTCATACCTCAGCCTCTTCTCCCTGATCAACTGTTCACCTGAACAATCCAGGTCTTTGGTGGATTCCTATTAATTAAGGACATGACTTTTAGGTATTGATCAACTGCTGTATATAGTTTTTTTTTTAGATTTGCCACTTATGTCGAGTTTTCTCATATTTCTTGTTAAGGACACACTCTACACCATGCCAACAACAAAGTCTGGCTCCTTGGAAGCAAAATAAAATGAAATAAGGGGCAACTCAAGACTTTTGCACAGTACTCTATATCCACTAGCCACCTGCTCAGGATTGAAGAGTGAATAAGAAATGCAGTTCCCTACTTAATCACGAGCGAGTAAGGTACCCTTGAGTATGCGCCATAATTCCCAGTTACTTCAATGGCTGCTGAAACAGGCTGGTTGAAATTCTGCAAAACACTGCACGTGATTCATTGTGTGTCATTAAACTCACCATTAACTTTGTTCTCACTTCATTCAAGACCACAGCTCCACATAGAAACCTCTATTAATATTTTATGATTTTTAAAAGGCACGTGATCCTATGGAAGTGCAGACTCCGTGTTTATGCACAGCCACAAGATCCTTTGCGCTTTAAAACACAAACTCTGATCCTTCAGTTTTCGATTGTTTATTTGCTAAAAAGGTTCAGTTTCCAGAAAGGTGTTACAGCCTCCTGAATATGTCAGCAGCTGTGAGCGTGGTATTGGATCAGCTGTGAGTGTGGAGCTGTGTTTATTCGGAGATCAGAGATCCATCCTCTCAGCTGAGATTTTGTATTTTGGAACTGACTGACCATCCAGCTTCCGTTCACTGCAGTCGAAGTTGGAGGCTGCGTGTGTTTTCTGTTCCCTAATTCTTAAACTAACAACATAATATTTGCAGTGAAATGTTGCGTATTCTGATGTTCAACCACTCAGACTATAACCCAAAACTACCAAAACCACAGCTTAAAAGCTATATTCTTCAGGCAATCTTTCTTTGACAAGATGGGCCGTAAAGCTTTAACATATTCCAATGATTCGCACAAGTTTGCTGTGTTTTCAGCTCAGTAAGAACCAGTATAACATTATACGCATGAGTTTACAGGACCAAAGAAAATTCACAGTCGTCTCTGTATCTCAGCTGTACCTGTTTCCAGGTTTTAAAATATGTACTCTTTAATAGGGGACTTTAGCCAATTACAGGTCCTTTCAGATGAGTGAGTATGAAGACCGATGAGTCCAGTGTCAAGTTCAAAATCAGATCTGCATAAGCTGTGTCTGGAGAGATAGCTCTTTGCTGCAGGATGAGGATTAGGAGGAGGGCTGTGTTTTCAAATCTTCCCCAACAGTGGACTAGACTTAGCAAATATTAGGTTTCATACCCTACAGCTGTAGCCAAACATTTGTTCTTTTTGAGAGCCTACCACTGGTATTATAGTTTTACTGCAGTAAAATATGGGGGGCAGAAAGCTAAAGCAGGTGAAGCATGGTGTTTAACCTGTGGCAGGTGTGGCTCAGGTAATAGAGTGGGTTTTTCACAGACTGCAGGCTTGGAGGTTTAATCCTCGTCTACTCCGGTCCTGTCCTTGCATTGTGCCCGCACCACTAAGCATGTGTCTGTACGTCTTTCTTAAAAAAAGACTATTTAAATTTAAGTCATACAGTCATTCTGCCTATTATAGAATTAGGTGAAGGAACAGTAAAGGCTAAGGTTTTCTAAATATGTCTGTATATGTGAGGACACATGTTTTATTTCATTAAATGTGTTCCTTCTATCTTTCTTTTTAGGTTGTCGGGCACTAATGTCCCTTCTCCCATCGTCAGCAACAAGAACTGGCTTCGGCTGCATTTCGTGACTGATGGCAACCACCGTTACCGAGGATTCAGCGCACATTATCAAGGTAGGATGGGTAAAATCTGATTATCTTCACTGAGGATCATTTAAATGCACGCTTGCACGCACACACGCACGCACATGCAGATACAGTATAAGCATAGTGGGTTCATTTATCATAAACGGGATGGGATGTACAGTACATGCATATCTCTGCCTCTAATGACAGCTTTTTTCAAGGTTCTGATTTTGCCTCTTTTGCCTTTTTTTGGGGGGGGGAGGGGTATTTTTGTGTTTGTGTTTCTGTTTCTGACAGTTGGTCCCCATCATCCATCTCTCAGCCTCCCTCTAATTACGCTTGTTGACTCCAAACATCTTGCCTTTCCTCTCTAACATTTTCTCTCTGTCTCAATCTTACTGCAACTCTCGCTCTCTCTTTCCTTTCCAGCTCCCTCATCTATTTTTTTTTCTCTTGGGTAACTGTTCATAAGTGCACAGTTAGATTTCTTTGACACAAACCCTAACTGGTGGAAAACATTTGGAAATTCATTTGGCAGCGTCCGTGTCTCCCAACAGTGATAATGAGAGCTGAATGTGTGGAACAACTGCACACAGATTGGAGCAGATAGTGTTTTTTTCTTTTTGTTTGTTTGTTTGTTTAAAATTGCTTTCCTTACTTTCCAGTTTTCTGTTGTAGTATTGGATTACCTCTACTACTTTCACAAGAAAAAAAAAGGATAAAGTGTTTTGTAAATTGCTGGATTCATGGTGAATAGAGTCAATTTGGCATCAAAACATAGATTTTGGGGTGTGTTTTTTTAGGCCAGAGGTATGTCGTGCACACGTAGAAGTAGAAAACAATGTTGTTGTATGGGCTGGTATCAGTCTTAATATTTAATAACATGTTTAATATGCAAAATTTAACTTGTGTAAGCTAATGGCATGGTAGCATTACAGTTTGGGTCTATCCATGCGTCATTGCCCTGGTCTGAGTGGGCAGCCAGCACACGCATAAATCTCAGTCATGCTTGACACCAAAATTTCACTGCGCCACTGGATTATTACTGACACATTCCCTACTGCGCCCCACGTCTTTCTTCAGCACAAGCTGAGAACAAACCCTCAAAATACCAAGCACGCTCGGGCGAGAAGAGAAGGTGTGCACCTATCCAAAATGCCAGCTCTCAGGAGTACAGGAGTAGTGTCTGCTCCATGTGCTGCCCTGAAAACTGGGTCCTGTTTGCCCAGTTTCTTTGTCAAGGTAAAACAGTGTTTACGCTCATGTCGAGAGAATACACAAAAAAAAAAATCTGCATGTGTCTGAAATGACACACTCGTACGTACTCAGTGAAGCAATGTGAATGTGTTTCACAGCACCTCTTTGTATCTGCCTCGCTCCCCTCCCACTATTTTTGTCACCATTTTTCCACAGTCAACAGTGAATTTTCCCAGGCACACTGATAAACACAGCGATTTCTCTGAATAGCAGTCCTGGTGACCTTCTGAATGCTTTTGAACTGGTATTTGTTTTTCTTTAGATACTTTAGAGTTCTGGTCTCCCCCCATGCACGCTTCCTGCCACGAAGTTTGGAGAAAATGTGCGTTGCATGTCGGCAGCACGGTGGTGTGGTGCTAGCGCCATTACGTCACAGCAAGAAGGTCCAGGGTTTGAATCCACAATCTGGGCGGGGTCTTTTTGTGTGGAGTTTGCATGTTTTCCATGTGTCTGTGTGGGTTCTCTCCGTGTACTCCGGCTTCCTTCCACAGTTAGTGGGGTTAGGTTAATTGCTCATTCTAAATTGTCTATAGGTGTGAATGGTTTAGGGGTACCCTCCCTTTTGCCCTATGGCAGCTGGGATAGGCTGCAGCCCCACTGCAACTGTGAATTTGATAAGCGGAAGAAGATGGATGGATGGATGGATAGATGGATGGATGGATGATAGTGTTGAGTGTGTGGCTGACACAGACCAGCTCAATGTAGGACTATTGGTTTAAAGCTTGTACTGTAAAATTCATTCAAGCCTTTAACTCAAAGCCTGATTAACATAAAGTAGATCAATGCATATTTGTGAATGCAGGTGGCTGCTGAATGGATTTTACTGCATTTTCTTGAGAATTAACGAAGGCTCATAATTCATTTCTGCTATTAATGCCAACTGATATTTATTTGTGTATGATTTTTATGAACTGCGGGTCATCCTGGATCTGAATCACGCCCAGGAACTTTATTGAATGTTGGGCATGTCTCCCCTGTCAACAATATGAACATGGTAATATACCAAAAACCAATAGAGGTAAAATTATGGTGAATGTAAATAGACATTAAAATTGAACAGGGAATTATTTTAGTGAAAATACAGTATATAACAAGCTATAGAAAAAAGAATTTAGTAATTATCACCCTATTCAAACCTGTTCATCCTCCCTTTCTTGTCATGTTTCTTCTCCAGACTTCTATCTACACCACCTGATTGACTGATTGACAACCTGACCACTCCACTTGACATTTGCCTTTAATTGGTTTAATTGATCCTAATTAGTTGAAAAGGTTAATCAACATGTTAATGAGGGGTGTCAGTGTGATAAGTAAGCTGATTAATTAGTGGACTTTTTAACAAGATTATGATTGATTGGCTACTCTCTGTCAACTGCCAGTCATATCCATTACTTTGTTGCTTCTAAGTTATTAGCAGAAGGACAGGCTGGGTGGCTGAAAATGGTAAGTCACCTAAAATCCCACAGTGTTCCTAGAAATCTGCCAGATTAAAGTCAGAGAATAGTGACATGAGACACTACATGAGGCGGCTTTTCTTTCTTTGAAATGCAGCATAGTACTTTTCCATATTGAAATGAATTATAAAGCACTTGATGAAAAAAAATGTATCGGTATTATCTACAGTAGATGTTAAGATTGCTTCATTATACCACAGAAAATGAGGATAGGCCAATGTTCAGAATGCAACGCTGCCAAAGGCATGATTGGCAGTGCTAAAATATTGATGACCTCCAATTAGATTAAAATCTTGTGGAAGCACTTGCAAAATATTTATGCACATCACTGGAAGAACTGATTTTAGACGATGATTTAATTCAGCATTTTGTTCTTTTTTGCTTCTTGTATATATATTTTTTTGTGTTTTCTTTATTGTTGTTAGATTTACTCTTGGGGTTGTTAGCTCATTATTGGTTAAACTCATATTTTTATGCTATTGCATTTTTCTTACTTAACTCTACAGGACTTCCCAAACTATATGTTTTTCTTCACCTACAAAAATTTGCTTTTCTGCAGGAGAATGCATTATGAGGCCCTTGGGCAGGATTAGTTTAGTGCAGCTGCAAACAAAGTACGAAAGCCGTCCAACATTACACTAAATAACTTAATCAACAAATATGCTTTTCCTTCGTTTTGTTCAGTTTACAAGACACTGCTATGAGACCTCAGAGGTCCTCATTTGGCACTAGGTGCTGCCAGCCAGTTGGACAGTTTGTGTGTCTGTAAGGTCAGACACTCAACTCATCAAAGCCTTCTCCTTCTGCCGTGGCCCAAATTATGAAGTTCTGAATTAATAATAATGTCCTAATGGTTTATATTCAACTTTGCAGAAAAGGGGCAGTAGGGTTAGTGAGGCAGCAAAAAACAAAGAAGAAGAAAAGAGGAAGTGAGAGAAAGAGGGTGGTATGACACTGAGGAAGCCCAGAGATGTTATTAAAAGAAATTGAGAGGTAGAAAAGAGACAGAGCCATGAGGAAATGGGGGTTTAAGGACCAAAGTCTGGGATCACCGTGTGGCTAAATATCAAATATGTATAAATATAAAAATTAAGAATATTTTATATCCTGATACCATAACAGAAAGTATGTATGAGTGCATCTGTTCTTGATGGTGTGTGTATGTGTGGATGATTTTGTTCATGGTTCTTGGACATTAGAAGAGCCCATTCATAAATTAGTGTATTTAGAGAGACAAAGCCTGCAGCTCCAATGCATGGCTTAACCAAATGCACCAAGTTAATTGCCCATTTAAATGCTTAATTGATGCTTCAAAATGATTCACAGTGGCAAGGTTTTGAAACATGCCATGGGCTTTATGTTGATAGACCTAAATTAAAGGAATGAACCATTTCAATTCACATATCTCTCCGTAGAGCACCGTGTTCTTGTTAAAGGGAGAAATCACTCCTATTAACATAATTTACATTTTAGACACAGGCAGCCCTTTGAAAGTTTACAGAAATTATTTAAATCCTAATATAGCGTTTTGTTTTTTAATTATTATTACTATAGTTAGTATTTATACATTTACACAATAACTCCAAACAATAGTGGGAAAACTGATTTGGGCTACACTCTCCAATTGTTCTTGTCATATAGCACAAAACAGGAAATAGTCTGGTTCAGATACATTCTCACCAAAGGAAATACTTTAAGGTTTGTGCCTTGGTAACGCAAGCACGAGGTGACAGCCACCTGCCAGCTGTGAATTCATCTGTTTCAGATGTTGACAGTTCCTGACAGTTGACAGTTGCTGTTGACGGTTTGTTCTGGTTGCTCTTCTCCGAGCCTGGTTCTGCCGGAGGTTTCTTTCCTGTTAAAAGGGAGTTTTTCCTTCCCACTGTCACCAAGTGCTTGTTCATAGGCTGTTGTTTTGATTGTAGGGTCTTTACCATTCAATATGAAGCACCTTGAGGCAACTGTTTTTTGTGATTTGGTGTTATATAAATTAAATTGAGCTGAATTGAATCTGACTTTTTTTTCACAATCAGACAGTACTGTGACCTTTTACTAAGGAGCATGCAGGTTGAGAACCATGTAACATCCAACCCAGCTGAGTCAAAATTTCTGTTCTCTCCTACAGTTCCACTAGGTATGGTCAAGAAGAGTTCATGGCTGCATGCGCCTGTGTGAAAACAGCTTATGTCATAGTTAATCTCTGTACTCCTTACCGTCTCCTTCACAGCTAAATACAAGCACAGCCATTAAGTATCCATTAGCATGTTTAATTGAAGCTCAGTAATTATTCAGCTGTGACAGCATCCCTGGGCAAAAGTAAATGCTATTCACCTCAGGACCAAAATACATTTAGAGATTTAGTCACCCTAATAAAGAAAAGTTATTTGTGATTTCTGTGTGTGTTTTAAAACATGCTATACAGTCCAAATGGAGTACTTATTTAGAAGACAAAATCAAAATTGATGTACTTTCTCACTGTGGGAGCTACTCTAAGTGCATTCAAGTGCAACATATCATTTTGGGACTCAAGCTATGTGAGTGACTTACTGTGTTTGTGGCACACTAAAATGCCCAACTTGTATACTTTTGCTGGACTGTTCGATGTAGAGATTTCCAAAAAAATCCACTATGTTTTGTCAAATTGATACTGATTTAGATTTAAAATAGCATTATTCTAAGGGTCTTGGTGTAAGTCTGCAAATAATTGATTGTTACATACATTTGTAAAATCAACACACTAATGTCCAATGTCCAGAATCTAGAACATTTTGGAGCCTATTTCGGAACCCCGGACTTTCTTGCTGGTGCAGTGCCAACCACTCAGATAAGAAATAATAAATAACTGCAACAACTGCTTTTCTTCTTTGAAAATAAAGACTGCTGCTGAGAGGGCGGGAAAACAAGTTTGCATGAATGACTAAGTGAAAAAGTTTTCTGAAACCCAGCTGTTACATGGTTATGTATGGTGACTGTGGCTGAACAGCCCATCTTCTAGATGTGACTGAGTGCATTACAGTATGTTCTCTCCCCCCAGAAATATACCTGAGGCTAAAGCTGAAAATAGGAAGTTCAAAGTCATCTTCCCTGTTAAATAAAAAAAGAACATTAGCAGCTCTCCTCCCTCAAAGCTAGAAACCAGCGGCTCAGGTTGTCAATTAAACCCTGAGTTGTCAGTGGCCACAGAAAAATTGCAATAACAAAACAACATTACAGGAACTTTAACCTTAGGTTAACTTTTATAATTTCGAGGGTCATGTGTCTTGGGGAAAAACATTCGCATTATAACAAGGTAAAAAGATGGGGACAGTTTGTGAGCCAGATGCCACACATGATTTCAGTCAGCCAGTGAGTCACATTTGTACTCAGCAATGCAGCCAAGGCACAGTCAGTCAGCCACAAGTAAATACATCAAATACAAAAATATAAAGCTTGTAATAACTACTTACCTAAGGACAGTGGGTAGTCCTCTGTTCTTAACCATTTATAGACATAAAGTATTAGGTTTAACAAGCGCTATATTTTAAAAACAACAATAATGGTAATGCTGTCCTTTAATTTTAATATCTGCATTTATCAGCTTGTGAGGAAGTTGACGAGTACACCTCATATTAGCTTGACACATGGTGAATTTAGGTGAGGGAGTTTTGCCTCTACTACAAGAGGAACAATGTGACCCCCAGTACTTATAAAGTTGTGTTTTCTAAATGTTGCAATTTCACAGTTGCATTGCTAACATTAACCACAAATACATGTTTGGTACTTTTTCTTATTTCTGACTACATAAATAATATAACAAACTTGTTAGAAGGCAGATTTTCAACAACTGAAAAATATAGAAGAACTTAATACAGTACTATGAAAATATATTGTAACATTATTTATAGATATGGATTTATAATCTAAAACCCAAGGGTTGCTTCATAAAGTGTCTCATGACATGGTGATGCTCACCCATACTTTGTCTTCTTATCCCCACATTGTTGTCATCTGCTCTGCGACGCTGTTTTCTAGACTTAAAACATATTTATAGTGGCTTATTTCAATAATCAATTGTGGTAAAAATTAAATCAGGTGAGCCAGAGGTCACTGACCATCTTTTGCGCAAATTTGTTATGAATCTCGTGGACTAGTGCTATTTTGTTAACATAGAAACATAGCCTCGTACAATTAATGTGTTACAACAGCACACACTTACAGTATGTACTCAGGTTAAAAAAAAAATGCACGTTGGACTCATTGCACTGAGTCAAGCACTCTGAACATCTTGTTCATATTTACACTTTGCACATCTCCCCTCTCCCCATCAAACTTTACATATTTTTAAATTTCCTTTTAATAACTTGTAAGTAGTTTATTATACATCCCTATTTGTATATATTTGCATACCACCTCACCACGATGCAGTTGAAAGATTTTTGTTTGTTTGCTTTTAGTTTGTTTCTCTTTGTTTGCTTTTATTTTTATTATTATTTATTTCTCTCAAATGTAAAATAGACACTGTAATGATTTCGTGCCAGTTCAGTCACTGAAAGGCTAAGCTAGGGGACTGCACAGTTGGCTCACTCCTAGAAAAACAAACGATCCAGCTTCCAGGTACAGCTGCATTTGATCATTTATTTACATGCTTCAATAATCCATTCAAACGATTGCCTCGGAGTAGCTCACTACTCCGAGGCAATCTATACAAGGCAAGGCAGTTGACATGCAAGAAAAGGAAAGCAGCCAGCAAAAAAATGCATGCTCCCTACGCGCCCCCTCTCCATCCTGTCACAATGAGAACTGAAATTGTCATTGAAGCACCTTCTACGTGACAAGTGTGACACTTGTTGAAGGACTGAAGGAAAGTGGGCTAACTATAGTCATTAGCTTTTAAACCAAAGCAGCTCTATTCAGTTAGTCTTTTTTTTCCCAGCAAATTTAGTCTAATGCAATATTTTTATGACTTTCTAATTTCATCTTAATCAATTCCAACAGCAAAAACTTATAAAACTTAAAATATCCTTGTAGCCATTCAGTTAGCCAGATAGGGTTTTTTTTTTTTCCTTTTCTGGAGCCCATTGAAGCAAATTGAAATGTATATTATCACACTTTAGAAACTAGCTAGATTCCTGCAGAGTAATTGTCATTCACAAAGTTATCCATATCCAGTCAATCAGATTTTTAATACTATCGGCGGTCAGCCAATCGCAGGCCAGACAGCGAGCCATCTAGTGAATTGAATGGTTGCCAGGGGTTCCATTTACTGTACAAATTTTAGTCTGAACATTGAGAACTAATGGCTGGCTCTTATTAATGAGCATTAACATTACAGAAAGCGAGGGTGGAAAGATCCTGAGCATGCTGCAAAGTGAGGATCTAACAGTGAACCTGAAAACACGATGATTAAAAGCACTAAATGATCTTTACCTTCACTAGAACCGCCCATTTTAAAATATCTTAAACATACAAGAAAATTTGATCAGCATTTCAAGCAAAAGGGGCAGGTACATACAAAGAATAGAGGGGAAAGTTAAATATTACTCTGATTCATGAGGAAGTCATCTGAGAATCATATTATTTCTAAATGTGATGTACATATATGAGTTTTCATTTTTTCCTACTATTTGGCTTGACATGGATCTGCCCTGATTCTGAAATTGAGTCCCTTTTTTTCCCTCTCTTTTCATCATTTCACAGCATACTTTCTGTTTTCCCAAAATAAAATGGACAATGAGTCCAGAGGCATCACACTGTTAGTTGGTGCATTTTCAAATCTTTGGAATGGCAGATTCCAAACAATCATAAAAAAAAGCTTTCAGACAACCTGGCTTCCCAAACACCTCCCAAACGCCAAAATATGGCTAGGTGTACTTATTCTCTTTGTTCCTCGAGATACCCGTATAGTAATGAGACTAATTAAAAAAAGCTAACCAAGACTTTTATATTTGTTGGATGCTCAGTTAACCCAAACCATCATGCCACAGTAAAGCCTGTAGAAGGTAAATTTTTTTAGAAGGCCTTGTAAGATCTAGTTCTGAACTTGTGTTGCTTTCAGTAACAGTAACACACCTATATTTATGGAAATACATACTGTAAGAGACTACCCAGCTTTGTAGTCTGCAGGATTTGTTGTACCTAAGGTTTTGGGAATGAGCCAGTTTGGTTTGTTTAAACTATGAGGTAACTAATCCATAAAGATGAATCCTCAAGACATAATGGAGGGGGAGGTTTGCGTGACTGCTCTCTTTGACCTTCACCGGTCATGCTGTTTGAATTCTAGGTAGCACCTCTAAATCAATAGGCTGATTCTGCATCCAAAATTTTAATGTTTAGAAAGCATTTTTAGCTCCTGCATCAGCATAATGAAAATGTCACACAAACTTCTAATTTCTGCATTTTATTGGGATTTTAACTTCAAGCCCAATGTGCGGCAGTTTTTAGCATGGAAAATAAAGGGAAGGCAATCAGCTTTAGCAGGCTCTCTCTTGAATGAAAATGTAAATGTAACTCTGGAATCTCTGCAAAGGCCTCACCTACTGTAGTCACTCATTTGGTCACTTGCGATTAGCATGTTTGCCCCCTGTTGGCCTGTCAGTGTGAATGAGGAATACTGAGCTCCTCTTGTATGCATTGCGTTTTAAGAGATTGTGTCTGTTTACGTGCTAATAAACAGTGCCATAATTCCAATCTACTATGGCTGGACACATACTTGATTGGCTGTTTGCATACTGGAAATGTTTCATTCATATGTGGAATTCACCAGCATTTTCCCTCTGTTATTTAATATTGTTTTGTCAGTCTTTGTGGCCGTCTGTTCAGTTTTTTTTTTTTTTCATACTAAAGCCGTCCCGGTGCAGTGGGAAAGTAAGGCCCCGAGCAGAGTTGAAGTTAAACAAATACTGAGTTACATTAATTAAGTATTCTGTTGACATTCTTCCCTGCATGGTTCTCTGCTTTAATGCCTACAGTAACCTTACACCCTCAACACCTGGCTGAGAATGTGTGTGTGTGTGTGTGTGTATGTATGTGTGTGCGCAGAAATTTTTGTCAGAGCTATTGTTCTCTGCTCTCTATATGATTCTTTATGATTTACCAGTATGCGTTCCCGTTTGCCCACCTTAAGTTGACTGATCTATCTGTTGTATGATGGTGTCTCGTGGCAGTTTGTGTCTGGTCGGATTCAAGCATATGTTTGTGTGCATGCCTGTTTGCCTGTTGTCTATGCATGTGTCAGGTACGAACAATCTGTTTCCTTCCCTGCGGCACAGCCCACCAATCACATCCCACCATCATCTCTCTTCATTACGTATTCATGAGTTTCTGTGTCTGCAGGGCTGTGATTGGCTCTTAATGAACAACTGACGGCGTTATCAGTCAGCTAGCGCTATGACAACAAAATAAGTCAATCAGTACAAAAGAAACTCCAGTCAACCCGTGGTATAGAAACATTAGTCAACTCTAGCAGTTAGACAGTATACCCCTCAGGGAGGTTGACATATTTGATATTGTTGACTGCATGGTACCTTTGATATGACTCTTGCAGCGTCTCCAACCCGCTCATGATCAAGTGCGCACATCTTGAAATTCTAAGTGCTCTGCATAATTACAGCCAAGGAAGAGGAGAGCATTTAGCACATGTAGAGCATACAATTTAGTTTTTGTGTAAATAAATCCCCAAATCCTTTTTCTTGTCAGCCTTAGCTTAAGAACCATTAGTCAAACCGAGTACAGAGACACCGCTGGCCTCAGGGGGATCATATGAGCTCATAAATCTATGAACTACCCCTTAATCATCTTTTATATTATTGTGGGAGCTTGCATTTTACCAATGCTGGCTTTCATTATTGAGTTGGTGTTCTGCTGTTCCTATATCAAAAGGGCTGTTAGCACTGGGATCATTACTGTAAGGCTAGCTGGGAATGTACTTTGTTGAATTAATGCAAGTTGTTTGCACAGACACACTCTGGTGTTGTTAAAGTATTGCTCATCGGTGGTTACAAAAATACCAGTTGTAATCAAGAGAATTTTACAGTACTGACAATGATTCTCATCTTCTAATTACACTCCCTAATTGCATGTATTCAAATTATTATTAATTAGATGTATAAAAAAATAGACATTAAGCATTACCTACAGTACCAAGCCTACCAAGTCAATATTTCTATTAAATCCTCTTGCCTACCTAATGCAGCTGAACAGCTGGGCCGCCTCTATTAAACACATTACACATTGTTTATACTGTAATAATTTATAGATGTCAGCTCCATTAAGTATTCACCATGTATTTTGCTTTAGTGAATTCTATTTAAAATTCCTCATGTCACCCTCATGTTAACCGTGGGGTCTTTTGACAGATCCATCTATGTTGTAAATACTTCTATGATTTTTTTTAGGCCCTCACTCTAGACAACAGTAAATACTTGCTTTCCCACGTGGATACATTAAAATACCTGAGATGGGCATCTAGTCAAAAAGCTGGTAAATTCAATCAAAGTGCATGATCTGTTTGAATCATCGGCACAGAGGCTGCCTCTCCGCTCCACACTACCAGTTTTAAGAAATATGAAATCCAGACACTATTTTAGGTAACAGGCTAGCAATATTTAAAAAAAACAGAAAACATAGTGAGTCATCGATCTGGATTCTGTATTGTGCAGCAGGCTAGCTGTAGCTTTTGGTATTTAATTTTAGTGTGCTCGAGGAATAAGAAACAAGATTTTAACTTGGATCTGATAAGCACCAGACCTACATGTACATCACACCCCAGGAGGTGCTTTTGCTATAAAAATGGTTGTTTTTTGGGTTGGTTTTTTTTGCTGCTGTTGTTGCTTCAGTGTCTGATTCATTACTGTGAGACTCCTGGTTGTGCTTTTGCTAGTTGAATAGTTTTCTTAATATCAAATACTTTACTTTGTAAATATGGTTTATATAAATGCATCTGCCCTTCCATCTGTTGTTTGCAGTAGAGCTGCTGCTTTTAGGCTAGAATATTAACATGGGCGTATTTAACTTTGATACATAGTCATACAGGACAGGTTTTATGATGCATATTAACAGGGCTTAATACAGTGAATGAATTTGCACAGGCAAAAACAAATTTGACTTTTAACTATTTTTGGCCCGGACTTCCATATTCGGCTGCCAAACCGGGGAGGATGCATTACCAGCCTGATTGTAAGACTTTGATCTGTTTCACAACTTCCCCGGTTGTCAAAGGCAGCATGAGTTTGCCAGCTAATGTTCTTAATTTATGGCAATCAGGACATTCTCAAATATCAGTTTTATCTGAAGGCAATAACACAATTGTATAGTTTTATTGCTTCTTATCCCTTTTTCGTACTATTTTGTTATTAGTGATATGATTTTTCTACATCAGATAAGCCACCCAGTGTCAGAAAAAGCCATTAAATCTTTGATGTCATGTGTGCATGCAGTGGAATGGAAAATATATTCACTTCACTCTCATCATGGTTTCTTGCCAACCTTATTTTAAAATACAGCTGTTGTTCCAGAATATTTATGAAATGACCTTAAAATATTGGGATGAGCGGGGGTTTCATGAATCACGGCTGTTAAAAATTATTTAAATAAAATGCAGTAAAATATGCTTTTTATCTAAGCGATAGCTGCTATTATATCAGATATCAAGAATGCCCCCCCCTTAAACAGCTTTGACTCCGCTGTCAGGAATAATAAATTAAACTCTTTGTGTAGGTGGATTGCTGTGAAGTCAGTGTTTTTGCATTCTGTTTATGTATGTGTGGTGCACAGAGGCTGCCTTAAGCAGTTCTGAGACATAAGTTGCTTGGAGAAGCCTCATTAATGAGAGAATTTATGGCACAAATTATTCCAAAATGTAAGGGAAAATTCACATTTGTTCCTGATCTGTTTGACATATTGATAAGTAATTTAAAAGTCTTTCCTCCAGCATCCTTTTGCCAACTGGTTGTGGCGTACACACTTTTTTCAAGTAACCAGTGGTTGGGGGGGGGGGGGGGCACTGACTGGTCTTTAGGCCTTTTTGACCAATTGGCCTTTTTAGCCATTTGAGACGCATGTTCATTTTCAACAAGTAGTATTTTAAACCATTTCAGCTATGCTATATTTTTGGCTACTGGTGTTTATACATACAGCAATAATGTCTTAATGTTTTAATGGCTCCGCATAATAGTATGCCATACTTTATTGTTTTGCCCTGCTTAGAACATGTACTGACATCCATATTTCAAGACCTAGCAGTGATTGTAAATAAGGATTGATATCTCCTACCCTTGCCATGGATACACACACTTTCAGTTGGACCCCTTTTAAATTAACTTGCTGTTAAGTTAACACAATAATACAGCCCCGGGGCATTAATTTGTAGTGTATAAATCAGTATGGTGAACATGGAAGTGTTATGCTGTGCGTATATATATATATATATATATATGCACAGCATAACACTAGGATGATTCCTGACATAAAATACACATGATGTGATAGAACTGCATTTAATAGAATGCCATTGATGTATGTGCATATGTGTAATCATTGTACAGTATAACATTAGGATAATTGTTGAACATTAACTCGTCTGCCATTTGTCATCCTTCAGTGGATTAGTCAAGCCATTGTGAAAGCGATGTCTGTCAGCCGCTCTGTCAGACATTCATTAAAGTGATTTGTCACCGTACTTTATCATTCAGGGCAAGATATATTTGTTTTTTCATTATTTATGCTGATAATGTGTTCATTTATTTTAACAAAGTGGAGCAGAAAAAAAAATCATCTCTGAAAGTAGTCAAATTTCGATTACCCATAGTCTTTTAATTTCGTTACTGCTCCATACATTCATTAATTAGCTCGTTAATTTTGCTTCTGTACTTTGTAATCATACATGCTAAACTATACGAATGCTCATGTCCAACGCTGCCTACTGTGCGATTGAATGATGTCACCAGTGTTAGAAAACAGAGCTCATGTTGACAGGGATCCCTCAGTTTGTGTCTTCTTGTCTGGGAGTTACTCTGATTAAAGGAACCATCTATTTTGTAACGTGCCATTATCGGAAAGCTTTGATTACAGAGCTGTATCATTGTCATTTTGATTAAAGCTGCAATTTTCCTTTACCAGCTTTTGTTCAAAATATGATGGGGCTTCCAGCAAAACAACCTCACTTCTGATGTATGTGTCTGAGTGACAGAGAGAGAGAAAGATTAAGCTTCTTATGAACAAAAAAAATCCTGAATGGTGCTTTTGTTGAACTCATTCCTCCAACTTTCTTTCCCCTTTTGGCTTCCCTCTTTCTGTGTCCCCTTAGCTGAATGTTTCCACCATTTTTTCAAGTTTACTTTGCATTTATAACTTTTATTTTCTGCTCTGCTCTTCTCCCTCCCAGTTCTGGGAGGGAGAAGAATCTGCCATTATTGAAAAATCCTTTTTTTTTTTTTTAGGTCAAAAATTTTCCGACTTTATCCGATCTGTTCTCTGATTTTTCCTTCTCTTTTCTGTATTCTGTTCTCCTCTGCAGTGAAGCGATCAGTAGATTTTAAATCGCGGGGCGTTAAATTATTCCCTGGCAAAGACTCCAGCAACAAGTTTTCAATATGTGAGTTCACATCTTGATGTCCCTTTGGCTAATGAACTAACTTGCAATAGCTTGGTTAGCTTGGACTGGCTTTTTTTTAAAGTTTGTTTTTCATTTGGTTTTACATTTGTTAAGTTTGTCTCTTAATAAAGGCTATTACGGTCAACACATCTGTGCCTCTGATTATTAATAATACAGAATTAATGTTGTCTTTTATCTCCTAAATGACATTAATACAACAATTTACAAAAAAAAAAAAAAACAATGTTGAAGCTTATTACTGATGTGAAAATTAGACCCTTATTTTACTCACAAATGTGTTGAAAAGCCTTTACAAGAGCAATGCTTTTGCATTCTGCTTGGCTGCCGCGTGTTTTGTTGTTTGATATTTTGTATATGCATTTTGGTCATGCTGTCTTGCTTCTTCATTGCTTGCTTTGATATAGTTAATCATTGCTTGTTCTGATAAGTTTAATCATGGTTTGTTTTGGCTTGCTTTAGGCTCAAGAAATGTGACTCAGCTGTAGTTAATATTGTTTACCACCCACTCCTGCCTCTTCTCTTCTCTTCTCTTCTCTTCTCTTCTCTTCTCTTCTCTTCTCTTCTCTTCTCTTCTCTTCTCTTCTCT
>JAVDPK010000281.1:332887-444561 GCA_034780415.1 Cichlasoma orientale | reverse complement strand
GTGTATATATAAAAATCTCCCAAGACAATTTCACGTATTCCTTTACTTCTTTAGATCTATATTATGTCATAAAGTATAGTATAAGTTCAAGAACTAATGTAGTCCAATTTTTTGAGGGGCAAACTACGTACAATACCTTCTGACTTTGTGAAATACCCATTTATAAGTCACATTGGAAACCAACGCAGTATGCATCCTGGAGGGAACTGTGGTAATAGTTCCTATGGTTCCTTTGTCATTTCATGCACTGTAATATAGAAAGGGCTATATGGAAATTATTTTATTTTTCCCTACAGTTTTCACCACTGACATCAGACAAACATGCACAAAAAGCAGAGCTATTTCCAGGAAATAGAGCTTTGGTACCCATGTTTCATTTTTCACCATTTAGCTTGACACATAGATTTATATTTTTGTGACCTTCTTTCACACTTCTTTACTGCAAATTTTGTTTTCTATCATCCACATCACACACAGTAAATACACACAGACATCATAGAAATCTTTGAAGGTTAGTTATCTGTGTGCTATAATGGTGATGATGGTTATTTACTTTTATGTTTGCCACCTAGTTTAAACACCGCACATGCACGCACAAATTTGCATGCGAAGGTTCAAAGTCATGCATTTTTCTGCATACCTATAAGGACATGAGAAGATATGCACATAAGTTGTTAATAGAAGGGCAAGACACTAATGCAGTACATGCCAAAACACCAAGATGATGACCTTGCTTGTTTTTCATTTGTTTGCATGATTGTTAATTATGAATTTTTAAACACCTCTGATTCATTTGCTCGTTTTCCTTATTTGCCTGCGTTTATGTGATTGTATGCTTGTGTGTAATTGCCTTAAATACTGTTTGAGGTTGATGGGGAAGCGATGGCTGAGCTAGGCGCATCGCGGATCCATCAGTTTTCTTGACAGGTTCGAGAGTCATGGTCAAGGTTTGATTCTACAGATGTGAATTTGTATGTTAATTAGTCTGGTTCTGACTGGTTCAGATGCTCCGGCTGCCTTAACTCTTCAGTGACACATAAAGCCTGTCTGTGTGTGCGTCTGTGCCCATGTACACATGCGTGTCTCTGTATGTATGGTTCTATATATGTGCATGTATGTATATGTTTGTGGGTCCACTTTTGTGGGCTTTGTGTGTTTGACTGTGTGTACACAGAACTGATACTGTAACCAGTCCCTCTGTTGTACTGTTAATAGTCCAGATGGTCAAATTAGCCGCTCCAACAAAGCAACAAAGTATCTACTCTAACAAATCCACATGGATACACACACACACACACACCCAGACAAACACACACACACCAACCACCTGCTGAGTTTGTTGATACAGACTACACATGTACATACATGTTAGCCAGATAGCCCAGACAGCCTGGGTGGGAAGGTGTTTATGTGAAAACAGAAATGGGCAGTATTATCACTTGGCCGGTGTTTGTCACACCTAATTGAGTTGTCTGGCTTTTGCTGGATTTTTTTTAAGATAAGATAAAAGTTTTATTTATTTTTTTTTATCAGTTTTCACCAACATTTGTCTTGCAACAAGACTCAGAGCAGCACATGTGAAAAAAGATACATAAACAGCGTGCTAAGGGAGCTTTTATCCCAAAATAGTGAGACTATTCAACTTTATTAGAAAATTTAAAATTAAAGAGACGTCTTTCAGATTCATGAAATTCTCTTTTGTTTGCCTTTTATTTAATGAGAGACATTTTTTTTTAAACCTGTGTTCATTGCCAAGAGTCTTTCTTTAGAAGAGGGGAACAGTTACTAATTAGAGCAACAAAACTTATACACATAAACACACAAGACCACATAAATAAAAAAAAAAAACTACATGCGCAGAAAAAAAAAAGATAATTAATCATTTTGATATTCTATTTATCATCCAAACAACACAAACAGAATTATGTTCTTCCTCTTGTAATTTAATCATACTAATGAAATTAGTAATCAAGAGAACAGTGCAGCACTGTTGTCTGGTTGATGCTTTAAAAATAAGCTGATTATTATACAACACTAAAGTATTATTCCCTCTAAATTGAATATCAGTCCTTGCATTTGAATATCAGAATACACCATGGGCTGTTCTATTTGCTCTATAGCTGAAATAAATAAGCGCACCAGGCTGATTTCTGCCTCTAGTAATATTCTGCTGACACTAGACATTAGGAAAGGATGACAGACTAAGAAAAAAAAACGAGAAAAAAAACACGCTCAAAAATCCTCAGAGGGGCCTAATTTTGCATTCACTGGTCTGAATGAAAAATGCGAGAAACTCAAGGGTAATTTAAATAAGTTTACCCTCACCCTGATCTCATTAAGAAAATATCCTGTCACGTGAGTTGGAATAGAGCATCAATGGAGTGCAGCCCATTAAGGTACTGTATTACTACTAATACATTTTTGTTTTGTTGTGAACTACTAAAAGCCACTCTGTGGCTCATGATGCATCTGCTATTTTGGTACCAACTCAGCTGGAAAAGTTTAAAAATTATTTAAAAAATGGCACAGGCACACACAAAAAGGGGTTATTTGATATAGAGATGGGGTAAGGGAGACGGAGTGACACGAAGAGATTAAGAAATGTTTTAAAAACTGGAAAAGAATGAACGAAAAGGAGAGCGTTTACTACAACAGCGGCATTGTAATTGAAGAGAGAGACTGAGTAAAGATGCATCCTGTCAGATGCACGTTTGTCCTGATGTTGCCGTCTCAAAGTGTTTGTGCAGTTCTGTCTGTTGTCTCTGTTCTACCTCTGTGATGTTTGGAGGGTTACTGTCAAGATTAGCTCATGTGTGAGAGAATTAAGATCGTGTCTGGAGTGCTGTGTCATCCTTTTCAGCCCACCTCACCATCCAGCAGGCTGTCTGTTAGGCTATCTCCTGGTCTGTCTAACTTTTTTTTTTTTCCTCCTGCTGATTCTAAAGGGAATGAGTGATAAGGGAGGCAGATTTTCGAAGCTGAATCTAAAGGCACCCTCGCATCTGCCATTCAAAAGAATGACAGATGCGAGGGTGCACTGAAGCAGCGCCGTGTTGATTTGATGGTAAATTTCAAATTATAGTGTGTTTATGTGAACATAAAAACGAATGAGTTTCATAATGTATAGCAGTCAGAAAATTAAACCTTTCCTTCAAAGAAAGACTCTGCTTGTTGAACTAGTGGACCAAATGCGTCTTTACTGTCAGTCTTTATCTTAACTGTATATCCTTGGCTCTCCATCTGTCTGTCTCTCTATGTAGTAAATGAAGGTGGTGTGAGACAGGCGTCTAACTCCTGCCCAGACCCAGGAGAGCCAGAGAATGGGAAACGCCATGGCAATGACTTCAGGTGCAATTTAAGCTTAAAAGCAAGCAAACACTGACATAGTTGCATGTTGACAGAAATGTACAGATTCTTATTCCCATTTTTATGTTTGTCTGACACTATGTATGATTATGTGTGTTTTGTGCATAGCATTGGGAGTATGGTGCAGTTCAGCTGCGGAGAAGACTATGTTCTGCAGGGCAGCAAAAGTATCAGCTGCCAGAGAGTGGCAGAAGTGTTTGCAGCCTGGAGTGACCACAGACCGGTCTGCAAAGGTAAGAAATACCTTTCTTATGTACCCACAGAAGCATATCCATCACAGATACTGATGGGGAAATTTCACAATTGTAATTACAATTGTAAAATAAGGAAACTGTTAAGCTTAACTGCCCATGGGTCATTACATGTGCATGTGCAGCTGTGGTCAGTGAGCTACCTTGGCTCATCTTCAGTTTGAGTTGAACAAGACTAAGTTTACAGTGGAATGAAAATCCCATTTCTCTTTCAAGCCGTTGGCTATAAAATTATTAAACAAAACAAACCCTAATCCACTGTTTGCAGTGTAGCGACTCTGTAACATGCTACGGCTGTATGCTTTCATCAGGGGAGCTGTGATAGTGATTGTTCAGGACCTCAAATGAAGTAAACACAGTAGGGTGTAAACACTCCTCTAAACAAGCACCAGATTTGATCTTAATTAAAATATCACAAAATTAAAAAAATAACTAGCAATACAGGTTTTTTTAGGTGACACAAGTTACGCAGTCTGTCTGCACGTGGTTACATACTGTAAGTGACTACAGATTTTAAAGTCTTATTGACCTTCTGGATTTTTTTCTTTTTTTTAACAATTGGTAGTGTTATAGCCACAGTCACACACACACACACACACGCAAAGAGAGAGACAGAGAGAGAAAGAGGGCGTCTGTCATGTTAAATGCCAAAGTCGTTTGTCATGTCTTCCTTCACTTGGCTTCAGCCCGTGGCTGGAGACACATACTTTAACATAAAAACCAATATTCACCGGGCATGAGCATGGGTCTGTGTGAGTGCGTGCACGCATGTGTGTGAGAGTGCAATATTCAAACCTCTAACTAATAATTACTAACCTGTAGATGCTAAGGGAACTAAGAAGCCGCAACAGAGGAAGTGGGGGGCAGAGAAACCTAAGAAGCGGCCGGGAGAAGCTGTGAAATGTCACAACTACTTTATGCTTAAATTATACCCTCAGTGGAAGCAAAACCCACTGAATCCAACACAAAGATTTGCATATTATGAACAGCAGCTAAATTTTGGACAAAAGATGAGTTGCACCTTGGGATTCAGGGGGGGTTGTGGTGTGTCACTCACAGATACCTGAGCAGGACCTACAGGTGTTAGCCAGCTGTTGGTCCTGCTCTCTCGCCCGCTGGTTAAAGGACACCATCTGACCTCGTGCCTCGACTTCAACCTCGGGTTTCTCTTGTGAACCAAACACACACGGGGAGGAAACTGAGGTTTTTGTCACTGTGTGTGCACAGGAAGAATATATCAGGTGTAACTGCTCCACTTCTGGTCTGGTTGATTCCTACCAGTCAGCCTTATTATCATCTAACCCATTTTTAGAGATATTACAGTGCTAATACCTTTTGATTGGCTCTTTATAATCGTTAATATCTAATAGGGAGTCATTATCACTAAATACTTTATAATGAGCAATTAAATACAGCTACTGACATTAAGCCAATCACGTCTTACATTTACCTGCATGTGATGATGGGCCAAGCATCCCCAAAGGGTGACTGACAATGACATTTAAAGTCACTGATGTTGTCCCTTGGAGAAGCGAGTGGTTAAAAGGGATGACCTCTATCACTGGGAAACAGAGCCATCCATCAGCAGGGATATTTGCAGGAAAAGCATGTGGGCAGAGTGAGACGTTTCCACAGAGCTCCTGTAACTTCGGAGTAGCAGGTGTGCATTGTTAAAGCTCTGGTGGATATAATATACGGTAAAAAAGAAAGAGGAAAAAAACCAACCATGAGCAACTTTTTGACAAAGCCATGACAGAGTGCACCATCCTGCTTCATGGCTGTTGCTAAGTAACTAGTCATTTTTTTTGCCAGTTGATCTTTGTTGTTTTAAGCATCTCACAATGGAGGGCACTGTTACTCCAACATTGTCCCCACCTAGGCAAACAGCAGGAACAATTATGATTAATATTCACCATTCAGGACATGATTTCTGACAAATCTGTCTATAAACATAGATGCTGCTGAATGATCCACTAATATTGTTGAAACAGATGACAGAACTTTTCTGTGGCGCTACTCCTCCTCCCAGTCCTGATGTGTCTCTTATCCACTGCGTTTCTTGGTGAAAAAAAAAAAAAGCCGTCCATCTTCAAAAGTTCCATAAATCCGAGGATACCCACACCGAGGTTGTTTGAAGGACAGTATATGTGTAATACGAGAATCCCATCTTTCTGACAACAATGCTGAGGCTTATTTTGAGCTATATGCCAAGATCACAGAAAATAGAAACCAGAAAACACTAACCACAATACTGTGCAATTGTAAACATGGTAGATATACATTAAAAGCTCGAAATAGGGTGTTTTGATGGCTTAGCTCAAAAGCAGGCAGTAGAATGTAGAGACTTCTGTTCCATCTATAAACCTATTCACAAAAATCCCTTAGGGACAAATTCTAATATTGAAATTCTGAACCTTTCTCTCCTTTAAGGCACGAGAGAAAGGTTCATCCTGAGCTAATAGACTGTGAGTAGAATCACCTTTGCTGTTGTCTAGGAGTGGTCTGTTACTATTATCATTATTTGATACCTTTTTATTTTCTACCTTTGGCAGACTCCTGTTTTAACAGTCAGTAGCGCAGCGGTAGGTGGTATATCAAAGAATATGGAAAATTTCTGGGCCTGTTACTCTGAATACAGCTGCATATGTGATCACTTCATTTTTGCAGTTTTAGTGGCATGGGGACCAAGAAGAGGAGCTGGAGCAGGCCGACATTGTTAGTAAAATGACTAATATGACAACAGCTGTAGTGATAATGGGTTTTATCAGTAATGGTTGGCTTAAGGTTTGTCTTCATCGGCTTACTTCATCTTCTGTATATGCAGCAGTTTCTGGACTTTAAAGCCATTTGATTGTATGGGAAGTAACATTATGCAGTTAACCAGTCAGTCAAACTGAGGACAGCCTGGGCTGGCCACAAAGTCAAGCTCAGTCCAGTTGATAACATCTGGTAACAGCTGTGGCATTTGCAAGCCACTTTGCAACCCACGTCCACTCGAGCTCATCCTTTTTTATCTCGTGTCTTAATGAATCAGTGTCATGTCTGCTGTGTTATGAACCAGGAGATATTGCTGCTGCTCTCCCTGCATCCAACTTTTAACATATGTGCATGGAATGACAATGAGGTCCCAGAACAGAGGCATCCAGCTAAATATAAACTGCTGCAGATGGAAATAACAATCTTGTTTTGACTACAGCGATCCTAAGTGAACTATATTTCTCTGTAGTAAAGTGAATACTCCAAACAACTGTGTAAACATGCAGTAGAAAATCATAGAAAATTGAGTTCATATTCTGATAAACAAATTCATCTGTTAGGTTAACAACAGCATTTGAAGAGATGCTCTGAGGTGGTGGAAATTCAAATTAAATTTTATTTAAAAAAAAATGTGCCAGCCAACAAAAAAATTGGGCTCCAACTATATAAAGACAGCTCTGCACTGCTCTCACCACTTTGGCGCCAGTGTATTCATTTTAAGTGACGCTATTATGAAACAGATGCAAGCACAAAACATTTGTACTTGATCCCAGTGAAAATGGCCCTGTGCCTCTGTTTGGACCTCCACTGGCAAAGGTCTGCAAAAGAGTTCAACAGGTAAGCAAGTAAACATTTGATCCTCACAGAGAAAAGTGTCCCTTTTTAGGCGACTGTATTTCACCGTGTTGAACAAAATGGAGTGAGATAAGGGCTGTGTTTAACTGAAAACAGCTCAGTTTTGACCTTTACAGCCAACCAGCCAATAGCTAAAGTGGGAACTCATGAATAACATTGAGAGAGGCAATCTGTCAGGAAGCATCAAGCCAGCTGACTTATTAAAGGGTCACTTCTGTCAAACACTTAAATACAGCTAAATGTCTCTTTTGGAACATTATGTGGAAAATAAAGTGGTTACAGAAATTTGCCATCAGTAACCAACAATATAACCACCAGAAAGAGATTGATAAATATAAACAGAACAACTGAGAGATGGAGGCAGACCAGTAATCACTTTATTAGATACAATAGGACAAATACATAACCAAATAAAAAAAACAACAAAAAACGATAAAATAAGCCATCAAACTGCAATGTCCCTCTGTCCACCACTTTATGAGAGAAAGTGAGAGATGGAGAGAGAAAGACAGAGAGAAAGAGGGAGTCAGTCCATGTGGCACCTTGATTAATGGACAGATGGCAAGGCCACTGAGCCAACTCTTTCTCTCTGTCTGTGTGTGTGTGTGTGAACTCCAGGGGTGTTCAGTTGATCTGCCTGAATATACTGACTCGATGAAGGGTGCTATATATCAACGGGATAAACACAGACTCACATGCACATATGTTGATTTCCAATAACAGAGACACAAAGGGGAGAAACTGTAATGTGCAGGCATTGCTTTATGTGTGTGTGTTTTTTCTTTCTTTTTTTTTTTTTTTTAATGTGTGGCTTTGTGTCTGTGTGTCCACCCAATTTTTTTGTGTGTACCCATTAAAGCTCCAACCAGAACGAGGGCCTGTGGAACACTGTGTGCCAGCTTAATGATGTCATCAATCATTGTCTGTGTCCATTGGTCAATCTATCTGCTCCTGTAGGCAGCCCGTTAAAAGAGACAGTTTGACCATCCTGCAGAAACTTCTGATCTCTAATGTGACTCAAGACTGAGCTCAGTGTAAAATTTGACACATGCAACTTTGTTTTAAAAAAGAAAATCACATTTAAACTCAGGTTTAAGCTCCAGACAAGCTGACTTCTACCATGCAAATTACAGGTAATTGTGGCAATCTAATAGTGACCAAAACAAGCACAGGGAGGTTTTCAGTGCAGCACCATATAGCTCTTTGTGACCATTTTCACCTACTGATGGCCAGCATCCTCCAGCAACCACTCACCAACAGGTCAGAGAATGCACATTTCTCCTGAGTGCAAACCAGTCTCTAGGCCTGTGGGACTGGGGCAAATATCTCTCCCACCCATACTTTATTAATGAAGTTCTTTCATGAAGAACCCACCATAATTAGGAAGTTAACCATTTTTATAAATCTTTCTGCCCTTAGCTTATAGTCAGATTAAAGTGAGCTTAAAAGATTTGGAACAGCATTCCATCCTTTAGTTAACGAGTTGTTAAATCTGATAGGTGGTTTAATTCTGCAGGCTGGCATATCTTCCAGCAGAAAGCAACACTACGCTTTTTTGCTGCTCATCTTTGTCACGCCTCCTTCCGTGCATCGTCAATAAAGTTGTGGTCACAGCGTTTATCTTCAACATAAAGCGATTTAGCTAGAACTGCACAAGTTTGAATTTGAGCTGATGATGCTCTTTAATATCACTTACCAGGTCCAACTTTATAATAGCTTCATATTAACAAGAAGTCGTAAAGGAGCTGCAATAGCTTAGGCAACATCTGTGCTGCATTGTTAAATGCAGTTTGCTAAATCCACAAAGAGCAGTAAACCTCAGAGCCGGGAGCACCACAGGCCAGGCACTTTAATGTCTGCTTGTAAGCAATTTATGGACTTGTGGAGTATATTCAGTGTCACAACATGACACCAGTGACTGATTCCTGAGTTTAAAAGCTCAGCATGATATGTCATCACATATTACTTGATACTGCCTGTATACAATATGTAAAGCAAAGTAATAGAAATTTAATGTTAAAGGTATGCTTCCATCAGTCCATCAGTATCTGATTTGATTGTATTTTCTGTGTGACTTCTCTCCCATCCAGTACTCTTTTTGCTGCCTCACTGAGATGCAGTGAGGTAGAGGTCCAGGCAGATAATCTGGAACTGTTAAGGGTTAAGTGTCCTTGGTATGCTTCAGCAGGTATAGTAGATTGAAGCTGAGCCTCCACTGTGGGGACGTTTCACTAACCACAAAGGCCACCCTGCTGAGAAAGCAGAGTTATAGACCTTGAGTGTAAGGCAAATAAGTCTGGAGAAAGCTCTTTTGAGTCAAAATATTGTGAAGCTAAACAGTATTAAAATTCAAAAACATTCTCACAGCAATGTTCTCAGTGCTTATGGGGCACGTCAGTTATGCTCTGAATCCATAAAACAAAACTTTGGAGAGATGCTTGCAAGGGCGTTGGAGCTACTCTATAGACTTTGGCAATGTGATCCTTGCCTGGAACACCATTTAATTTTGGTTCACATCCCAATGGTTTATGCGGGTAAGCGTGTTTCTCTAAGTGTGATAGAGTGGGAGACAGAAAAAGAGAGGGAGAGTCCTGGGGGACGGTGCTTGATCTGAAAATATAAACACAAAAGTGTATATGTTGTTACACACACGGACACACACACGCAAACTCGATGCTGTTCCTGCCTAAAGCATTTGCTTAACCGCGCTCATGAGTTCAGCAATATGCATTTATCGTCATTTTTTTTTTCTTTTTAATTTGATCTGCGGTTCATTATCACTTCAATGATAGTGTGGCTCCTTTGGCTTTAAACCCTCAATACTGTGTGCCAGCATAAATAATGAAGGGAGGAAGAGAAAGAGATACAGAGAGGGAAACACAGATAGACACATAAGTTGCACAGACTGATACGCATTAAAATCCCTCTATTATGAATACATGCCAAATGTCTTATCCAAAAATACTGTTTATCTTAGACCTGTCTGAACTATTTTACATAAAAAAAAACTCTAAATATGTATAAGTAGAAATTCATATTTAAAACTAAATCATTTTTTGATACCTATATCCTACAAAACTGACTCCAGATCCGTATACCAAGATGCCAGCCAGATACACACATTTGCCGTAATGTTCTCTACTGCCCACTTCTCACCTGTGGATCCCAAACTCTGGGTGCAGACCAATTTCAAAGCAGCCATTCTGGCACGAAACAGCAGGTAAACACAGGTGTTAGTAATTGCAATAATGAAAGGTCATTTGTATTGAGGTACACAGTTTTAATTAATGTGATTAGCAACATCTGTGTTTGCCTGCGATTCCATATAAAAATTTCTGCTATAAAACAGGTTCAGACTTATTTTTTGCACTTTTGGTTGCATCACACAAACTCTGTGACAGGAGTTAGAGAGGGAGGCGGAAGAGACCAAACACAGAGTTAAAGAAGTCGAAATAACAGTTTGCTGACAAGTTTGCCCTAGCGACTTAATCTATGCTGATGTAAAGTTTAGATACTCAGTTAAATGTAGAAATATTTAAACAAGATAGGAGTTGTTTAAAGTATAAGTACATTTTTGTAAGTAAGTTGCTAAGTGAGCCTTTAGAAGAGTTTAGCGTAGTAGAAAATATAACAGTTGACTCTGACAGGTAGTACAAGGTAGCATTAAATGGAAATATAACCACAGTAACCCTCTGAAAAGTGAAACCTTCAAAAGACACAAGAAGAGAAAGCAAGAAAAAAATATTACAAAAGATTCTGAAGAGGCGCAGAGAGCAAATGATAGAGTGTGATGTAAATCATGAGCTACACTCAATGGCTCATAAAGGGACTAATACACGGAAATAAAAGACACAGAGAGACAGACCAAGCAAAAGACAGACAGATGCAGCCTGAGAGACGGATGGAGTTCAGTGTAAGTTATGAGATGTTAGCTCCTCTGGTAATTCTGGTGATAAGTCTCTCTGCGCTATTGCTATAGCAACAACGTGCCCATTTTGCTGCTGGCACAGTGATGGGCTGGCCATTCGTTCAGGACACGCTGATTGAGCTGTCAATGCACTCGCAAACACGAGCTTACAGTACACACAAGTTAGAAGACATTCAGATAAATCATTTCTCACGTGCAACCCTGGCGTGCGGGCACGCACACACACACACACACATACACATTTTTTTATCTCTCCATATCTGTCAGCGTATAAACTGCTGTGAGCTAAACACGAGAGGAGGTCAACTGAGGATGCTTTGAGAATTAGAGAAACAAGAAACAACTGGGTACAGTCAGGCGGGACTCGGGCAAAGATCTAGTCGACAGAAAGACAGAGAAACATGGTAACAGAAAAGAACTATATAAGGTTGTCTCTGAGGGGTGTTGTACTTGTTCTGACACTCTCTTACAGCACTTCACGGTTACAGTCCATTACACACACACAAAGAAACCCGTACAAACATGCTGTGGTTTTATTCCTTTATTTGTCCCTTTCCTTCATTCTGACCGCTGAGTTACAACCAGGAGTGGGCTATGTCTGAGAGCTCTTGAAAGTTTCCATTTGTGTGAACCGCGTGCGCTCTGTGAGGACGTATATTAACTTGATTATTTTGCAACAGTAGGTGTATTTGCTTCTTGTGCAGCTCATGTCAATATAAGCACGGCTGAACACACACATTTGTCGCCCGTTTCTAAAATGAGACCATCGTGTTTAAGCGTTCGTGCTTATTCTTTTTGTTTTAGGTCCGTGTAAGTACGTGTGTGCGTGTTTGCGTTTGTGCCGCTGTTAACTGTACGTATTCTTATGGCCTGCCACTGAACAAACTAATTAAGGAACAAACGGTGCTTCAAACCAACCAGAAAATTACCTCCCAACTCTAACAGGACAACCCAAGGACAGACAAGCAGGTTCTCTATCACATCTAGTCAGAACACAAAGCCTAATAAAGGCTTAGTGGGTTTATCGGACACCTAGCATGTGTCATTTTCAACACTTCGCTAAGTGTAACTTCAGCATTAGTGCTCGAGTTTGTAAGAGTTTCCAGCACAGGACCTGACTACAAGAAGTAGGATGTTTCTATGGATCAGCACAGAGAATCCCCACTTCACACTTTTATACCTCTGATTGACCTTTTTTTTTTTTTTTCCTCACCTCTTTTTTTTTGTTTCTTTTTTTTTGCTTGCTTTAAGATAGACTGTAATTATAACACCTGTAGCAAAGTGAAGTTGTTGACTTTCAGTGTGAAGAGCAAATTGCAGGTGAATGTATCTCTCACTCAATACCACAGTTCTAGCTAATCCTATGGTATTTCACACCCAATAACTTCCAATTAAGCACTGTTATCCAGGGAGATGTTGCTGGCAATATCAATACCATCTATGTGACCTTCTGTTCCTCTTTCTGTACCTGTCTGCACTTGACTCGTTTCTTCTTTCCCCTATCTGCGCTTCCCTTTCCGTCCTGTCACAGTGCTTCTCCCTTGCATCTCTCAGCTGTGTTAAATTCACTTTAATTGCTCTCCACTGAACTTCAACTGTTACCCACAAATGATACACATTTGCTGCAGGATTTATCCCGAATATGTCTGGCTAAGCATCACCTAAATGGTTTAATTATAAAGCTAATTGTCACTCTGTTGTAGTGTGGTGACTCAGCGGTCTACAATTACTGTTGCTAATACCAATACTAATTCTACAGTTGCCTCTAAAAACAATGACATTATGTTTTGTTTTGTTTTCTATCCATAGTGAAGACTTGTGGCAGTAATCTTCAGGGGCCATCAGGAACCTTTACATCTCCTAACTTCCCAATTCAATATGAGAACAATGCACAGTGTGTGTGGATAATTACAGCCTCAAACCCCAATAAGGTAAGTCTTCACTTTGATTCTGTCACTGTCAAACTCTCAAATTCATCATTTGTTTGTTGCATTAAAAAAAAAATAGACTCGCTTTAACCATAGCAACCTATGGCCTGTACCTTTCCATGTACATGCAGACCAAGTAATAAGCAAAATATCTCTACTTTCTAATTCTCGAGTTTTAAGTATTTCATTGTAAAGCAGTTTAACTCAGCCAACACACTTGGAGTGCATTATTATTATTATGTGAATGTGTATATGGAAGAAGCAATACTTTGTATTAGTGCTGTGATTTTATCACTCCCTGCATGCTCAAGCTAAATCTGAGAACACCCGGAGGTTTTAAGTTCCATTTTTGGAACTTAAAACCTCCGGGTTATAGGTTTGGTGGAATGAGGGCTCATGAAATCTTAAACAAGCAACAGCAGCACCGACACAGCCAGGAGTGGGAGTGCGTGTGAGCTGAAATTCTGCCTTACTGTAAAGGATATGCACTGTGCAGCAGTAGGTAGAGTATACCCGCCTGGCAGCGCAGCCCAAGTTTTCTTCCTGAACCAGCTTGAAGGTTTCGCTCCATTTGAATTTTATGCATTCGGTTTAATTTTAATTGATTATAATTCAGCAGTTTTCACAAGCATTTAAAAAGTTAGTTTAGAAGCATTTTTACATAACTGAAATGTGTTGATGATAATTCACGTAGGAGGTATTGCAAATGACATGCCAGGCAAAGCATGTCTGTATTTGATTCTGATTGGTTAATCCACCACAAAGGGGCAGATGATGGGTTGGAGGTTAGATGGATATCTGCCATTGGTCGCTTTATGCCCCACGAGAAATCCAATTGGTATTCAGACGCACGTCCTTATTCGACTCGGGGCTCTGTTGTGACCGCTCTGTCGTCAGTGGCAACACCTGCGTCAGCACAATAGGGACGAACAAACACATACACGCGCGCACATAGACACACGTACGCTACATATATAAGAGCTCAAATACACACTGCATAATTTTTGGGACTGGCACACACACACACACATACACAGTCACAGTTTGTTGGTGCTCAGAACCTTTCTGTCTCTGTCTCCCTCCTGCTCTCACACACAGCGCTCTCTGTCACTGCCCAAGGCTTCTGGTTTTATGGTCTAGAGCAATACATTCTGTGGTGAAGGCTATACTGTGTATGTGACAGTTGAAGGCTACAGCGCTAAGGCCGTTGTCGACCCCTTGTGTTTTAGGTGTGTGCGATGTGTGACGTGTAAGGAGTGTGAAAAAGACTGTATATCTATTGTATTATGAATGCTAATGGATATTGCCAAACATGTAAACCTAAGCAAAGACTAGATGAAGTAAAGCAAAAAGAATATTTAATAGCCCTGTATCTTGAAAGGCTTTACAGACCTTGTAATGTATTGTAGTGGTTCATGCCGTATCATGTACATGTCACACACCATACTGAATCACAGACCTCGCAGCACCATGTTTTTAGTTTTTTGTATGACCCTACATTAAACCAAAGGTCTTCAAGATTTGTATTTTCATACAGTATCAGTATTGACATGAAGAGAAGAGGCATACTTTGAGCACAAACACAATATACCACCCAAACTACATCCCCCGGTTCAAATCTTTTACTCAAGCACTATTACTGTAAACATCTAAAGCACAGCAGACTAAAATGATTCCAAAGCTAAACAGAAGAAATCTGTGCAACAGAGTGGCTTAGCTTACAGCAGAAACAGGTGGCAGCTAATCCTGGAAACACCTGGTTTACTTTCATTGAGGTGAATATTCAACTTTAAAACACGAGCAATGCCTAAAATTGACTTCTTCAGATTGCAGACTACCAGTTATACATGTTTTTTTAAATCTGAGGGTTATACCGGGACCTGCGATTACATGTCTGTAACAGCACATCTGCGAATTTGTCTAAGACAATAAAGAAGACTTGCTAACCGAATAATGATAAGCAAGAGAAAAGGATGAGCTTGACAAAGAGTGACAAATCCTTGTCTGACTACAAATCACACCTTCATTTATTTTTCATCTGTCTTGGTGGAAAAAAAAAAACCTCTACATCTTGCTTGTGGATTAGTATGGTGCTAGACTTTTTTAAATGCAGTGTCACTGCTTTGAAGTGTATTTTGAAATAATAATAATAATAATGTTGGTTAATCCAGCAGATCAGTTTTAAGGCATTTAGAAGTAAGGTCTATAAATCTTTAGACAGTGACATCTTTTTTTTAAATAATTTAAAAAAAAAATTACTACAGAGGAAAATAAAATCAAACAATTCAAATTTAATTGAAGTGCAGCCTCCCAGCTTCAATTCAAAGCGTCTAACAAAACTATTGCATTAAATGTTTAGGAATTACAGCCATTTTTTAAATACAGTCCCCCATTTTCAGAGGCTCAAAATTAATTGGACAAACTAACATGAGTTTAAATTTAAGGATTGTTTTTAATACTTGGATGAAAATCCTTCGCAGTCAGTGGCTGCCTGAAGTCCAGAGCCCGTGGACAACACCAGAGGTTGTGTTTCCTCCCTTGAGATGCACCGCTAGGCCTTTACTGCAGCTATCTTCACTTGCTGCTTTTTGTGGGTCTGTCTGTTTTCAGTTTTGAATTTAACAACTAAAGAGCTGTTTTGTTGGGTTGAGATCAGGTAACCACCTTGGCCGCTGCAAAAGAGCCCATTGCACAGTGCATCCATACCATGACAAAATAGGCAAGATAAACATGGCTGTGGATAAACAATGAATTTACTGCTAATAAAATATTCCACAAAATAGCTGTTTAAATAATATATATAAAGAGAGATTTGCTGTACACTGTATCACACTGTCTACAAAGTTTGTAATAATCTATTTTAAAGGTTAAGTTGAAAAAAAAAAGTAAAACATACTACTACACTGCACAGGATATTGATCTGCAATTACTGCAGTCACTTTCTGCAGTTAAGACTGTGCTCACGGTTGGTGTTGAGCACATTTCAGTTAGCGTGTGTAAGTTCACGCTGGTTTAGGAATTCACATTCTGCATGGTTCAAATGTTTAGTGACAACAGGAAATTGCGGCTCCAGAGAAGCACCTCGTAGAGTAAAAGGTAATTTACTGGTTCAAAAGCAGGTTTACGTATGTTGGGCAGGTGACAGAGGCAAGCACACAGTTGGGAACTGGCAGGTAAACAACAGGTAATGGGCAAAAATGACTGTGACAGAATGGGAGCAGTGATGATCTGGTGTACTGGCAGTAAAAATCTGTTCTCAATTAGGGACCTGATGTGGGAATGAGGGGCAGCTTAGCAGACAGGGTAGTGGTAGGTTGATCTCGGCATGAGGGAAGGCAACAGCATAACCCCAAACTCCTCATAAGAGCAAGAGGGTGTAAGCACCATAACACATTCGAAACAAGGGAATAGTCCCAGCTGATCCTGTCTCCACAGCTAGTAGAACATCCTTTTTTTTTTTATTACTTCCACACATCTCTCCCTGTTTCAACTTGTACTCTTTTTCTCATTCTTCCCGTCTCATCCTTCTCTTTGTCTCTTTTTTGCACTGCCCACTCTCCTCCTCCTTAACTCCCAGAGGCACTGTCCTCAGAATTACCCAGATTCTTCATTAAAGAGCTCAAGCTGAAACCATCAAATTACTATTGAGAAAGAGAGAATACAGCGAGTGAAGAGGGCACTTGAGGGGAAAAATCAGTTTTTCACTGTTTCACTCGTATCTCTTTCTCCATTGCGCAAATTCTCACAGATTCTCACAGAGTCGCCCTTATACTCAGAAGGTAAAGAGACATAGTTTCCAAAGCTCACCCACTCTTCTTCTTTCCCTGTCTTTGCAAGCCCCATTCCCTCCATCCCTCTCCTTCCACCCCTCCTCTCTGTCAGGTTAAGTGTTAATGGGGTTCTATAGCTCTCTGATGTTATTGCTTCATTTAGTTTTGGCAGAATGAGCCTTTAGAGCCAATTCATTCTCTCCTGTTCTCATTTAACCTTGGGGATGCTAGGACAGCGTGCCCATTACGAGACTTCTCTTCTCTTCTCTTCTCTTCTCTTCTCTTCTCTTCTCTTCTCTTCTCTTCTCTTCTTTATTTTCTCCATCATTTGGTTTCTTCTCCTCCCTGAGTTTTCATTTCCTGTGATATAAGTGAATAAAAATATTTCTTTCATAATATCATTGGTCGTGATGCTTTAGATTGGATAAAGCTCTTCACATATGTGCTTAGCTATCTTTTAGTATATTGTGACAGCTGGACACACACACCTAAAGCAGGCACCTTTAAACATTATGAAGTATGTGCTAGTTTTCTCTTGCCCCATTCACATTTGCATGCACAGTGTAATGCATAACGCATGGATACAAGAGGACTACTGCAGTGCTGCCATGATGAATATTTAGTTAGCACCCCTATAATAAACACAAAGGAAGTGCATACAAGGGCATTCAGTTCAAAGAGAGCAAGGAATTGTTTTAGGTAGATCTTCCATTAATATTGTAGGTATTAAATTCAAAAATGCCCTGTAGGCTTAAAAAAAAAATCAGACATACACTGAAGCCAGCAGGCAAAGGGGAAAAAAAAAACACTCCACTGCTTTTCTTTTATTTTCTGTCATTAAAATGGTGTGCTTCTGCATCTTCCTGACGGGATGAACAGCATAGCACTTTTAAGGGCTCAGGTTAAAAATGTTAAACATTTATCACAAGAGAACTGTGATTCTAATGCTTTCTATAGTTCAGTAGTTGCATAGCAACAGTAAAGGGCAGGCACAGCCTTTTCCACCGGTTCCTGTTCAGAGTTGGTATCTGGAAAGGATGCACCTGGTAGTTTTAGATGAATAAAGTATAAGTAAGGGGCAAAACACTAAGTGGCAATGGACTTCAACCATCGATCTTCATCAGCTGCATCCCAGGTCTCATCACAATGGCACGATTTATACTGAACAAGCACGTTCAAGGGGAGCGAGTGGATCAGGGTTTATGGTAATGCTGTCACAGACAATCCTTTATGCCCGGTCAATGCCCGCTTTACATCACTGACTGTGTCAGTCACCAGGTGTTTCACATATTCCTACAGTAACTTTATCTTCAAGGTATCTCTAGATCTTATTATGGCATGAGTAGGGAGGAGCTTCCCTCACCTCATTGTCTCCACGACAACCAAAGGAAGTGCTTTATCAAGCAGAAATCCAATTCTGTCGCCTCATTGGCTAGAAGCCATAGACGGATAGAAGGAAGATATGCAGCGGCCAATTAGAGAGAGAAAGAAGGGGTGGCCGAGAAGAGGGAAAGACAGAGAGAAGCAGCTAGTGAAAAGAAAGAGACAGAGAGATGGATGTTTGCATGAACATCAACCAATTAGAAGGGGGGGGGTATGTAGAGTATTCAGTTTCATCTATCTTTAAAACAAACTGAGTACACTAAACGTAAAACAGAACACACACATAAACAGTAACGGTCACACTGCCACTAATGAGGTTCCAATCTAAGCTGACTTCAGTACAGCATTCATAGATGCACACATGTACGGCCATGCATGGATTCAGTATAATGCGGTTATGGCATAGCTATGTTTAATGTTGTGTGAACAGTGCTGATGTGTCATTAGGACATTCTGTAAAGGACGTATACAAGGAGTTAGAACAGTTTATATGGAATACTCCTTATAGAGTGCTCACGCATTTGGGGTAGAGGGATTGTTTATTCAACAAGCAGGAGGCCACTATATCAGAAATTTCACAGTAGATACCATTATCATAAAATTTTCTTTGACTGTAAGTACTGTAAAAGTTGGTGAAGAAGTATAGTGTGAAAGATTGAACAGTAATGGGACCTCCCAGCTTACTTTATGAGCTATCAGCCTGTGAACGTTGTGCGTGGCGTATTGCAGCTAGGATTTCATTTTGACTTGTTTTTGACATACGCTTAACAAGCGAAACCCACTCACCTTGAATTCTCTGCGTTTGGTTGCGGTTCTTTACCTGGCTACGTTTGAGGAATTTTCCCTTTTATCTGAAAGCTGCTGTGGAACGCTTGTGGTAATCTATAACTTGTCTCTCGTCATCTGGATCAAAATCAAAATATATCCATAAAGGGCTCCCATTATTTTTCCACAGTTTACACCTGCACTTGTTGCTGTCATTACATTATCTCCACTACCTAGTACCACATCAACAATGCCTTCAGTACTTTCAATACTATAAAAAAAAAAAACACACACACACACAAATCTGTCATAGTTTTGGCATAGAATTTTGACATCACCGTGTATCAAATCACAAAGGACATATATTGGTATCTGGAAATGGAAAACAGATACAGCAAAGGGCATCTGCACTAGTATAGCATCCATGCATTAGTGCAGGTGCAGGAGAAAAACAATGCAACAATGGTTGTAAGCTCCTAAACAGTGCAGCATCGCATTCCATAAGTTCAGTTATTAGCACGGACTGTTGGGAATGGCAATATGTCCTGTGGTATCTTTCATATTGATAGTTCATGGGAATCTGATGAACCCTAAATGCTCAAACCTGTATAGTTCATTCTTGGTTCATGTTTGCATTGTTTCTCTAGCTAAGTGATTCAGCTCCATGCAACATTAAAAGAATGCAACATGGCTTCCAAGTATTGTGATCATTATCCTTGCAAAAACATAATATGGTGTTGTCTTTCTATGAAAAATATAGTATAAGAACAATCCTTACATAAACTGGGAGGGACTTCTCAGATTTGCTGCTGTATTGAGACCCTGCTTTTAGTTCATGAGAATACAGTGATAAGTGTGTGTGAATATGGTGACTGTGTAATCAGAGCAATAGATACAGTAATCTCCACAAAGCTGTGTCTGTTTGCTTTTTGTGTGTCTGTGTGTATGCTTTCCAGAGAGATTTTAACAGGTTTGTAGGTAATGCTTTAATCCAATCTGCTGCCTTACATACTGATAAGACTGAGTCAGCATCTTGAGCAGTGGGGAGATCGCTGCTCCATCTTTGTACAGGATACAATGTTGCTTATTTCATTTCCAGTGAAATCGGGTGATGGTGCTGTTATGCTTGTGCCAGTTTGCATAATTTCATTTCGGTATGGTTACATTAGTTGTTGTCAGACAAAAGCTGCACAAGTATTACATGACATAAAAATTGACTCCATATACTAAAACAAATCAGGTGACACCCCTAGCGTATAAGAGTAAAGCAGCAGTTGAGTGGTAAAGCATCGCCACTGTTTAGTGTGCTCAGCTTTGCCCTCTATGTTTTCATAAATTCACTAGATAAAGTCCTATAAAGAATAAACTGCATGCTTCAGTATGCTCAGTAGTGGAATCATTAAGTTGCAGAACTGTAGTGATGACGTCTTACTCAAACGTAATAAATATAGTTATGGGGAGGATGCCGTTATGCTTTTAAATTTGCTTAGTGTTAACACACCAGCATACAGAAAATAAGACCTGTATGATGCATTTGGATGCCTTTGAAGTGCTCCAGCAGAATATTCATTCTGGAAATCTGGAAATTCCTCACAAGGAGCGAAGAAGAGTAGGGCGGAGGCAGAGTGAGGTTTCAGTCTTCCCCTGAGGGTCAAGTCAGAATTTTAGTTTGAAATATTCCACCACTGTACTTTGCTAGCATCAAAGATGTGCTCATTATTACCCCCATTTCCTCTCTTCCTCTGTCCTCTCCTCTTCCATCTGCCTCCATCTTCTTCATTCTCTCTATCACCCCCCCCCCCCCCATTCTCTCTTCTCCTTTGCCAAATGTGGTTCTCTCTGGTCTTAGATGAAACAGAAAGTGTTGGTTTAATAATTCCTGATCAGAGTTTTGAGCTGTGTGCTGGTCCTCACTGCTTCAAGTGAAGAGCAGAGGTGTTCCTTATGTTCCTTATCCCTCTTCATCTCCAATACTGAAATGAAATCATGCCTCATTGTGTGATGCATGAATGAATTCTAATGATTCACATATACAGCTCAGGTATAATTCAGTGACAGGTAAAAATCTTAACATAAAAAGAAATGGAAAATAGGATCATTAAGATATGTTTTGCCATTATTTATATAATTTATTATCAATATTAAGGCCATATTTATAGTTTTGATTGTTTTTCTTTATATAGTTTCTCTTTTTATTTGTTAATTTTAACAGAAAATCGAACCCCATATTTTCTGCCAACTATCTGTAATGATCATATTATCGCTGCATTTACCTAAGCCTTTTTTCTATCTATGAGTTTTAGGGCTGCTATTGGACACAAAATAAAAATTGATTCTAAGAAAGTTATGATAAGTTTTTTTTTTTTTTAAATGAATCTGGAATTTTTTTGAGCCAAAAGTTGTGTTGGTATGAAGCTGAAATTTTAGGAGACTCAGTTCAGTTCAACGACCTCTAAACTGATGCTTGTTTAACTGGAATCAATAAACATATTCCCAGATTGGGTGCTGAGTTTCTGAACTTTGTTTTTTAACGTTGCCTCTTTTTCTTCTTGTTGTTATTGATTTAGTAGCTGTGCTTTTAAAAAAATAAAGTTATGTATCACTTTTTGTCTTAGCTGACTTGCCATAACTTGAAACTCACATGTATGTGAATATGCTTGTTTTTCTTGCATGTCAACTTTAGGTCATCCAGATCAACTTTGAAGAGTTTGACTTAGAGATTGCCTATGATACTCTAACTATTGGAGATGGAGGGGAGGTTGGAGATCCTACAACTATTCTACAGGTGTAAGTATTATACTATAATTATGTACTAAAGTCACCCCTTGTTGCTTTATCTTATGCTTCCAAGGAGGCAGATTTTTATGTAATTTTTGATGTGATCTTTTCTAGTAAAATCTAAGAAATTAGGTTTGGCTCAAGACTTTTGCGCAATATTGTATATTGCACATGAAAATTAGCTTTCTAAACAAATACAAATAAGTCATTATTCATTCTTGAGTCAGATTTGGGGAATCCTGCATCCTCCATCATTTTTTAAACAATACCAGCATGGTGGTAATTGTTGTATAATCCTTTAATAGTTTCTAACTATAGCTTGTTACTTAAAAAAAAAACACTGAGAAAAAATTTGTACAGGCAAGTAAATATCACTAGTATGTTGCAGAGTGTGCAATATAGAGACCAGCTGTCCCCATAAGCAGCAGTACTAGTGTTATTCTATCGCAGAGTAATCAATGAAAGAAGCACTTTTTTTCTTGTACTTCTCAATTTTCATTCTGGTCTTGATGCAAAACATCAGCGTCCACCTAAGTCAAAAATGTCCATCTCTTTGGCATGAATAGTTTGATCATAAAATAGAAATCAGCATTATTATAGAATAGGGGTGACTATTCTTAAATTTGTAAAATGTGCTGTAGTGCCTAAAAAGATAATAGCCAGACCTTTTACAAAGTGGGTGATTATGGTTCACTTTGTAGATGGTCACTGTTAGCCTCGCTTATAACACTCTTGTAGCACTTTGAAAAAAGGTTGCATATTATCAGAGTACTCAAAGCAATTTGCCATACTCGGGCAGGATTCTGCAAACTCTGGTGCAGTATGCTCCAGCAATTTGTTCACACTCAGAGACTCACTTGAGGATTTCATTATAGCTATGATTGCAATGATGAAAATTATACTTGTTTTTATAGTAGTGATTATGGTGACAGTGATTTAATAGCAGTATATTTTATGCTCCAGCCTATCAGGTAGCTTTGTTCCTGACCTGATAGTCAGCATGACCCACCAGATGTGGCTCCACCTACAGTCAGATGAGAGTGTTGGATCCATCGGTTTTAAAATCAACTATAAAGGTAAGTAATGAGCATGTGTTTGTGTCTATAGGAAAGAAAATGAGAAGGAAAGTGAGTGAATTAAAAGCATTTAAATGACCTGTGGAAAGGTTTTCAGAGGCTTCGATAAACTTGTCAGACTGTGTTCGTACACCAAGGATGAGATGGGGAAAAAAATCCATCCTCACAACAAGGCGGTGTAGTTGCTGGGGTCAAAATAGTTCCATTTTTACCTGTTTATTGCAACCTGGTCATGTGTGACATATTAAGCACACCTGCTTCTTCATCATACAGTAAAATACAGGTTAGCACCATCTACAATCACATGTGGTCACATGACCATAGCACATGAAGATAATATCCAGTTGATAAATAAGTAACCATTATACTGTAAGTCATTAGTCTTATTATAATTGAATAACTTTTTGTACAGGAGATATTGCATGTAGCACAGTGCCGTTGATTATGCAAGCAATTTTGATGTCTGCCTAATCAGTTGCATCAACTATTTCAATGTTAGATATTGCCTGAATCTCTGATTCTCCTTATTTGGTATTTGGATAAGTCACATCTTGTGTACTTAGATTTTGTTCTTATTAGTTTCTGTTTAATTTTACCCACATAGGCAATAACTTTCTAGGCCAGAGCAAAAAATACAACTAATGAATGACTTCTAATTATTTGATGTGTTGTGTTGCGAAAACTTAGGAAACTGATTTGTATGACTGAACAAAGGAATAAGAATTTATAATTTTAAATTAATTGGTGGTAAATCACCTTCTGCAAAGGTTTCGTCCTGATGATGCAAATCTTTCACTACTTTGTTCAACGGAAATTATCTTTGTGTCACAATTCCAAGAAAGTTGGAAAGTTTACTTTCTTGAGGTCTATGGTTGATAATCCGTTTAATGGAAGCAATGACTTCCCGTGATCAAACAGGAAATATTTGTAGGTGCATTGGTCTGCTTTAAAAATAAATGCTTGTCTAGCAGCACCTGACCTTCATCTTAATAGCAGTTAAGAACAAAGTGTTTTTCCGTTGTGTTGAATCAGCTCCTGCCATACTAAAAATATTAACCTTTCCAAAATTTCCTGTTTGATGGATGTAGTCTTCATTTGATCACAGTACATGAAACATAGAGAGGGGAGCTTTGCTGCACAAATGAACTTTGTGTACCTCATTTGGGTGTCATCATCCGTGGATTTATTGTCATAATGAGGTCACAGTGCTGAGTCTGGCAATGCAGTGAATTCCAAAAGTGGTGTGACAATGACACTTGTTTTGATATATCTCTGCCCTTTATGCTCCTTGAGTTTCATTGGGAAGTTCAAATGATATAGTGACAACACAGTGATTAAAAGAACATAATATCAAAATTATTAAAATGGAAAATAATGAAATATTACTGTCTCTCTTAAAGGAACTCTACAAATAACAATGTATTGGTGACATTTTTTTAAAGTAGTAAATAAGACAAAGCACAGCACAAGACTGCTAAAAGTTAGTTTAAAAACTAACTTGAATTCATATCACCTTCATAAAGGATATAAGGTTCCTGTCTAAGTGATAATTGTGCATATATTTCCCCTTAGAGAGCAGTAGAAAAGCTAATCAAGAGAGCCACCATCTAAATGCATCCATGCTGATAACATTGCTTCACCGTTTGGGAGTGATGGTTGGATTTCCTTTCTTAATCTGTACCCAGTAGTACACAGAACGTATACACAGCAGAGCCTCAATAAATTTTGTAAGAAAGCACTGCTGGCTGCTCCCAATAGCTGCCTATTATTATTATTATTTTTTTAAGTGTGTCCCCTTTAATTACCACATTCACAATTCATCACACTGATAAAAAATGTGTTTGACATTCTTGGATTGTCATACCCCGAAAAAAAATGTGACTTTTTTCACTCAAACCGCAAAACCATGAAAAGTTGTACCAATTCTCAGTCCAAGATAAATGTGTTTGTCTCAGAGTGCTGGCTCCATCACCCACACGATTTACTATAAAGGTGGGTGGTTGTCTGAGATGTATGTGTGTTTTTTTGGGGGGGGTTTTTTGAGAAAAAAAAATGTGCACAATGTGTGTGTTTGTATATTTGTGTTCCTAAAGCCACATCCCATAGACCTTGGCTATGAAATATAAACATTATCAGTAACTCCAGCCTTGCTGCAACGCCACCGACACACCGACAATGTATGTGCATGTGGGTTTCTGTGAGTGTGCATGTGTATTAGACAGGTCCTCCATCAGTAAGCCAACGAACCTCTACCAACAAGTCACTCACCTCTCTCGCTCCTCACATTCTCCCTCTCTTCCCCTTCTCTCCCTGTCTCTCATTTTTCCTTATTAGCCGTCTATCTATCTATCCACCATCCGCTCATTCCCTTCTTTCTGAAATCACAACATTTTCTCTGTCAGTTGCTCTCTAATGCACTGTTGTTTGGTTTCCCTGCTTCTCCCTTTTTCTGTGTTTTTGCTTCTCCCATTTCCTGTGTCAGACATCCCTTTTCTCTTCTGTTGTCTGTCAAATGACCAGTCCTGCATCTTTTTTTTCCCTCTTTTGCACGTATTCCCTCCCTGTCTATCTCTGTGTTTCTGCTTTTCTCTTTCTCATGGTCTCTGTCTGTGTCCCTCTCTTTTTCTTGTCACCATTCATCTATTATTAAAGCCAAGGTCACCGACCTGGCAACACTTTGACTTCACTCCTACTGCAGAGCATACAAATCACACACACATCCACCCACACACATACACGCACTAACTCATACACACAGTTGAGTTTCCTATATCACTATAGGACATTGTATTTACTTACATTATTCCCTGCAGTTTGACAGTAACCATTACTCCAGCCATTAAACCAAGTGTTCAAACTAAAATTCTGCAGTTTACGTGACTTCATGGTGCTTTTTGTCCCCTAACAGGAGGTTAGTCCTCCCTGTTTGACAGTGTGGACATACACTATATTGCCAAAAGTATTTGCTCATCTACCTTCCCATGCATATACTGTAAACTTCAGTGACATCCTATTCTTCATCCACAAGGTTTAATATGATTTTGGCCCACCCTTTGCAGCTATAACAGCTTCAGGCCTTTTGGGAAGGCTTTCCACAAGGTTTAGGGGTGTGTTTATTGGAATTTTTGACCATTCTTCCAGAAGCACATTTGTGAGGTCAGACACTGATGTTGGAATGAAGGCCTGGCTCACATACTCCTCTCTAATTCATCCCAAAGGTGTTCTGTCGGGTTGAGGTCAGGACTCTATGCAGGCCAGTCAAGTTCTTCAGCATCAAACTCGCTCATCCATGTCTTTATGGACCTTGCTTTGTGCACTGGTGCGCTGTCACGTTGGAACAGGAAGGGGCCATCCACAAAGTGTTCCTAAAAAGTTGGAGCATGACATTGTCCAAAATGTCTTGGTATGCTGAAGTATTAAGAGTTCCTTTCACTGGAACTAAGCGGTCCTGATAAACAACCCCACACCATAATCCCCCCTCCACCAAACTTTACAAACTTTACACATGGCACAGTGCAGTCAGACAAGTACCGTTCTCCTGGCAACCGCCAAACCCAGGTTCGTCCATCAGATTACCGGATGGAGAAGTGTGATTCATCACTCCAGAGAACACTGCTCAAGTCCAGGGCCGGTGTGCTTTACACCACTGCATCCGATGCTTTGCTTTGCGCTTGATGATGCAAGGCTTGGATGCAGCTGCTTGGTCATGGAAAGGCGTTCAATGAAGCTCTGTACACATTGTTTTTGAGCTAATTTGAAGGTCACATGAAGTTTGGAGGTCTGTAGTGTTTGACTCTGCAGTCACGGTATCACTGAGCTCCTGGGAGCGACCCATTCTCTCACAAATGTTTGTAGAAGCATGCCTGGGTGTTTGATTTTATATACCTGTGCCCACGGCAGTGATTGGAACACCTGAATTTGGATGGATGAGTGAATACCTTTGGCAGTATAATGTACTGTATTTATGTCCCCACATTTAGCAGTCTAGCCTGTTTTTTACACCAGTTTTTCAGTCAGTTACCAACTACAGCATGTCAGCTATTGATTTAAGGGAGCATGGCGACATTATTGACATTGTTCACATTAAAGTTTCAGTGAGTTTCTGTGTACTCTGTGAATATAAACATTTATCCTAAGCTTATGCTGTGTATCTATCTGCACGGTTCATAATGAGGTGTCAGATATGGCAATATATTATACCTTCAAAGCTCACTAAGTATTTGTTTGTGTAGAATTGTTGGTACACAGTCAAAAAATAATGCCACAGCATCTCAATCATGTTGAGGTCTAAACTTTGCGCACTTGATTTCTTTTCTTTTTCAGCCATTCTGTTCTAGATTTGCTGCTGTACTTGGGCTCACTGTCCTGTTGCATGACCCAATTTGGGCCAAGTGTTAGCTGTCAGACAGACAGCCTCACATTTAACTCTAGAATACTTTAGTATACAGAGGATTTCATGGTTGACTCCATAACTGCAGGTTTGATAACCCAGGCCCTGTGGCTGCAAAACAAGCCCAAATCACCACCCCTCCACCACCGTGCTGACAGAATTTGCTGGGACCTCCACTCTCAAGAAGACTGGCAGTCATCTGGAATGCTTTCCATTTGTGAATAAAGTATGTCATTGTGGAATGACGAACTTCAAATTATTTGGTAATAGCCTCATAACCCTTCCTAGATTGATGGGCAGCAGCGGTTGCTTCCATGAGATCAACGTTGATGTCTTTTCTCCTCTGCATTTTGTTAACACACACCTGAATGCTTCAGACCAACAAACTGCCAAAATGTCAGCTTTTATAGAGGTGCTCACACTTGCTGACGATCAGTTAATCAAATGAATTTGTTTAGCAGCACCTGGCTGCTACATGTACTTAATGTAAGCAGTAAGGGTGTACTTAGTTTTTCACAGGACTACCTCTGCATTTTGGTTAATAATGACACTACATTATATGTCATGTGTTGTCATTCATCTAAGATTGTATTTACCAAATTTTAAGACCTGACAAGTCTTTTTTTTTTTTTTTTACTGTACTAATACGTTAAATGTGTATATATAGAACATAGTGAAAGTACATGCACAATGCAATCATGTTCAAAGCATAGTACCTTACTTTATGGACTTGCATAAATTCATGCATTATTACCTTTACCACTCATATTTTTTGTACAACAGTAAAGAAAAGAAAATAAATTTTGGTGTAAGGCTAGCATGGGTATCAGTGCAGGTGTATTAAACAAATAATTTTGGTTGCAAAGTCTGTTTAGATTCCTTATATGACCGCAAAGGGGCTTTATTTCTGAGCTTTCAAGTACTGAGTGAGATTTGGGAGCTCCACCATTGCTTTCTATAATTTAAACCCATCAGCTGCCAATTGGATTGGTGCAGCAGTCAACACTTCACACAGAACATACCCTCTGGTTCGCTTTGGCATACTCACTGATCCTTACCATTTGAAAAAAGCACAGGAACGCATTGATTCTTGCTCCCATTCAACTCACTAAAGGAATGTTTTGATAAGGAATGTGACAATTAAAATTAATGCCAGGTGTGTTATGCCGATGATGCCAGGCGTGAGGTTTGAGAATCAAGACATACTGCACAAGCTACCAGTCAGGACTAGATAACTGTCAGTATTCACTTCCTAAAGCCCATTCTGAGCCAGGGCTGTTTGAACATGTGCTCAGTAATTTATGTTACCAGTTTTATCATATTGTATGGGTCCATAAACACAGTACACAAATCTGTCTGTGGATTTTTTTTTTTTTAATTTACACTGGACTTAAATGGACAAAGTGCAAATATTTGAGTCACCTCACTTCCATTCTCATACAAACATATCTGAATGGTGATTTTGAGAATTGGTTTCCAGCGATGAGTCATTCCCCCCAGCTCCAGCTTTTTTTAAGTGCATCATTCTCACATTATCCCATCATCCTGTGTTATATAATGCCGGTCTTGGAGACTTGAGAAGTGCAGCATAAACATCAAGTGCCTGCTTCATGGCCAGCTGCAAAAGAGGGTGAAATAATCTCATGACAAATGTTTTTAATTTACTGTAGTTACATATCACCTGGTTTATCTCAGCGTGCTATTAGCTTATCTGCTGTTACTGTGCAGGAAACACATCGTCTTACCTGCTGATATCCCCATACCTGAATTTGAGTGTTAATGGGCTGCTGTCTTTCTGCTCTCTTCGCTACTCTTCTGCCTTCAACGGGATCCCATCACTGAGCCATAATGTCAGCTCTTCCTTTTGAGATTTTTAGATTAGATTTTTCATCTGCTCTTTATGGTTTTTAATATGTGATGTGTTTTATAAGAGGGAAAGATGTCAAGGTGGATTTTTATGGCACTATGACCCTTGATTTGTTGGATCCTTAATGTATGTGTGTGCTGAAAGGGACAGAGAAACAGCAGTGTATGGTTGTCAGTGAATTCATCTCTGTCTGCAGTTGTGCTTCCATGTATTTTAAGTGTGACAGCAGGTTTGCCTAATACACTGCTCTTTGCCTCTATCTATAATGCATTTCCAGTGTTTACCATGCCGTGCTTTGTCTATCATTTGTCCAGTCTTATTCATCTTTTTCTCTTTAGCTTGAATTACCACATCACAGAGCAGTCTGTGCCTTCATATGTATCTGTTTTCCCTGTGCACCCCGGATAGGTGCATGAGAATCGTTTACGGACTGATCAGATTGCACGGTTATTCTAAACGGAGAGGGAAAGAGAGGGAGGGAGTTTTGCAATGATGCCTCAAAGACAAACTGAGTTATCTTACACATATTATTTACCGGCGGACACAGTACTTCGAAGAATAACAGAAACTTCGCTGGATCTTGCGGTGCCTGTGGTATTTCAATCCTGCTGTGTATAGTTCAGGTACTGAGAAGGACCTTCTTGATCACACCGGATTCATTCAGAGCGGCAGAGGGACCATAAAAAACAAATTCATGAAATATTTATTCACAACACAACCAGAAATGTGGTTCAATTTTACAGTCGGTAACCTGAGTACTGGGGTAGTGAGTCAAAGCTGGATGCTTTTTTTTTTGTAAGCGCGTGTGTTCCTGGGGTAACTTGTGAAGGGCAGGGCTTGCTTAATCACAGCTCTGTAAAGCGTATTTCATTTTCTATTCATGAATTATTGACTCATGTAATATTCAGTCCGGGCAGTGTTGTTGAAATGCTATATGTGCTTTTCCAATGTAGTCAAAGTTTGCAAAGCATTTAATTGTTTCTTGCATTAAGTCTTTATAAATTATATATATTTCATATCACGCATGGCGTTGGGTAACCGAGCAGGCACAGTTGGTGAAGAATTGTTTTGCCTGATGGCCGATTCAGATGTCAGTTTCCAAATCCGCGTGATTCTCTAAATGCTGGGAGAGATTAAACAGACACAGACTGATTTGGTAATGTTTGCTTACGAGATGTAATTGTGGCCCTCACTGGTCATGAAGTAACTTGAAAAGCTCATTGAGGAGGAGCTCCAGATGGTTTTTAGAGCTCATTAGGCTCTTTGCATTTACTTTAAACTGAAGAGAGATTTATAAAATGGCGCTTTGACTTTACTTAAGTATATACTTGGCAGCCTTTTATTGCCTTGCATTCCAGGTTTGATTTGATGCCGTGTACTTACGGCAGTTGTGTGTTCGCCTTTATTGAAAATTTTCAGATTTGTCTAATTGCTCTTTTAGACTTTCTGGGATGATATTTCCAGATGGAGAGAAGTAACCTAAACATCTCTAAAACAAATTAAATTGACAAAAAAATGCCTCTGCAATTTGTGTCTTTTTCTCTGGCCTGCATTCTTTTTTCTTTTTTTTTTTGCCTTTTTTCTTTTGTGCAGAGATGATTGCAGGAATCTTTCTGAAGCTCACTGATAACCATTACAAGGTCATGAGGCAGAATGTGGGCGTGTTGCTGAGGCGTTTTTACAGCAAACTGAAGTGATATATTTCTGCACCATAATGTGTAAATATCAAAGAATGCACCCCAGTTATTATTTGTCATCCTGAAGTCCAGTTTGCAGAGATTTACTGGTATTTCAAAGTTACACCATTTGTGCACATTTTGTGCACTTTGTGTAACAAGCGCTGACAGAGATCGTGCGTTTTAATGAGAACCGAAAATTGATGTCTTTCTTATACACATCTCCTATCGAATCAATCCTCAAAAGCTCCTCGGTGGCCTGGTTTGGAACCTGAGAGAGGCAGAAAAGAATGTCAGTATTGTGAGTGTAATAAATGAGATCATTTTTATTCAACAGAGCATCCTCGCTGATGTCTACAGTGTGAACAAGTCAATTTGAGCCACTCCCTTTAGGTCACAGAATCAGACAAGTACAAGCTAATTAGACGGGCTAAATTTCTCATTTCTTCTTCACACTGCAAACCTTCTTGAGAGTACTAATAGACTTTCCACTCAATACCTCTTTTTCTGTGGCTATAACAGCTGCCTTAGATTATTGTTTGTTGTGGTTTAATGTGTTCAGTGCTTCTTTGTTTTGTTTTGTGACCTCTGATAAGGCAGAACAGCAGCAGCCTCGAGTTGCAAGAAATGGTTTATAGTGTATAGCAAAGATTAGTCTATGCATATAATACATTAAGCATTTATTCACCATTAGCAACCTAGTCTTAAATCACATTTTGCAGTTGTCACAAAAGAGAAACAGCCAATAAAACTTTTCCCCTCAATCTCATTATCCCTTCCGAAATCTATTACCTTACTCTTTCAGATCTATAGCGGGGTAGTGTATTTTGCACATTATCCTTTTATGTGTGAGTATGTGCCTGTGTGTCTTTGTGTGTGGTGCCTATATACACTAAAGAAGATGAAAACCACCTGCCTAATACTGCGTGTAGGTCACCCTTGTGGCACCAAAACGGCTCTGACCGATCAGGGCATGAATGAAAGGCCTCTAGGGATGAGTCCTGTGTGGCTTGTTCTGACAGATCCTGCAGATGCTCACCTATAGAAGCCTATGGGGCACCTATGGGTCTTTTTTTATGGTGTACTGTCCTGCTGGGGGAGGCTGGAGTCATCATGGAATGGCCTCCAACAGTGTTCAGGTGGGTGGTACTCACAGTAAATGCCAGGACTCAAGGTTTGATCAGTGTTGTTCTTTTTTTTTGTCAGTGGTTTTATTGCTGCAGCTCATCAGTTTGTGTATTCTTATGGACAATATGGCATGATCTGGAATTGAGCAAAATGTGCAAACCAGACATAATGCTGAAGTTACACAAATGTACACATTCACTCACACACTTAGATACTCTTTGAGGAGCCTAATCCCCTTTGTGAATCTGTCAGCCTTGTTGTTACAAACACAATAGGATTATTTATATGTGTGTGTGTGTACCGGCGCAAGTGTGTGTGCGAAAGGAAGAGAGAAAGATGCATGTGTGATGCAGAGATGCAATGGAAGAGAGTAACCGTGTATGTGTGACTGGGTTTAATTCTCTGTGTTGCATGTATGTACAGTAGTGTGGGTGGGTGTGTGTGTGTGTGTGTGTGTGTGTGTGTGTGTGTGTGTGCGCGCGAGAAGAAGAAAAGCAGCAGCAATAGAGGAATGTTCCGACAGCGTGCCGCTTTCTCGCCAAAGTAATTTGTTCTCAATTCTTTCGCTGCGTCTGTGCGTCTGCGTGTGTGTTCACATGCAAGCATGTGTGTTAGGCAGGCTGTGATTGGTTGAGTCTGTGGGTCTCATAAAGACGATGTCATGATGGAAATTAATGCAATACATCACAAACACGCACGCAAACATGCACGCAGACACACACATTCATAGTAACAGTGAAATACACACACACACACAAGACACACACCTTTGCTTCCTGCCACGGGCCACTCCTGTAAATAACACTGAAAACAGGAAAGTAGAGCAGGGGATTAAAGGAAAGGAAGGCTGGGGAAATGGAAGGTATGTTTCCAGATATCCCGTATCCAACATATTATAAAGAATTATGATGACACAGTGGCGCCTTTATGTAGAATCAAAGAAAGAAGGATCTGTCTAACATTATGGTCAGACTGAATATATATAAAAAAGATGTGTCATGAATACTTGCGAGCTCAGGGGAAGAAGGCAACAGACAGAGATGGATACAAAATTTGCTCTAGGCTACATGAACTGAGAAGCAGACATATTTCAGAAATTCACCTGACTCAGCGAACCAAGAGCCAATCATCTTCAAGTAAGACTGGGTTCGGGTGGCAGTGTGTTTCTGTTCAAAATGGATGATGAGCGCTTGTAACTTGACATAGTGTGGCACATAACAGAAAGATGACCACTGAGTATTTGAGACTGATAGCACTGCATGGTTGCACAAATATTGCTAAGAAAGAAAGACTTGGTGTGTCGGCTGTTTAAAAACAGGAAATTTACAATTTAGCTAAACTGACAAAACTGAAGCAAATGTTTGAAGCTGAGTTGTAAATTTAAAGTATAAAGTTCCATGTCTTTCCATCTTTAAGTTACTTCATAACCAAAAACTATTTAAAAAAGTAACTGTCCTTGTGACCCTAGGTGCCTACTACTCCTATTCAATCGTACAGTCACAGATTACAGACAAAATAGTGTAAAACCCTTATGATGATAGAAATGATGTAAAAACCTAATAGTGGGAACAACAATCAAATGATTGCAAACAGGCAGCCTGTTTCACCAAATTTTCCCTAAACTTTGGCCAAATCTTGAAATTTGATTCATAAATGGTGACAGTTATTTGTGGAACGCGACACCGCCCCTATTAGCAACCTCTCTGTCTGCAGTGCTCACATACTATTGCTGTAAAATTGGTTTCTATTGCTGGGGTGTATGCTAGTGAGCACTATTGTCAATCCTATTTCTTTCTTGAAGTTTCCTTCGGTGTGCACTACTACTTTCTTCTTTTAAGGCAAAATGATCAAATTACTAGATTGTGTTTCATCTACTTGGCAGTTTTTTTGTTGTTGTTGTTGCCAGTTTTCATATTATCTTTTAATCGTTTTTTTCACAGTGACTGAAGTATATAGCATATGATCCTAACGGTTTAGGTTAGGATTCCTGTCAACATGGGCTGTTTATAGTTGTCTTTTGGGACCCTGTTGATGCTCATGTCTTCTTTTGAATCTGTGTCTTTCCAGAAATAGACAAAGAGAGTTGCGGGGACCCTGGAACTCCTCTCTATGGAATAAGAGAAGGTGACAACTTTTCAAATGGAGGAATCCTGAGATTTGAATGCCAGTTTGGCTTTGAGCTGATTGGAGAAAAAACCATCACCTGCCAAGACAACAATCAGTGGTCTGCAAACATCCCCATATGCATATGTAAGTATTAAAATCATTTGTAATTGATTTTCAGGTATTTGACAGCACTGGATTGAACTAAAAAATAAATATGGCATGTGCACTGCTGTGATGTTGATAAATTTCAGTCTGACCTGTCACCGGGGTGACAGTACAGAGTTTATTATGGCCTGGGGCGCATGATGACCGATGACGCTGTGGAGATGAATATTTAACAGAAAATTTCTCTCCCTGTATGCCTTCCCCGTCCCTCATATGCTTTCTGAAAATTGTCTGTCTCTCTGTCTGTTTCTGTCTGTGATTCTGTAATTCTCTTCCTCCAACAGTCCCCTGCATGTCCAACTTCACTGCTCCCTCAGGAACTGTCCTCTCACCAGATTACCCAGAAGGCTATGGGAACAACATGAACTGCATTTGGCTCATCCAATCAGATCCGGGCTCCAGAATACACTTGGCATTTAATGATTTTGACCTTGAGGCACCTTACGATTCCCTAACAGTGAAAGATGGAGAGACAAACGATGCCACCGTCATTGGGAGGTTCTCTGGAGCTGAGAGTCCTTCCCATCTGACGTCTAATACCAACACACTGAGACTGGAGTTTCAGGCTGATCACTCTATGTCAGGAAGAGGATTTAATATCACATACAGTAGTATGTATTTCATTCTCCTTTTTTTGTTTAATTCCACTCAAATATGTAACTTTTTTTTTCTCTGTTGAAAATAGAATTATCATAATGTGCTTTATATGAACGAAATCCAAGTTAAGCTTGAAAACTGGTTACATCGTGGAAAATGTCATTTATAGCCATCTTTGTTTTTTAATTTGGAACGATAGAACCCCAAAAAGACTGAGACACAGGCACTGTTGATTTTAAAGAAATATAGTAAGGGTGTTATATGACTGACTCTTGAGCCGCCTCAGGAGCCAGACTTTCTTCTAATTTTTTAAATGGTCTTGAGCAATAGTTTTCTCTCTCTGAAGATCTTCCAGAGTTTTTCTACGGCTGCTTTTTCACTCATTTTCAGTCCAGTCCTTGTACTTGACCATTTTCAGAGGAATCTTTTTTTTCTTTGATAAGCCACCAAACACTGACTTATGAATCAAGCATAAAAGGGCACCTAATTCAAGGGATGAGCCACATAACAGACAACTTAGCAAAGAACCGGTTTTAAATTATATCTCGAAGCATTTTGTTACAAGCAGCCAAACACAAGACATTATTTGTTACAAGTTCTTTAGCCGAATTAGTGAAAAATGGCAACGATAACACAGTTTGACAGGCATAAAATAGTATTGTTGCACAAACAAGGTGATTCCCAAAGAGCTGTTAGCCAAAAATTTGGCATATCTCAGCCTGGTGTGCAGTTTTTCCTTAAAAAAATTTGAGGAAACTGGACAAATTGGACAAAGTGTCCCTTAGCAAGTTGCACCTCAACCTGACCCTTTTGGTAGCCATCAACAACCTTCTGACATAATTCTGGCTGAATATTTGATCACTCTTTTGTCAGAATTGGTCGAGTTCATTTAAATTGGTTAGCTTCCTGGCATGGACCCGACTTTTAAGCATAGTCCACAAATTTTTTGTACGGATGAGGTCAGGCCCAAGTACAATCATTAAAAGCCCCAAATTACCAGGACATTCACACCCGTGATAAATGTATGTAAACTTTTGACCACAACTGTATATATTTATCCATACATTAAACAGTTTTGTTTGCTAAAAATATTTTTTTTTTCCTGACAGCTAAATCAAAATCATTGTACTGTGTTTAAAACTCACATTCTCCTCACATATATTCGATCTTTCACTTCCATTTAAAGCTCTTCTAATTCACTACCGACTGGAGGTTTCAATAGCGATAAAGACAAAAGACGAAAGGGGTTTTTTGTAATCGAAGAGGGGTCCTGTGGTTATTATAGCAGCTAAGAATAGAGGTGTAGGTTGTAGAACAAAGAAGTAGCAAAGGCAAGAGAAGCTTTAAAGGAAACTTTCTGGGCAACTTTTTTGCTTGCTTGTTGTCAAAACTAGACTCAGATGATAAGATGGATACCATTTTCATCTCTGTGCGTCCAATACAGAGAGAGGTCCAGGATGTATTTAGGCTTGAAAGACTTGAAACAAGAGGAAACAGTTAGTCTATTTCCGGCAAAAGTAAAAAAAAAAAAAAAATCACCGTCCAATAACTCATAAATGGTCTTTTTTTAAACATCATATCTTGTCTCTTTAACCTGCATCAGAATAAACATTAGCATTTTATCAGCAGTTAACATCTCAGAAGTTCTGTCTGCCTTATATTTTTGTCATCTGTGCAAATTTTGGGAACTGATCAAAATCTATGCTTAGGCGCGTCGCTGACTGGCTTATAAGACATCAGGATACAGCATGTACACTAAATAAGAAGATTTAGCCTCTGCTTTGCAGTCTTTGAGCTAATTTAGGCAAAACACGTCTGTATACCGGGCAACAGAAATGGAAATTGATATTGATCTTCTCATCAGACTGGGTTTGACAGCATCCATATTTACCAAAGTGTTCTGTCCACAAGTTTTCTCACAGTCTATCTGCGATATCATCTCACACCATTTTGTGTATGCGTGACTTTTTATTATTTGCTTTGGATGACTGCATTTGTAATTTTTACATTTCTTTATCAACTGAAACTGAACCTGTTTTAACAGGCTCAACGTGAGCATTTATAGGTGGGTCTTTACACAGGTGTCCAATCTGATGAGCCAGACCATTACCGTTTTATCAGGAGTTACCTTAGATCCAAGCATACTCTATCATGAGCAATGATCATATGTGCAGGAATAAAAAACAGACGAGATTTTTTTTTTAGATATTTTGCTGGCAAGGACTGAACAGAGGAAGATGTCAAGTTGCAGCCACAGATCTGTATGATCAGTTCTGAAATATTTCATCAAAATGATGAGCAAAACATAGCCTGCGAGCGGCTGTAAAGTATAGGTCTCGTATTCCTTAATAACATTTCTCGTGTGTGTATCTGTCTCTCTATGCGAAGCTGTAGTCTCCAATATCTCCCTCATCATATCTGTGTCTCCTTGTAACTTTTTTTTTTTTTTTTTTTACCGCAGCATTTGGCCATAATGAGTGCCCAGACCCCGGCATTCCCATCAACGCTCGTCGCTTTGGAGACAGCTTCCAGCTTGGCAGCTCCATCTCTGTGGTTTGTGAGGACGGTTTTATCAAAACCCAAGGAACTGAGACCATTTCCTGTCAGCTAGAACGAGGAAAAGTCATGTGGAGCGGGCCCATTCCTAAATGTGAAGGTAAATTTTGGCTGGATTACTGCTTAAAATATTAACTAGGGAACAATATGTTATCCAAGATATCATGATTAACACTGTAAAAACTCTGGAGAGGCAGAAATTATGTGCTGTCAGTTCAACCGAAGGAAAAAACATAGAGGTGGCCAGTTAACCTAAACACCCAGGGAAATAACTGTTAATAAACTGCTGCCACACACATAGCTACTAGCTTATTAATATTCAGACTGTAGTAGTATTTAGGAATTCAAAATCCTCTTTTGTAACATGTGGGAACGGTGCAACAGAGATGACCTGTAACTCAACACGAAAGTAATCACACTACATGCTGTGCATGAATGTGTTAACTAGAGCTGCGAGAAAGTTCTCTAAATGTCAAGTAAGGTCACAGCATAGCACTTTGCTTGAAGTTATTTCACATCATTCTGTTATATTATTATGTTTAACTAAAGTTGCATTAGCCCAAAGTCTAATCAACAGCTTACGTAAAAGTTGTCGAGTACTGAAGAATAAAATGCGAATTTGACCTATGATTCTCAGATGGAGCGAAGAGATTATCGCCAGCACACAAGTGCTTTGAAATTGCTCCAGTGGTAAATATAATTAACTCAAGGTATTTTCAACACAGCTATTCATGATAGAGCCTTTGATAGTACAAAGAAGGGCTGCGTTAATTATGCCGCAGGTCATTTAAAGTCCCAAGATCCATTGTATCTAATGTGTGCCTATAACTACTTGGATAGAAAATCCACTTACTTACTTATATTTAGGAGGTGCAGACTAGAACAAATTGACTTGAGACACTTAGTTAAACTTTAAATAAATTTGAAAAAAAGACTGCAACAGAATAGCTCTAGGCTCATGCTACATTGTAATAACTGTCGAGTGACTGCTCCTTTTAAGCGTTCATGTATATTTACATAATATGAATATTTTATGCTATCCTTGCATCATGTGTAGTGCAATGACTTATTTCTGAGGACACAATTTATCTGTATTTTTATCAAATATTTAAACCTATTGGATGCTTCAGCAGATTCTCAGCCAAATGCAAGAATCTGGTGTGATTTTTTGGAGTATTTAAATAGTTCTTAAAGCTATACTATCTATATGTTTTATATGCATACAATTGTTCTCTTCTCTTTCCGCCAGCTCTAATAAGGATTTTAGCAGATTTTTGGTTTTACAACTTTCAACATGCTGTCAGCCAACAGCCAACATTATTAGTGTCCAGCTGGTGAACAAAATAGAACTTTTTTACAGTTAAAATTTAAAAAAAAAAGTGGTGTGGGAGTCTAGAGCAGAGCTGAGTTAATATTTGACTTTCATTCGTAAACCAAACTCCAAGTCGGTACTAATTTTGCAGCGTGTCTGTTTGATGTGTGGAGCAGACATGTTACCTTCTCACTCCCATAGTCTATTTTTTGTTCCATCTCCCTCTGCTCTCCTTTTTCTCTTCTCTTTCTCCACATTCCCAACCAGTCACGGCAAATTGCTGCCCCTCCTTGAGCGTGTTTCTGCTGTTTCTTCCTGTCAAAAGGGAGCTCTCTCTCCCCACTATCACCAAGTGCTGCTCATCGGAGATTGTCTGATTGTTGGATGTGCTCTATAATATTGTAGGATTATTACCTTGGACTATAAATCACCTCGAGGCAACTGTTGTGATTTGGCATCATGTAAATAAACTTGAATTGAACTGAAACTTGGATTCAGTAGACAATAGATGACATTTGGTTTATCGGTCAGTGCTGTCTTCAAATCTTATTGTCCTTCTGTAGAGTAAATACATAAATTCAGTCTAATGAAACCTCTTTTCTCTTTGTTGCTCGATTATGAAGTCTACAGTAGAACTATAGTCTGTCTTCTGAAGAAACCATAAAATGAGGGCATGAGTATGCTCCTGCAGCACCCCAGCATAAAAAAGATGGACTATAAATATGTATTCAAGTTACCTACTTGGAGCTGATTCACTAAACTAACTAAATATACAGTACTATGCAGCAGTCTTGAGCCACCCCTCATTTCTTTATATTTTGCTTTGCTTTAGTTGAATCTTTTGAAAAAATGCGAAAGGTAACACACTTTGACAGGCATAAAATTGTAATTTTGCACCAACAAGGTGATTCCCAAAGAGCTATTAGTCTAAAGAATTGGCATATTGTGCAGTGTGTCCTTAAAAAGAGGCCTAAAGAAATCATCTGCAGCCCATGAACAGTATTTGAAAGTCATGTCCTGAAGAAATAGGAAAAAAAAAATCAGCAAAAGCCTGACACGGGACCTGAGAGATACATCTGGTCCTTAAGTTGATCCACCTACTGTTGGCCGAAGCCTCATCAGAGGCTCTAATTGTTACTGTAAACTAATTTTAATGGAGAGAGACAGAATATCGACTGATTAAAAAGCATTGCATAAAAGCTTCCACAAACTGTGTTCCCCTGTGGACACAGATTACCATCAATCAGTCAATCAATTACAGATACTCCTCATCTCAACTCATTTGTCTGTAAAGCACATCTGTCCATAGCATTCATTTTTTTTCCATTCTGACCCAAAGAACAGCATCCCTACAGTCAGGCACAGAGGGGTAAACATTATGGGGGTGTTTTTCTGCTAAGGGTACAGAACAACTTCACAACATTGAGGGGCCAATGGACTTTAAGTCTTGGACAAGAACCTCCTTCTCTCTGCCAGAACACTGAAGATGGGCCATGGACGGGTCTTCCAGCATGACAATGACCCTAAATATACAACCAAGGCAACAAAAGACTGTTCAAACCTTTTACTGCTGTACTGGCCAACAAGGGTTTCTCTGCTAAGCCATGTTTTGCTTGGGGATCAAATACATATTTCACTCAATGACATGCAAATCAATTTATAACTTTTATGTAATGTGTTTTTTTTCTGGATTTCTGATTGATATTCTGTCTCTCTCCATTAAAACTAAACTACAATGAAAATTAGAGAGCATCCATTTATCTGTAAGTGAGCAAGCTTACAAATTATTTGAGCAGGGGCTCAAATAATTATTTCTCCCACTGTATGCCAAATTATACAAGCATTGGACTGACAATTAGTGGAAGCAGGTCTTATTGAGTTATGAATCCAAATTTGCAGTATGTGATTCAAATCAACATCAGTATGTACAGAGGAGGTCAGCAGAATGTGCCTACAGTCACGGTTGAGGCTTGGTCATGGTTTGGGGCTGCATTTCAATATCAGTCATTGATTGGCCTCCCGAGGGCCCAGACTTCAACATTACTGAAGCAGTGTGGGATCATCTTAACAGAAAACAGAACAAAAAGGAAGCCAGCATCCAAAGAAGAGCTTTGAATGTACTTCAAGAACCCTGGAGAACTATTCCTGGAGACTACTTAAAGAAATTGCAAGAAAGCTTGTCTAAGAGAATTCAGGCTGTGTTGAAGAATAAAGAGGGTCATACCAAATACTGACTTTCAAGATCATCAGAACTGTACAAACTCTGTCTTTGCCTCATATACTATATTTCCATGTACGTTTGCATATGTTTTAATAAATCACTGCACACGTTTCCTATTTTTCTAGCAAAATGTAAATAAATGAGCAGGGGCTTAGGATTTTTGCACAGTACTGTAATTTAATTGTTGCACACTAATTTGGACTTGGACACAGTGGGTGTGCTGTATTTCTTCTCTCACTTGCCTCTTTATTTCCCTCTCACAGCCCCATGTGGAGGCCACTATTCAGCTCCAAGTGGAGTGATATTGTCTCCTGGGTGGCCTGGTTATTACAAAGACTCCCTCAACTGTGAGTGGGTGATTGAAGCAGAACCTGGACGCGCCATCAAAATCACATTTGACAGGTGGGTGGCATAATTCTTTGATTCTGAATATTAGAAAGATTCTCAGTATAACAAGCAACAGTGAGGATTTAAAGTTTATGGAGATTCACCTACAATATAACATAACTCTTCAATTCTCTAGGCTGTAAATATTTTGGCACCTGAATTTTGACTGGGAAGGCAGGCAATATTTTTGTTTACATTATGTGCTCTTTGAGCTAGGAACTGCTGGTAGAGACAAGATGTGGACTTCAGGAAAGTCCTTTAAAAAAACATTTTTCACTGGTTTACGTACCTCTTTATTTTCATTTGCTTGTAAATTGCATTTATATAACAAAATTAGCTCCACAACAGGTAGGTGGCTTGAAACCTTTAAAGATGGAACTTTTCTTTATTTTATCAGGATTTAAATCACAATCAAGGAAACTTCATGTCCTGACATTTTATCTTCACAGGTTCCAGACGGAGTTGGGTTATGATTTCTTGGAGATCCATGACGGTCCAAACCTCCTGTCTCCTCTGGTTGGCTCCTTTAATGGTACCCAGGTGCCCCAGTTCCTGTTCAGCAGCAGCAACTTTCTTTATTTGCTGTTTACTACTGACAACAGCCGGTCAAATGCTGGCTTCAAAATACTTTATGAAAGTAAGTTAGATTCACATGCACTATATATGTATGCACATGTGCATGGCTACAAATTTTACACAAAAATAATTATGGCTGTGCAACTCCTTTTAATAGGTCCAAAAAATACACATGCAGATAATGCATTTACAATCGATCCATCCATTAAAGTATTTAATATTGTATATTTTTGGAGATAAATTGTTTAGCGTTTGCTTCTGCATGATGTCACACTACCACTTCACAAAATGAGCTTGCATGCAGTCATTACCAACAGAAAAATTAGAGATGCACATGAGACACCAGACCCCAAAAATTTTAAAACATCCATCCATCCATCCATCCATCCATCCATCCATCCATCGTCTTCCACTTATCCGAAGTCAGTTCTGGTGGCAGCAGGCCAAGCAGGTATTCCAGATGTCCTTTTCACCAGCCACACTTTCCAGTTCCACCTAGGGAATCTCAAAGCATTCCCAGGCCAGACAAGATATATAATCTCTCCAGTAGGTTCTGGGACTACCCCAAGGTCTCCTCCCAGTTGGGTGTGCCTGGAAAACCTCCAAAGGGAGGTACCCAGGAGGGATCCTAACTGGATGCCCGAACCAAGCATGAAATGTTTATACAGAAGATTAGATGTAATTTATAGTAGGAATTAGAAACTGAGGTTGAGTTAAAAGGGAGAGAACCCAAACTACCTACCCTTCCACACATTTCATTAGCTTCCATTTACTCAATACTCAGCAAACCACTAGAATCTTCAAACTCCACCTTTGTTTTTATCTAAAGTATACATATGTTAAGTTTGATAACAAATGGCATATAAACACTAGCCAAGGTAAACAAAAACACTTTTGTTGTAGTTCGCCCTGCAGTGGCTGACACCAGGACCGCCGTGATGACACACACATTACAGTCTGGATTGCACTGCATGTTTTTGTTTTGTTTTTTTGAAAACAAAATGATTTCTTTCCAGGCGTTACAGTGGACAGCTACTCATGTCTGGACCCTGGCATCCCTGTCAATGGTATTCGGTACGGACAGGATTTTTCCATCGGATCCACAGTGTCATTTGGTTGTGATTCTGGCTATAGGCTCAGCCATGAGGAGCCACTAGTGTGTGAGAAGAACCACTGGTGGAGCCACCCCTTACCTACATGTGATGGTAAATATTCCAAATTCTTCTAATTTAGAACACAATATAAAAGCTGTGATTTATTTCATCATCAGGTTGCAGCGCATGCAGGCTTATTCTACATTATACATGAAAGCTGATTCTTGGGTAACTCAGAAAAATAAGATATCTTCCTTTTGGTAATGAAATACCCACTTTGACACTGACAGATGAAGTTGTGGTCCGAAGTTTACATGCACTCATCGCGGGCATAAATGTCATGGTAATTTGGGGCTTTTAATTCTTCCTTTGAGCTGTTCATTTTCCATGGTGGAATGATTGCACAGCATACCTCGTTAATCACTTTAAAAAACTAGAATCGGGTGCACATGCTTGAATTTATTTAGGAATTTCTCAAATTCCCACAGGGTCAGAAGTATACATACAGGTTCAAATATATAAGATTTTTAATAAGTGGTGCTGAAGGATCTGCAATGTCTTAACATGACAAGGCCAAGGCTTGATTGAAATTTGCAGTTACCCACATGGACAAGCCTAATGCCTTCTGGAGAAAACCTTTCTGATTGAGTTATTTGTCCACAATGACAAGAGGTATGTTTGGAGAAGTAAAGGTGAGGCTTTCAAACCTGCCAGACTACCAAGCATCTTGATGTTCTGGGGCTGCTTTGTTGCCAGTGGTGTTAACGCATTGCACAAAGTGGATGGAATACTGAAGAAAGAGGGCTACCTCCAAATTCCCGTCCAACAGTTAAACAGCTAAAATTTTGACACAGTCGGGCTTTCCAACAGGACAATGATCCCAAACACAACATTTGTGGACTATGCTTAAAAGCTGAGTCCATGCAATGAAAAAAAAAACAGTTTAAATTAATTCTACCAATTCTGCTAAGAGGCGTGGTCAAATATCCAGCCAGAATTATGCCAGAAGCTTGTTGCTACCAACAGCATCTGGTGTATGTGTAGCTGGGGTGTATGTATATATTTGAGCCTGTATATGTACTTTTGACCATGTGTGGAGTAGAGAAATCCAAAATAAATTCAAACTTGTGCACCCAATTCTTGTTTTTTAAAGTCATTAAATATGTATGATGTACAGTCATTCCACCCTAGAACAAAAACAATTTAAAGAAATCATTAAAAGCCCAAAATTAAATGATGAGTGGATACAAAATTCTCACCATAACTGTGTATAGTATAATCTGCTTTTATATACAGGACCTTTTGTGTTTATATTAATGACAGACAGTATATATAGAAGTGGGAGCCATTCCCTGCTAGATAAACTAATAACATTGAATTATTTGCTTTGTTTTAATGTGCATTATTATAATAGCACTATATTTTACATCCAATTCAATAATAAGGTTCATTAAATGAAACCGAAGCATTTGTCTTAACACTGGTGTGGAGCCAATATTCACAGTCTGCTCTGTGGGAGCACATACAGAGCGTAGCACAGAGTCTGCTTTGCTGCTGTCCTGGTGAGGGTATTTTACAGTACAACTATCCGCTGCTCACAAATGGCAAAGACGGCCCGTAGAAATCTTCACGTCTGCAGACCAAAACATTTTCAGACGAAAATAGATTGTCTTGCTTATCTATTACAATAGACACAAAGTGGCTGAGGTGTGTGGAAAAGAGCACAAGTGGAACCACCATCCCTGTTTGGGGAGCTGAGTCACGTCACTGGTTGATCACATAGACTCACAGACACTGGGACAATTTGCAGTGAAGGCTGCTGTGGCTGATAGGAGATGATTTGAGGAGAAGATTAGAGATCTGTGGGCAAGTACTGTGCATATGTGCGTGTCTGTGTGTGCACGCATGGGCACTGTGCACATGCATGTGTGCTTGTGTGTGTGCGGCGCTTTTATCCATGAGCCTCCTGTCACCTCCTCTTCTGTGTGAACCATGAACACAGGAATGTTTGAGGTAAGGTTGACGAGAGCCTGTGTTGGCTGTCACATCCTCTCTTTTCCCTCTCAAATGAATTGGGAGGGGGTGGGGTGTGTGTGTGTGTGTGTGTTGGGGGTGGGCGGGGAGGGCAGGGAAACTGTCTCTCTCTCTCGCTCTCTCTCTCTCTCTGTGACAGTCTCACTCTTTCTCTTATTCCAATCATGGTGGAGCAGGAGGGGACGGTGAAAAGAAAGATGCAACACTGCTGCATCAGTTATGTGTTGGCTTGCTTGGTTCGGCTTATTGGCTCATTCACTTGTGAACCACATTTGAATTGCACTGTTCCTGGGACTGGCAGCAGTTTCGTCCTAGGAGGCAGTTTGAGCATACAAACATCAAGCAGGCTGCCTGGAATTTGCAGGCCGAATGCCATTAGACTGTGTTTACACAATATGTACCCATACAAGTATAGGAGCTATTTGCTGCTGCAGTTGGTAAGAAATGGGATACAGTGATGACTGACAGCTAGTGCACATTAAATTCAAGCAAAACATCACCAAAGGCAGCCGAGTGAGCCTTGAAAGCTTTTTTTGAGAAACCAAATGTTGGTCATACTCTACATTTGAAGAGATGAGGGCAAGCTAGTCCTACATTAGATGAAGTATATATTGTAATATGAAAGACATAATAACAATAATATCACATCATCCCAGCACAATGACTTCGTCTTTCAAGCAAACATAGATGTGCTATTTCTGTTTAAAGAGGACCTGTTATGCCCATTTCCAGCTCCGTATTTTTATTCTTGGGGGTCTATTGGAGTAGTTTTGCATGAGTTGCAGTTCAAATCATTTATTTTACACAGGACCTTTGTACTGTATAGCCTCTGATCCTTTGTTACTGTGACAAGCCATTACAGTTCCCTTTCCTTCCCCTCCCTTTGAGCCAACTTTCTTCTAAATAGCTGCCCTTCGCTAGAAAAATATTTCTGTATGCTCACAGTCAGAGCAGTGCGTCTGACATGACCATAATAATGATATCTGCTCTCACGGACGACAGAAGTAGGAAAAAATGTTCTAAAACTGAGCCTTCTGAGCATCCTGAAACCTAGGCTTCTGCATCACAGAAGCCTAAGTACATTAACCTTATTAGTTGAAACTTTTGTTTGACTTAAGTATTCCCCATTATACACCACTGCAGTACATATTGTATATGGCGAGGCATTTAAAGGAGATCTAAAAGACAGAGAAAGTATGAAGTGAGTGGAAAAATAAAAATGTAATGCAGTGTTTCAAATTTCTCATGCTGGCCAGCCTTCAAAATAAAGAAGTTCTGGCAGAAAATGTTAATAATTAATAGTGCCCTGTATGTGTGTGTGTGTGTGTGAGTGTATGCTTGAATCTGTGTGTTTGTTTAGTTTGGAAATAGTCTCACTCCTCACTTCTCATTCCTCTTGTTTTTAGGGCACTGGTGTTGTTAAAGCCACAGTGGTTGAGTGTAAAGTTAGTGATGCCCTGTTGTGGTTTGAGCACATTTTCAATTCCTGGCTTACTTGTTGTAGTGGTTGTAGCAAGAGTCAGCAAGAAAGGAAGCAAAGCAAAGGGTTTGTACAGATTTTATAAGCCGGGAATGTTATTGTCAGAATTGGTGGTTTTCTGCTCCACTGTACAATTCCTGGTACAACTGTCCTGTTCACAGAAATTTCAGCAAAACTTTCAGGTTTGACCCTCGCCCTGCTTCTCTTGCACTTTGGAAGTAATGCTACGGCATTTCATAGTTGTATTGTGAGAGAAGATGACTGTTCAGCCAGCTCTGTATAAGGTGAAGCAACTGGAGCGACAAAAAAAAAAGCACCTGGTAACATACTGTCTGTGTGCATTAGTATGCATAGAATGAGCTAGAGCCTGTTCCAGCCTTTTCTGGACCTGGTCTGAACTCTGCATGTCTGCAGAAGCGCAGGTCATACTGTGGCCATACTGTGAGATTCTGAAAGTTTGAAGCAGTCCGTAGGAAACATTTGTCCTGCTTCACTGCTTTGAATACCGCTGGCTTGAATCACGTGAAATAAAACTCAACAGAAAAAAAATATTTCAGACAAAGGACATTTTACAGTTCTTGCACACAATCAATGTACCTATTACACAGCATTAATGTTGTGGAAACGCAACATAAAAAATATTCTAGCCTTTCCCTTCTTAGGATTATGTCTCAGTTTCCTGACACTGCATTGCAAAGCAGCAAAAGCTTGCAAGTAAGTTTCAGTTTTCCCACTCGCACTTAACGTCCAGATGGCCGTTTGTTATATAACAATAAACTTTGCATTTTAGGTAGTAACTCGAACTGTATCAGCAATTAACCCCCACACATTCTTTGTCTGAAAGTCTTTGCAAAGAGCCACTGAAATACAGTGTGAGTTTGTGAGGTGGTAATACATCGCCACAGCGTAGAAGACATTAAATCACCCATATCAATCTTGAAGCTGGAGGTCATTGCTAATCAAAAAAAGCTGAGGTGTATTTGGTGTTCTGCTATAAATAACCATAATTATTTATTGAATAAAACTACAGATGCACATGTGCATCTGCATGTGCACATATTTTCTGGAGGTCCATAGAAAGCTTATCTGGATCCAGGTTATCCAGAGTCCTGCCATAATTAGGCAAGAGCTGTTACTGTCTGGTGAGCATGTCACACTTTGTACTATGCAGCGTATTGTGGCCACAGCCACCGTAGCTGCCAGGCTTTCTGCAGCTTGAGGAGATCATCTTTATGTGCACCAACACCCAATTTACATAAACTGCATACAGTTCAAGTCATCATTTCTGTAAGCAGGAAAAACACGCGCACACATAGTTTTTGTCAGGATTGTCATTCACCTTTTTAAGGAGTAGTAGCCATCTCTGTCGTTAATCATTCTCCGGCATTGGTTTGTTTCAACGTTAAAATATACCACAAGAACAACAAATGATGCAGTATTTATCATTCCAGTAGTGTGTGGCAGATTTTACATAATTTATGTCATTATTTTATGTCTGTGCAACAGTGGGAGGAATAAATCAGAAAAATCTGACTTCAACATTTAAAGTAAAGTTGTAAGGGAATGCGCAGTGAAACAATGTTTTCCCTATTCCCAATTGTACGAAAGCACACAAATTTGGGAGCTCACAGTGCATGCAGACCTTCCTACCCACTTCTGAGAAAATGTCTTTTCTGTCTCTCTTTATGCTCCCTCTTTCCCCTTTCCTCTGTCTTCCTCTGCCCCTCTTGCAGCATTTGAGTGTGGGTATGTGTGTGTGTGTGTGTGTGTGTGTATGTACTATAGAAGTGGTATTAAAGGTCCATAGGGAAACATTATCTATTTTAGCTATCAACAATCTGATGCTAACCTTCTCTCTGCCTCCATCCCCTGTCTCTGCTCATCTCCCTCCCTCTGCCTCTCTCTCCCACTCTGTCTCTCTCAATCTATCCAGCGCTATGTGGTGGGGATGTTAGAGGTCCCTGGGGCACCATCCTTAGTCCCGGCTATCCAGACAGCTACCCTTCATCTCTCAACTGTACCTGGACTGTTGAAGTCAGCCATGGGAAAGGCAAGAGACACACATGCATGGAGATCCACACTCCTTAATAGAGACAGACAGAGTGAGAGACAGTACAGCAATCTCAGTGGTTCAGTTCCTGCTATGCTATATCCACAAACTTACATTGTTTTCTATGGTTTATAAAATATTCAGAGGGCCATATGGAGAAAATTTTGTGAACGCATGTCAAAAAGAAAGTAAAATGTTGTCAAAATAAAATATTCTCTGATAAAATAATATTGTCAAATATAAATTATTACCAATTAAAGTCTGCATATGCTGCTATCCTTGTAAAATGTCTCATACATATTCTAACTCATGGTGCATGAGCCATCTGAGCACCAAACGAACTTTGAAAGATTGTTTCCTCCTCCTCTCTGTCTCCTGACTCGTCTGTGCGTGTTTCTCAAACAGGAGTCCAGTTTCAGTTCAGTTCTTTTCACCTGGAGGACCAACACGACTATCTCTTGGTTACGGAGAATGGGAGTTTCCTGCAACCTCTGGCTCGTCTGACCGGAAATGAGTTGCCTAGCAACATCAATGCTGGTCTCTATGGCAACTTCAAAGCCCAGTTGCGATTCATCTCTGACTTTTCCATTTCATATGAGGGCTTCAACATAACTTTCTCTGGTAACTTTCTTGACTGAAATTTAATCATTTGAATCCAGCAAGTCTGCATCCAGTTTACCCTCAGTTTAGTCAGTTCAAGGGTTTCCGTTTCTCTTTATTTGCATGCACGAATGATTCTGTAATGTTGCAGGTTTGAAAGTATAAAACAAACCAAATGCAAAACAGTCGAGTAACAGCCCGCAGTATGAATTGTGCCGATAAAATGAAATAAAATAGTTAAGCTGGATCTGTGCCAGGTTCACCCTGGAAATCCATGCAAGGACCTAAGACACCGCTGTGAAATTATAGCTACTCTTTAAAGAGAAGTGAGCAGAGCAACATTTACACCAGAAAAGACAATTACTGCCTCTTAAAATGAATGTTGTAAATTATAAGTCATAGCTTTACTCCAGGTTGTAAAGTCACTAAAGAAATGCCATTAAGTTCATTTATGTGGCAACTTATCACAGACTTCTTCTAAATAATAAAAATGGATAGTAATGGTGTCCATAGGTTGTAATGTCTGAGAGGCCCACAGTGACAAAAGCACAAACTTCTTTAGTTTAAAGCTTAAAGTGAAGTGTGAGTGTTGTGTAGATATTTCATATGTTATGAATGAACGTAACTGTAACCTAATTGTAAAGACATAGTATAATATGCCTGCATATTTAACAGCAGTCTATGTAAAACCTTGTATTGTGCTGTATTACAACTTGGTGTGGCCACATGTTAAATACTGATCATAATGAGCCTTCTTTTATGGTCAAGCTTATATAGTACCTTTAAACTATAGACTGCATATAAAAAGATGGAAGTGGCCACCATAACTGCATGCAGTAGCTGGGAAGCCCCAGCTAATTAGTGCTAAGTAATATACAAATAAAATCCTACACACTGACTCACCAAAACCGAAGCACAAACTTCTTGGACAGACTGATGAGTAAACACGCAGAAAGCCTCATTATATATGAGATAATTCCTTTTAAAATGCTCCAGGAGACACCAACACCACAATTAGCAGAGATGACATCTAGGTGGCATTTATTTCTGCTGGAAAAGTCAACATTTTAGCATAGGAGTCTACGGAGATTGACTCACTTTTAGGGCCAGCCTCAAGCAATCTTCAAGGAATTGCAGCTTTTTGGCATTTTGTTGCATTGGTTTCATCTCTCACAACTTCGCATTAAACCCACTGACCCCACTTACTCTGTAGTGGCCAGTTCAGAAATGCTTTTGCTCCAAAGTGCAGATTTGCTTAGCTTTAAAGATCTACTGAAGAGAAAAGGTATACAGTACAGTGCAAACAGCATGGGAGCCAAACTGAATTATGCGGCTCACTGCAAGTCGCAGTCATAAAAGTCTGCAGGGCCGGCCTGGACATATTCATACGTTCCCCACACAATTCCCTCGGTCACAAACCTGGACTGACATCCAAGGAAACCAAACTCGCGCATCAGCATGCATCACACAGTGACTGAAGATTTTGATACACTTTCAGTAAAGTGTGATCAATTGCAGCAACTGACTGAAAATTGTCACAATTATATGTATCCAAAATTCTGAACAAGTTCTTTTGCAAACTTTGGTTTTAAAAGTGTTTTAGAAATTGGCCTACAGAATACTTTAGGGGCTGAAAAGGTTTTTTTTTTTCCCCCTTCAAGTGGGTAAACAGAATTTTTTTGTGCCAGCTTTTTACATCTTAACATTCAGCTGTGTCTTCTCCAGTTATTCACCTCTCAAAAATGTGTCTTCTTGGGCCACATATGAATAACTCAACCAAAGGAGCTGGTGTGCTCAACTCTAAATTACTTAAGAGTGTGATAGGTGCTGTGCCAAAAACCAAACAAACACATAAACATCAACAAAAAAATGGAATGTTATGAATAATACAAAACTGTTGCTGTATTCACTTTTAGTTTTCACTATCTAAACTGACATTTTACTCCTTACTTTGAGGAAATCTTTATGATCTTATAAACTGATTAAGACGTGAAGCCCCTCAGTTCATCAGCAGTCAGAAACATGCCGTTTTAACTCCTCTCTCTTTAATGCCATTTTCCATTTACACCTACTGCCTTCTGATTTGCTGCCCCTCAGCAATAAACATAAGGTGTAAGCAGCAGCTGGGTGTGGCTTTTGTGCTCACTGTACCTACAGTAAGATGACCATATTAGGGACATCGTGTACCAATGACATCATTACAGAGCTAGAAGTAGATAAAATAGGATAGGTTCTTGTGCCTAACTGTCCTTTCAGTGCCCTCTCATCGACTCTGGAATAAAGGAGCACTAGCCTGAAGCTGACTACACTGAGTGATTTTTTTTTTTTTTTTTTTTTTTTTATTGCCACCCAGATGGCGTAAGCCGATTCTCAGAGTGTAACACATGGGAAGTGTCATGAGAGATTTGACTTGGCAGTCTTAACATTCTCAACATGCAGTTTCTTTCATCAGCGCACTCAAAAAAAAAAAAAAAAACCACATCACATCATCAGTCTTAGCCAACTGAAAATAACTTTGAGTCTCTACCTTGCTAAACACAATCTCAACAAGTTCAGTTCAGGGCATGCTGGAACAAACTCAGATTGACAAGTTGCGCCCTTCTTGTTAATTTCGGCTGTCATGCAACAATTATATTTTAATGGACTGCATATTCAAGAGTTTTTATCACAAGAATTGCTGAATTAATTAAAAGGGCTTATCCACTGAGAGCAAGAGAGTTCATGGCCATGAATGTATGAATGCATGCATCTTTTGGGTAACATTAAATTATTATGACCTTGCCCTTATTGTAGTTATTTACGTTTGTAGCTTGAAGAGTTTGCATCGCTTCCATAATTACATATATTCTCATTCAGTTGTTCAGAAAGCTATCAATAAACTACACATTTTAGGTATTTACATAAATTATACCATATCTCCTGCAAATAGTATGTGTAGTGTGCTGTTTATTTTTCTAATCATGCACTCAGGATCAATTCTTTTTTTTTTTTTTCCTGCAGAATATACTTTGGAGCCATGCGAGGACCCCGGCATGCCTCATTTTGGCAGGAGAAATGGCTACAGTTTTGGTGTTGGAGACACGTTGTCTTTTTCCTGTAATATGGGATACCGCCTGGAGGGAGCACCAGAGTTAATCTGTCTGGGAGGCGGGCGACGAATGTGGAGCTCTCCTTTACCTAGATGTGTTGGTATGTGATAATGCTACTGCTGCTTTTGGCTTAATTATGACTGGTCTGATTTTGTGGGTCTAAAAAGTTACAAAACTTTGCACTAAAGCTGGCTGATATTTTTGTGTTTCTCTGCGTCACCAAGCTCTCTGAATTGCAAATGTGCCACAATGGATTTAACTGAATTGGCTAAGTTTTATTGTCCCTGAGGTACATTTTATAGCCAGAAGTATTCACTCATCCATCCAAATCATTGAACTCAGATGTTCTAATCACTTCCATGGCCACAGGTGTATAAAACTAAGCACCTAGTGAAAGAATGGGTCGCTCGTAGGAGCTCAGTGAATTCCAGAGTGGTACCGTGATAGGATGATACCTGTCCAGTCCAGTTGTAAAATTTCCTCGCTACTAAATATTCCACAGTGAACTGTTAGTGGTATTATAACAATGTGGAAGCGGTTGGGATGGCAGCAAATTTGTCATGAAGTGGCAGAGGGTCATAGGGTGCAGAGGTCACCAACTTTCTGCAGAGTCAGTAACTATAGACCTCAGCACTTCATGTAGCCTTGAGAGTATCTCAAAAACAGCACATAGAGAGTTTCACGGAATGGGTTTCCGTGGCCGAGCAGCTACAGTACATCCAAGTCTTACATCACCAAATGCAAAGCAAAGTGTTGGATGAAATGGTGTAAAGCGCACCGCCACTGGATTCTAGAGCTGTGGAGACGTGTTCTCTGGCGCAACAAATCACACTTCTCCATCTGGCAATCTGATGGTCAAGTCTGGGTTTGGTGGTTGCCAGGAGAACGGTACTTGTCTGATTGCATTGTGCCAAGTGTAAAGTTTGGTGGAGGGGGGATTATGGTGTGGGGTTGTTTATCAGGAGTTGGGCTCGGCCCCTTAGTTCCTGTGAAGGGAACTCTTAATGCTTCAGCATACCAAGATATTTTGGACAATTTCATGCTCCAAACCTTGTGGGAACAGTTTGGAGATGGCCCCTTCCTGCTCCAACATGACTGCACACCAGTGCACAAAGCAGGTCCATAAATACATGGATGAGTGAATTTGGTGTGGAAGAAAATGCACTTCTAGAAATATTGGCAAAAATTCATTCAGACATTTAAATGACAATTTAAAATGGATCCTGTGGATAAGCGGGTGAAATATAATGCAATTAGGCTTGACACGTTTTTGACCTGGAAAGTGGACAACACAATCAGCTCTCGAAAAGTGTAAAAGAGGCGGGGAAAGAGCTTGTTACTGAGGTGAGTAGTCAGGCTTAGCCTAGGTGGCTGTCAGACCCCTGGCCTTCACCTCATGTAACGCGCCCGGATGTTGGGAAAATTCACACTCCTCACCTGAAGGTGAGGAACATTATTTTTCACACACCTGCAAAGTATATAAATCCAGAACTGTTTATGTGTTCTTATAAAGTGTTGCAGTAATTACATAGATTCAAATACTTAAACTAGGTTTAGTACCCTAGAGGTCCGATCCTCAGTTTCCAAAACTGGCTGTAGGGACACAGAATGTCTCTCTGGTGGGGAAGGAGTCTTAGCCAATGCATGAGGTTGAGACATCCCATATACCATGACTACCCTGACTCGATTTTGCAATTGTATCATCAGATCTGCAGCTATGTCTTAGACACTGTGGTGAACAGAGGGGGTGAGCTGACAGCTGAGCATCTGGCAGAGGACCCGGTCCAGGAGATCTTTACTTTCCATCTCTGGCAGAACTTTGACAGCATTCTTAGAGAGGCTGGAGACATAGAGTATGAGTGCTCCATGTTCCACACCTCCATTGCTGAGACAGTACAGAGTTGTGACTGCAAAGTAGTTGGTGTCTGTCATGGCTGCAACCTATGAAACAGATGGTGAAGGTAGCCATAAAGAAGGAGTCTAGATGCAGTTGACAGGTACTATCAAGCTAAGTAGAAGCCAAGTGGGGTGTGGTTATGGCACTGGTAGAAGTAAAAACTCAGGAGTAAGACAGTTAGCCTCTAAGTAATTCTGGCAGATTTTCATGTGACAAAGTGCTGTTGCCCTACACACACTGTATACTATGGGGATGGGGGGGCTGCTGACTTAACTTGAGGACATAATCAGCAGTGGAAGGCATATTTTGAGTCTCTTCCACTGGCATGCCTTCCATAGGTGGTTTGGTCATCTGACTAGGATGCCTCATACTGCAAGTGAAGTACTATGAGGTATGTCATACTGGAATTAGACCCTGGTGAAGACCTGGAACATGAAAATATCTTGTCCCCCCCAGACGTGCTGTAGGAGGTGGGCGGGAACAGGGGGACTCTTACATAGTCAACAAACACACAAAGAGGTGCATATGTAGTCTTTGTTCTTGTACCTTTGAAGCGAAGGTTTTAATGGACCTCTGGCTGTAGCTATAGTACCATTCTTTTTTTTTTTTAACTGTTCCAAAAGTATATATTAAATAATCACTCTAAACTTAATAGCACTTCAGAGAGCAGCATTTGTATCAGCCAATTTCCACTTAGTGAATGAACAGCAAATGCCAGTGATATTTCTTCAGGAGTCCCGAGCAGACTGACATTTATGTCCTGTTCACCTTTTATAATTTTGAATTTTACCGACAAGGACATTATCTGAAATAATACAGATTTTTTTTTAAGACTGGAAAAAGTTACTAACAAGTTCTAAGCACAATCTCAGTTGTGGCTGGAGTCTGCCAGACCAGGCAAGACCCAAGGTGCAGGTTGTGTAGAGATGCCCCTGAGAAAATCCAGCACATAACAGCAGGGTGCAAGATGCTAGCTGGCATGGTATACATGGAGCTCCATAACTTAGTGGGCAGCATAGTATACTAGAACATCTGTGCCAAGTATGAAAGTTCCAAGGTCAAAATAGGATATATCCCCAGAGGTGGTTTAGAATGAGAGAGCCTGTGGGACTTCCAGCTACAGATGGACAGACTGGTGATGGCTAACCAACTGGACATAGTAGGGCTGGGCAAGCAGAGGAAGAAGGCCATAGTGATAGATGTAGCCATGCCAAGTGATAGCAACATCAGGAAGAAGGAACACGAGAAGCTTGAGAAATATGAAGAGCTGAGAGAAGAGAGGATGTGGAAGATGAAGGTAACTGTGGTCCCCGTGGTAACTGGAACACTCGGGGCAGTGACCCCCGAACTGGGGGAATGGCTCCAGCAGATTCCTGGAATGACATCTGAGCTCTCTGTCCAGAAGAACGCAATCCTAGGAACGGCTAAGATACTGCGCAGGACTCTCAAGCCCTCAGGCCTCTGATAGAAAAACTGAACTTGGAGTACAAACAAAGACCAGCCACAGGGCGAGTGGGGATTCTTTTTTTTTTTTTAACCTTTTGACACAAGAAATGTCAAAACAGTCTTTATCCTTAATATTTAATTTAAGTCAGCAAGGAAGTGCTCAAACTAGAAGTCAGAACACAAGCTGAGAAAGGCTTTTACGATGTGATAAACATGCAATCACATTTACAGTAGGTTTATGCACCATATTGAACACTAATGCAATTCACTGTAGCTGCAGCCGTATGCCAGTTTTACACACAGCAAACAGTGAATTTGAAGTAAAAACTGTGAGTGTTTGCATGCATATAAAAATAGTGGGTTTATTGTTGAACAGTATAGTCTGCACTACACAGATTGTACTAAAGCATGTCTGTTTAAATAAAAAAATGTTTCATCCGTGGAGTGGAAAATGTGTTTATATCCTTGGTTATATCTTTTTTTTTTTTTTTTTAAATAATCAATGCACAGATAAGCTATTGAAGGGCAAAATAATGGCTTTCTCAGTAGGTTTTAAAAACATAAAGCATACAATATAAACAAGCAGTTCATATCTTAGCTGTCACACACAAAAATGTTGTTAAGAAAAATGCATTTAAGTGTAATTTGTTTTGGCTGATAAAGCAAGATGAAAGCAATCACACTGATTAAAAAAGAAGAAATACACAAAATGTCATGCTTTCTTCCTCTTTGTGTTGGTTTTGGGCTATTCTGGGTGCATAAGGAGATTGTCAGGAGATTGTCTTTGATCAAGGCACTTGCCTCACAATTGCTACCACACCACCAGAGAATTGCTTCCCCCTGCTCCTAAATAGATAGGATAAGTCTAATTTAAAGCACGAGTTTATCAGTGGGAATCATTATCATGTACTCTTAACCTCAGGGTCTTCAAGCAAGAAGTGTGTAAAGTAAGATTTGATTTGGGTGCAGATATAAAAGCCCATAGCAAAAGACACTACATTTCTGTCTGGTGTAAATTTGTTAATTTACACCTAAGATTTTTGAAAAATTACAAGCAAAGAAAGCCAGAGCACTCCGGTTCCAGTAAAAAAGCAGCAACATTATACAACGTTTTAATTTTAGGCTACGTGTGAGAAGATTTTACCCTCCGATCTAATTTTCAGCTTTGGATGATGTTCTCAGGGCCATTGTGTAAGGCTTTGGTTCTTTGGTTCTTTCATTAACGTGACAAAACTGATAATGCAGAGAAGTGGGAGTGGTGTTGCGTGCCGCTGTTCTGTGGGGTAGTGCAGTTTGCTATATTTAGTTTCTCCGTATTGTGTTGCATTGCTGCATGATGGTACACATCACAGGTGAAGAGGAGAGGGAAAGGGAAAGATTAGAATAGGGTTTTTTTTTCCCTAATGTTTTGGCTCTATACAGACTTTTTCTTGTTTTCTTTCATTAATAGACACACAGAAGCCAGTGTGTGTGTGTGTGTGTGTGTGTGTTTTGTGATTTTAATTAACTAAGAAATTTGCTATGCAGGCATAAAGTATAACTTTGGTGGGCTGTGTTTGTGGTTTTATGAGTGTCTCTTTTTAATTCTTTGCAGCTATTTTTTTCTTCCATGAAATGTTTCTGGAAAAGAGTTGGAGAGCTTCCAAAGATGTTTCTTTGCAGTTTCAAAAATCCAATGTTCCTTTGTCCTGTTCTTTTTTTTCTACTCTTTTATTATTTCTGAATGCCATCAGAAGTGGGAGGGAAAAATAAAAACATGAAAATGAAATAATAAGAAGTGGAAGAAAAAGAAAACTCAGGAGAAGTGTAAGAGGAAAGTTGATTGAAGTAAAGGAGAGCAAAGGAGGCACTATTCATAGAGTAGAAGAGAGAGTGCAAGAGTGGGGGAGTTACAGAGGAAAGAGAGAGAGGGTGAAGAGGTAATTTTCTAAATGGAAACTATAGCAGTGTGATTTATTGACGATATGGCAGCTGTAATACGACTATTACACCAGTGGAGACAGAGAGGGAGAACGTTAGGGAGAGGCAGTGAAAAAGAGCGGAAAGGGACGTGGATACTGTACATGGAGGGCATGTGTAAGAAGTGCAAAGAACAGGTAACTTCAGGTGAAGTTTGTAACCTCATTATTCTCATCCGCTGATATAGCTGGCTGTTTAAAAGTTAAGCTACTCTTGTGGAAGCCCTCGGTCAAATTATTCATTCATTTATATTAAGTAAAAGTTAATTTTACCTATGTTACTAGTGTTATTATTATTATTATCAGGACAGCATGTGTTTGCCATAGTTGCACAGACAATGGGCAAAAACCTTTATCTGGTAGGACATACTTTAAAAGCCTCTTAAATAAGCTGCAAAACATAGCCCTTGTTTATGAAATTAAAGTTTTAAATGCAGGTTATTTTGGGGCACAACAAAAGCTTCTTCACATGGCCACTCCACATCCTTATAAGCCTCTTAAGAATTAAACCATGTCTCAACATTGTGCTTTTCTTTTTTTTTTTAATTGTCTGCTTTCTGTCTTCTGTCTTCAGCGGAGTGTGGCTCTTCAGTTATAAACAATGAAGGGATACTACTCTCTCCAAACTACCCGATGAACTACGATAACAACCATGAGTGCATCTACAGCATCCAGGTAATAGATCTTAGCATTTCAAAATATACATGGAATGTGTTTTTATTGAGCAAAATAGTAGTTATTGACCATTGCAGGTATCTAAAAGAGGTAGAAAGTTATTATCAATCTTCAAATCATTGTGAGTCATTAAAGCTCAGTTCGATTTCATGTTGACCTCAGGTTCAAGCTGGGAAAGGAATCAACATCTCTGCTAGAACCTTTCATCTTGCCCAGGGTGATATACTCAAGGTAAACTTGCTCACATATACAAACATTTGGTCATTGTTATGGCCACATATTGGTGTCAAACGCTGATCAGCAAAAATAAATCAATAAAATCAGTTCATGCTACATGTGTCATCCAGAATGCATTATGCTGTTGTTACAGATTTATGATGGTAAAGATAACACAGCCCATGTTCTCGGAGCGTTTACCGGGTCGTCCATGTTGGGCTTGACGCTCATTTCCACTTCGAACCATCTCTGGCTGGAATTTTACAGTGATGCAGAAAACACAGGGGAAGGATTCAAACTGGTGTACTCAAGTAAGTTTCCAGTGAACACGGCTGGTTAGTATAGAGCTGAGACTTTTTACATTCACACACCAGAATATTTTCGACTTCACATTGTACGAAGCTGTCCCCAAAACACAGGTTAATCATAGTAAATAATCAGAGCATTGGAATTTCCACACAGAGCTGCTATTAACATTTTCATTAAAAACCATTAAAAGTTATTTCTAAGGCTTTGGGACTCAATTGGAGAAAACTCAGAACCTTCAGGAGTGGTCGGCCTTCCAAAATTACTCCAAAGACATCGACGACTCATTCAGAAGGTCCCAAAAGAACCCAGAACAACATCTAAAGAACTGCAGGCCCCACTTGCCTCAGTTAAGGTCAGAGTTCATAATTCAACAATAAGCAAGAGACTGGGCAAAAATGGCATCCATGGGAGAGTTCCTAGGTGAAAACCATTACTGACAAAAAAAAATGGCACAAAGGCTCGACTCACATTTGCCAGAAAACATCTTGATGATCCCTAAGACTTTTGCGAAAATATTCTGCAGACTGAAGAGACAAAAGCTGAACTTTTCTGAAGGTTTGAGTCACGAACACAACATTTCATAAAAAGAACATGGTGGTGTGATGGCCTGCGGCTGCCTTGCTGCTTCAGGACCTGAACGACTTGCTGTAATTGGTGGAACCATGAATTCTGCTATCTACCAGAAAATCCTGAAAGAGAATGTCCAGCCATCAGTTTGTTCCCTGAAGCTCAAGTTCGCTTGGGTTACGGAGCAGGACAATCATCCGAAACACACCAGCCAGTCCACCTCTGAATGACTCAAAAATGTAAGGATTTGGAGTGGCCTAGTCAAACTCTGGACTCGAATCAGATTGAGATGCTTTGGCATGACCTTAAGCGGGTCGCTCATGCTTGAAAACCTTCCACTGTGGCTGAATTAAAACAATTCTGCAAAGAAGAGTGGGACAAAATTCCTCCACAGGGATGTGACAGACTCTATGCCAGTTATCACAAACACGTGATTGCAGTTCTTGCTGCCAAGGGTGGCACAACCAGTTATTAGGTTTAGGGGGGATTGCTTTTTTACACAGGACTTTTTTTCCCCCAATATAAAAAAAATCATCATTTAAAAAACTGCATTTTGTATTTGCGTGGGTTATCTTTGTCTAGTATAATTTTTTTTTAATGATCTGAAACATTAAAATGTGACGAATATGCAAAAACTAAGAAATGGGGGGGGGGGCAAAACTTTTTCATGGCACATGAATTTTAGCAGTACGGTAGTAAATAAGGTCAAAAGGGATCATACACAAGAATAAAAGCTTCTCAGTATCCACCTCATATTAGTCACCAGTTAGATGCCTCATGACAACTGCTGATTTCTGACAAATGTAACACACTCAGTAAACAGTTTAACTCTAAATGGAAGCCATCAAAGAAGTGAATCTGAATTTTTCCACTGAAATGATCACAAGAAACATGTCACGTTTGATTAACAAAAGCTTTCAGCGTAGGATGGAGTGGTAAAGGTGTGTTTTGATGTTCACCAAAGCACACCCACATTTGGCAGTGCCCTCTTAGATGCGCAGTTGGAATTGTAATTGTTTAAATGGTGTCATGAAGGGTGATAGCTTAGTTGATTTGCTTTGAAGTTGTGTTGTCTCTGTACTGTGTAAGCACAGCGGATTACTTACTTAGACCTGTGCTGTTTTCAGACTTTTGCGGGTAGAAGTTATTTTGCCATATAAAACAAAATGCATTAGCTTAAAGCACACTGCAGCAGCAGTTTTGAGATTGTAGTACCATGCCTCTGTTTGTTTAGAGTTACATTTGATATAGAGGCTGTAATTCAATAAAACTCCCGAGATGTGGTCGAATGAATAATGCATGGTGGCTTGTTTCCTTATACATGTCTAACAAACAGAGGACAATTTTAGATGGGAAATTGTTCACACTTCATGTCAGGATGATGACAAATGTGTTTGTGTTGCTAAATAGTAGGTATAGCTTTCCAAATGGCCATTTTTGAGGATTTAGACATGCAGCTAGTCTGCCAGGAGATAACTCAAATCCCGGTGCACCTCGTCTTCCAGGTAATGCCGTAGATCAAATCCTGGTTATGGTCTTATAAGGATAAGCTATTTATATACCTATTCATATTTTGCTCTCCAAAACTGTGTACAAATATTCCAAATATTACCATGGAAACTGAGCTTACGCCGACTGTGAAAACAACATTAAATTGGATAAGGTGTACACGCGCTCCAATATCACTCCTAATAATGGTGTGTCTCATGTATCTTTTTCAGTTTTGTTATTAAAATGGGATGAGAGCTTAACAGGATCTGTGATATCAGCAAGCTCATAAACAGAATCCTTGAGTGGGCCAGATATTAAGGGAATATTGCTGTGCATCTAAGCATCTAAATAAAACTAATTCTCTTTTCTCTTGTGGGCCTTAGATCTCCCTTAGTGAGTATTTTAAAAAGTACATACCGTGAAGATCTTTCTCAGTTTTTTTTTGTTTTTTTTGGTCTCTTTCTAGGTTTTGAGTTGTCTCATTGCGAAGACCCAGGCGTGCCTCAGTTTGGCTTCAAGGTCAACGACCAAGGTCATTTTTCCGGGAGTAGTATCACATACAGATGTGAGCCTGGGTATACTCTGCATGGGGCTTCCACGCTGAAGTGTATGACAGGTGAAAGGAGAGCCTGGGATAACCCTCTGCCTTCTTGTATAGGTATGTCTTGCACTATCTGAAGCCAGTAACACTCTGAAAGGAGCTCTATTGAAAAGACACACACACACACACACACACACACACACACACACACACACACACACACACACACACACACAGATATTTGAAGACACAAAGGAGGCCTGCACCGATGCATGGTGTTTCAGACTTTGATTAACATTCTTTAATAAGCTTGGGAGGGAGAGGTAATTTTTTTTCCCCAAGACTTAAACTGATCTTGTTGCATTTAATGCTGTGTAGTGTGTGTTCCACACCACTTCTGTCGGATGCTGTTGATTTTGTATTTACTTGAATAGCTTCCCAGTTACCCAGTAGCTGGAAGACATGATGGTATTGTTTCAATACCGAGCCTCTTTTAACGTTTGCACAGGGAAAAAAATGAATGTCAACATAATTAGAAAAGTCTTCACTCGTGTGTTCTGTGTTCTCTTGCTGGAATGGCTATTTATCCAATATTCTGCTAGCACACACACACACACTTTTAGGTATGGGGAAACATTACTTTACCAGGTTTTGTTCAGTAATAGATTAAAGTGACTTGCAGCTTTATGCAACATTTGATTGCAGGATGTTAATTTGGTTATCTGGAAGAAAAACAGATGGGGGCCAATTTCCTGCAGAATCACCTTCTTGATTTTCCCTGGATATCACACGCTGCTGTAGTTTTAAGTCCCAATGAAAAGCTTATTTATTTAGCATCATACCACCTGGAATCCCTCTGCCCAACTGATGCTTTACTTTTTCTGCAGTGACAGAATTTCTTTCTGTTCCCGGAGGCTGCCCTTATATTCTCCCAGTGCTGTGTTATGTACTCAGACATTCCCTAACATAAAACACACGTAACCTCTGTGCAACTCTGGGCACATACTGTAAAGGGCTAAGTGACAAACAGTGAATTTTTCCATCCATCCATCCATCCAGCTGCTTATCCAATCATTCAATTTGATTTGGCTTTGTATAAAAGCAGGAGGAGGAGGCAACTCCCCACTTAGTGTTGACACTTTACTGAATACTCAATTATTCCATCATTGCCTTTTTAATTCATTCTCCAGGGTTTCAGACTGATGGGAAATTATAAAACCACAGTCCACAGTATTGGTATCAACAGGTCAACCATAGTCTTTCACTGGCTACACAATGTCAGGCTTCTCTCACTCGTAAACAAACACCGTATTTTTCAGTGTACTGGAATGTACTACCTGAAATGCTTTGATTTTAATATAATGTGCGCTTAATTTGGATGCGCTGTTATTCCTACCAGTTAATACATGGTTGAATGATTGCATCCTCTAATTAAACCCAAACAAATGTTAAGCTTGTTTAAAGCGACAAACAAAATGGCTGCTGCTGCTGCTGCTGCTGCTGCTGCTTTGCATGGGAGCTTTAAGCATAACAGCCAGTCCAGTGTTTTAGGACCTTTTTATTCCTTCATTGCTGCCTCTGAACTTTCTGATTTTGGATTCAGACTAATAAGTCTCCCTCCTTCACACTATCAATAATGAAAGACTCATAAAACTACTGGCTGAAATGCTCTGACTTTATATTTTAACAGTGACATACTGTGACCTCATCTAACCTCCAGTCTTAATATTATATTTCTTATTATTATTACTCATAGGTTTTCCTTCTTTACCCCCTTGGTTCTCTCCTTTTCTATCTCTCTCTCCTTTCTGTCTTTTCTCCTTCCGAGCGCTTAATATTGCTCCTATTACCCAAGATAATATATTCCAGTGATGAGGGGAGGAGAGCCTGAGGGAGGGGGGACATGGAGAGGGAGGAAAAGCAGAGAGGGGATGAAGATTGTGAAAATATATAACCGAGAGAGACAAAGAGGGAAGGGGGAATTATTTTCTGTTATATAATGTGTTGTGATTTCTTTAGGGAGGAATGCAAGATCAGCACTTTGTGTCTCCTTCCTCCTCTCTTCTGCTCTTCTCTTCATCTCCTTGTGCATGATATAGAGTGAGAAAGACAGAGCGACTCAGTGGATAAGAGTTAGCTTCTTTCTTTATCCATTTGTCTCCTTGGTGATCGTTTAATCAGTGGCCTCTGAGGTGCACCTAGTGGATCTGATTGCCTTGACAAACAATTGCCACAGACAGATAAATGGTTGACTTGTCAAAGCGCACATACACACACATCAATTGGCCGCTGGTCGGGGCCGCAGTGATGGGTTTGTAATGTAGTCACAAGTGGACAGGAACGTTTTTACACCATGTTCAGAAATAACTGTGTCCAATGTTTCTTATCTGTGTGGGATCCCTGTAGCGGAGTGTGGTGGTCGTTTTAAGGGTGAGTCTTCAGGGAGTATTCTCTCCCCTGGATACCCGTTTCCGTATGACAATAACCTTCGCTGTACCTGGACCATCGAGGTGGACTCAGGAAATATTGTGAGGTACAAGGGACCTTATTAAGGCTTTTGATCAATACGTTAAGCATATTGTAAACTCGTGTGCGTATATTGCTCTTCTTCCAAATGAAAATTCATATCAAATTTTTGGATTGGCAGTTGGTGTGACAATTATTTACGTGAAAATATCCTTGCTTTAATTAACTTCACCCTTTATTGGAGTAAATTTGTGTACACAAATATTTTTTTCCCCTCTCTGTTTACAGTCTCCAGTTCTTGGCCTTTGATACTGAAGCCAGCCATGACATGCTGAAGGTTTGGGATGGACCACCCGAGAATGAAATGTCTTTGGCAGAGCTGAGCGGGTCTCTGCTCCCCGAGGGAATCCACTCGACACTGAACACAGTCACCGTTCAGTTTGAGACGGATTTTTACATCAGCAAGTCAGGATTTTCCATACAGTTTTCTAGTAAGTGTTGAATAAAAATATAACTAGAGAGGTATATAAAACATAACAAAGTATCATCTAGGCTGCCTGTGTTCTTCAATAGGTAGTTCTCTGGATAATAAAGAGAATAAAAAAAGTAATTATTCTGCTTGAAAGACCTTCACTTAACCCGAAAAAAAATTTACTTGCATAGCACCCATTAGTTAGCTGAAGTAGTTCTGTTTTTATGCACTGGACTAAAGCGTTAGATACCTGGTGTGACACCGTTTTCTATAATTGCTCTCCTTTTCCCCTCTGTTCGCTGCTTTGTTCCTATCCCCTATCTGTCCAGGCTCAGTAGCTACAGCCTGCAGAGACCCAGGTGTACCAATGAATGGCAGTCGTAGTGGAGATGGCCGTGAGCCGGGGGATTCAGTGTCCTTTCAGTGTGACCCAGGATACGAGCTCCAGGGGGACGACAAAATAACTTGTATACAAGTGGATAACAGATACTACTGGCAGCCCAGCCCACCTGTCTGCATAGGTGAACACGCCAACTTTCATATATTCTATAGGGACGCACAATAAACGCACTGCATATACAACTGGAGTTACTGCCTAACTCAAGGACACAGCTGTCTGTGACTTATAAGAGAGCTGTATGAAAAAGAGTCACGTTTCATTCACTTCACATATTTCCATTCTTCTGCTTTTTAATTAAGTTTTTCATTCAGGAGCAGCTTTCGCCAAACTGCGTTGAGTGATACGCGATGAGTTTTTCATTCTGTGTGGTTGAGCTTGAGAGAATATTTAAATGTTATGACATTTTAAGGCTTTATCAGAATGGATGTCAATCTTGACCTGTGTTCCTATTACAGCTCCTTGTGGAGGAAACCTTACAGGCTCCAATGGATTTATACTCTCTCCTAACTACCCGCATCCCTACCCTCACTCAAAAGACTGCGACTGGCTCATTGCTGTCAACCCAGACTACGTCCTGTCGCTGGCCTTCATCAGGTAACCTACAATGCTATTTCCCAGTTCAATTCAGTTGAGCTTTTTAAAAGCTCTTTACTAGACAAATGTTAGTGCAGAGTGAAATGTGAAGTGGAATGACAGGAGACTAAAAGCCTGTCCAAGCTGAGCTGGCTCAATTTGAAGGCAGACAACCTGGATATCCTCTTTTGCTGCCAGTAAATTCCAACACAAAATTTCACGGCAATCATTCTAGTTTGCACAAAGTGTTCGACCAGCAGACCAAAAGACTCTTGTTTTAGCATGCTAAAAATCTGAATTTAGGGTCTTTTTCCTACAGGTAAACAAGAGTAAAATGAAACAATCAGTATGAAACAGCTTATATTTGCTTTGTGCAAGTTTCAAAACAATGTAAAATGATATTTTTTTTCTAGAAAACTTCTACCTTTAAGTTTAAACTGCTTTGAAAATCTATTCAGCTTTCATAACTTTCAAAAGCAACGCTTGCTTTGTAGTATGAATGACAAACAAAACAACTCTAAAAACCACTGAATTCCTGGTAGATACTTTACAATTTTTTTTCTCTTATTTGTCCCTGTCTTCCTCTACCTTTAGTTTCAACATTGAACCAAACTATGATTTCCTGTACATCTACGACGGTCCAGACAGCAACAGTCCTCTCATTGGTAGCTTCCAGGACAGCAAACTCCCAGAGCGGATAGAGAGCAGTTCAAACACAATGCTTTTAGCATTCCGCAGTGATGGATCAGTTTCTTACACTGGATTTCACCTGGAATACAAAGGTATAATGGTCTCCTAATAGTCCCACATCCCTCATTTAAATTGAATTCTTACTGAATACCTTTTACAAAAAAAAAGTACATCAGGCAGCACCTAAAACCACACATTTTGCATTCTCAGAGAGGTCATATTAATAATACAGGCAAATTTTGATAAAGTGTGATAGGTAAAGAAATTTGAAATATAATTAAAATTACAGAAGAGAAAGGAGAACATTGTCTTTTTTTTCTGCATCATCTAATAGTTCACAATACTGTGCAATAGTCTGGAGTCACCCCTCATTTCTTTATGTTTCTTTTCTTTAGTTGAATTTATGAAAAATGCCAAAGATAACACACTGCGACAGGCATAAAATAGTATTTTTACACCAACAATGTGATTCTCAAAGGGCTATTAGCTGAAAACTTGGCATGTCTTGGCATATTGTGCAGTGTGTCCTTAAAAATTTGCGACAAGTGGAGGACAAAAGAAGTGGCAGGCCTAAAAAAATCATCTATAGCAGATGAGCAGTATCTGAAAGTTATGTGCTTAAGAAATAAGAAAAAGTCCAGCAAAGACCTGACACGGGACCAGTTGATCCATCAGAAACGGTCTCAGTGGAAGGGTGGCTGTCAAGAAACCATTCTTAAGGAAGGGAAACGGGGAGAAAAGGCTGAGGTATGCCACATTACACAAGAACTGGACTGAAAATGACTGGAAACAGGTCTTATAGAGATTAATCCAAATTTTAATTTTGGATTCATATCTTTGTTAATATGTATTGACAAGGTCAGGAGAAAGATACAACAGTGAGTGCCTACAGCCATCTGTAGAACACAGTGGAGGCTGCATTTCAGTCATGGACTGGTGCAGAACCCACACCTCACGTTATTCAGGTAGTGTGTGATCATCTTGATAGAGAACAGAACAAAAGTCAGCCAACATCCAAAGAAGAGCTTTGGAATGTCTTTCAGAAAGCTTGGAGAACTGTTCCTCAAGACTGTTGCACAGTACAGTACATTTACCTAACTAGATGTCGCCTGTAAATATGCTCTGTATATATACAGTAAGTCTTAAGTTAATATGTCTTTTTTTATTGGGAGGATACTAAAAAGGAAAGTTGACGACACATTTCAACTACAAGGTTTTTTATAGCCGCTTTGTTATTATCGGTTGTTTAAAAAATAATTTTACATTACTCTGCTTGAGGTGATTGCATCGGGAGCTTTTTTCTGCCATTTGCGCTTTTCATAAAGAAGGCGATTTGGGGAATTACTCCACAGTGAGGTTTCCACAGAAAACATAATAGAAACTCATAATGACAAAATTTCTGCAGAAGGTATCAGGAATATTTTCCTTTCACATTACACTAAGACCACTGCACGCACTGAGCCCACTTTGGTGCATATACATGTGCATCATGCTGAATTCAAGATGAAAGAGAATTATTGCTCTCTGCATAAAGTCCCTGTTGAATCTGCGTCTGTTGAAATAGTCTGTCAGAAAGGTGTGAGTTTGATTCACTTGCACGAAAGAGTCAACACTGACTTTGTGTGGACTGAGGAATTAAGTCTTAAGTTGATGCGGGTGGCCGCTAATCTTTTGGGAGGGGGGCCAAGGCCATAATTTACAAGGTTCGTGTAGCACACAAAAGCCGGGGGATGAAGTTATCGTTCTTGCTCCATCTTGGCAAAGACAGCTAAGTCAAACAGACTGTTACAAAGGCCAACGGAATGCCTGCCTCATTTGATTATTGCAAGGGACTTAGTTATTATTAATTTGCCCTATTATTCATGTGTGCCTGTCTCTTTTCCTTTGCCTCATCCTCTCTCTAACGCACTCTTTTTTTTTTTTTTAACTCCATCTAGCCAAGCTGAGGGAATCTTGTTTCGACCCAGGTGTGGTTCTGAATGGGACCAGGTTGGGATCTGATTATAAGCTGGGTTCTACTGTCACCTTCTACTGTGAAGCAGGATATGTACTGCAGGTACAAACAGCTGGATTGCTGATGGGTTGACTGAATTTGAGGTTTGGGAGTTTGAGTAGCTGTTTGTTTGTGTGTTTGTTTGTTAGCTTGCTGGGTGAATTGTTTGTTGGCTGGTTGAACTGCTGGGCGGGTAGAAACTTGGCAAACAGGGGGTTGGTTGGCTGGGTAATTAGTTACATGGACTGGTTTTCCTACAGTATTTTCTTTTATGTTGGTTTATAGGGCTATTCTACTCTAACGTGCAGTATGGGTGATGATGGCAGACCTGGATGGAACAGGGCTTTACCTAGCTGTCAAGGTAAAACACAAGTTGGAATAAATATTACACACGTGACTCAGTCTGTTAAAGTAGAATTGATTTGTAATTCAGCGTCACACTGCTTTTGTTATGTGTTCGTGTACATGTCTGAATCTCCAGCGCCCTGTGGAAGTCGTTCTACAGGATCAGAAGGCACTGTTTTGTCTCCAAATTTCCCGAGAAACTACACCTCTGGACAGACCTGCGTCTACTCGATATCTGTACCAAGAGAGTTTGGTAAGCTCATCAGCCTATGCGGTACATGCAGCTGTTTTCATCTGTATCTTGCATGGGAAAACAACAAAGTGGTCAGTGTTAAAGTAGCAAATTCTTAACTTCAGGGGAATCCTGTGGTGCCCTCTGAAGGACTCCTTTGGTGTTTTGAAAGCATGCTATAAAAAAATCAAGTGATTAAAAAAAAGCCATTCATTTATCTCCAGGTCTAAATTTTATAATTGTAATGACATTTAAAGATGAGACTGCCACATTTGATTGGTGTTCTTTAAGCCAGACATAAACAGAGATGTGAATATTGTTAAAGTGAGGCTTTAACATGAATGTGATCATTGGGGGGGGGGGGGGTCTGTTGGGAAATAATCTGCAAATAATTCATTATCGTTGCCACAGCTGTTAGGATTTTTGTCTGAAATATTTGTTCATATCACTCAAAAGTTAAGCAGACTACAGAATTACATTTCAGTTTAATCTAGTGCACATTGTGTTATCAGTGGAGCGTCATGTTTTAAAAGCTAGCAAGTGGACACTAAGTTGGATTTGTGTTGTCAAAGTAATATTTAATTATAGAAATGGTCGACTTATATTTGCGTCTACAATATCAGTTTGCAAAATCATAAATTAACATCACGGCCGACTGATTATTAGAAATACTTGCTAATTGAATGTGAATTAAGCTTTAATAAACAATCGGTAATTGGTGGATTATGTCCAGTTATGCCCTGTGGTGTTACAAATAAATCTCAGCTTTCCCTAAGGCCATGGATGGTTGATGTCTCATTATATTTGTGCTTTTGGATTTTTCGCCTCCATATAGAAATCCTGACTGAGACGAGCTAACATTTGGTTGGCCTGCATGTTGTATAAGACGCACAGACAGCCTTCCCAAACCTCCCACACAGAGCAAGAGACAGATTGTTTTGTTAAGTTGCAGCGCTGCCCATATTTTTTTTTTTAAGCAGCTGTCATTCTTATATAAAATATTTAGTTTTTAATTACAGCAGTTGAATGCTACAGGCTGGAGGTTTGCAGCAACTGCGCTGTCAAAAGTGCCTGATGATCAGTGATGCAGGAATCAAAAACTGGGCTGGTTAATGGTCAGTGTTGTTTCTCCCTCCATGTAAATGCCCCCTTCAGTTTTACCAGCATGTAGGGAAAACCCTGGGCATGCGTCCCTTTGGAGATGCTATACCTCCTGTTGACTGATTACGTGGCAGAGAACACCCACTCAGGCAACTCATCAGTAGGAACGGGAGCTCCACGGGGATCAGCGCCCAATTTTTCTCCAACTCCGAGAGGCCTTTCAAATGAACAGTGAAACATTTTAATTCACCTGATTCCAAATTAGTGGATCAATTCAGACTTTGCTGGACATGTTAAGAACTACATGGCTCACATGATCTCCAGGGTGTATGTGATTTCAGTGCAGAGGCATTTCACTGCCGGTGATCCATGAGGTTAGCAGAGCGAAGCACAGCACTGCTGCGATTATTTATATTCCTTTGTGCCCGTCAATGTGTCTGTCTTTGTGTGAGCGTTTTATTAATACATCTATACAGCATGAGAAAGAAATTCACCAGCGGTACCTTAGGTGTGTAAGCTATTCCCCGTGTCCCATAATACTTTATGAAGTTATGAGTCTGTGAGCGAATGTTGATGCATGTGTCCTCTATTTTGAAACAGTTTTAGGTGTGAATTCCTCCACCTGCTGTGCAGTATGTCAATATCACAGCAAGGAATGAGGGAAACTCTGATCACTCTAATTTCCTAAAAATCCTTACATAGTGGGCACTATTTTATGATTTTTGCAGGCAGGCAGAAAATGCCAATAAAACATGACAATAAGAGGGCAGTTTATCATATAAAGCTAAACTCCTTGTTAATGATTTGTTTTAATCCCCTTTATAATGGCAGGGAAATTCAGTGCCAACTGAAAATCCATTGTTTCTGTCCCGCTTTGCCCGTCAATAAAATAACATGAGAATTTTCATGAAAGCAGAGAGGATCGTTTGTGAGCCAGAGCAATGTTTCCACAAAATTTAAAAGAAATCCACAGAGAGAAACAGCCTTGTACAAATTGACCAGTGACCTTCTTATACCGGCATATCCTTGGCAATGTTCAGATTTAATCCTTAACACCTCAGCCTTTGAGCCCAAAGTGAGAGGAAGGCACGCGGGGGAGTGGGGGGGTGGGGGGGGGGGCATGTGGAGGTGATATATATGTGCATGTGTGCAGTGAGTGGAAGAGAAAGCTCCAAATAGGTGTAATTTATCCCAAAGGACTTTTTTTTTAGATAGGACATGTGCTTTAAACAATACAACTACACCCAGTGATTTGCATCTTCAGGTTACTAATGATTGGTTGGATGATACAGTGATCATTCAAGACACAGCAAATTGTACACGTTTGAAAAAATACTGAACCCCAGCCCTCTGGGGACTGTCTAATGCTACCTGCCGATACAGCTGCGCTCTGAAATTCATGGTGTAGTTTAATCTTTTGTTACTATATGGCAGTACTGGCTTTATTTCTTTCCCGCTCTCCTGCACATCTGTCTCACAGCTGTGGCATGTAAGTAAGTGCCTGTAGGTTTTCCTTGCTAGGAAACATGTGATTGGCTCAGTCTCGGTAAGCTGTGTGAGTGGCACTTCAGACAGGTTTGACAGGTTACCACCTTTGTTATATGCCTTTCATTCAAACTTGTAATACAGAAAAAAAGGACAGAGAAGCGTGTCGCTCCGCTAGCATGCATCACCAAGCCTAAGTCTGTTTTTGCAAGATTACCATTTCCCACTAGCTGACAACACTGATACACTGTTACCAATTGATGGGTGGGCAGAGAGGAGAAGGGTGTGGGTGGTGAGGTGGTGTTGACTGCTGCATGATGAAGGCAAGGCAATGTTTTGACTATTAAGTGTTATATAATTTTGTGCCAATAGCTGGCCTCAAATAGAAGGTGACACCGCAGCTTAATAAAATTTAAATTAGGTATTACAGGTTAATTTTATCATTGGAAGGTCAGCGGCAGACAGTGGCATGGAATAATAATTTGCCACCATTCAATTGTGGTAACTCATCTCTTTATCTGTCTTTTTTTCCCCCATTTTTTTTGCCTCCAGTTCTCTTCGGTCAGTTTGTGTTGTTCCAGACGTCTCTTAATGACGTGGTAGAGATCTACGATGGTCCCACCCAACAAAACACACTACTGTCTTCTCTCTCTGGGTCGCACTCTGGTAAGGACGGTTGGCTTCATTTGTGGATAAGTGAACAGACAGCCACTTAACCTCAGCCCATAACATGCCCTGTTGTTTCCCCCCCATCTCTAGGTGAATCTCTCCCCCTGAGTTCAGGAAACCAGATTACAATAAAGTTCACCACAGTTGGACCAGAAACCGCTAAGGGATTTCATTTTGTCTACCAAGGTCATTTTTGAAGTCATTATTGAGATTATTATTGCCAGCACTTTTGTTGTTGTTGTTGTTGTTGTTGTTACTAATTCAGTAAAGCCAGAACATTCAAATGGTAGGATACTAGGACTGATTGTATAGATCATCCTAAGCATGCATTTTCTCACCCTCTTTTATTTTTATTTAAACTTTTTTTTATCTGAAATTTTAAATATGTTTTCCAAATGTTTCTAGGCCTCTATGTGCAGTAACAATGGTACATTTCATTTTACTCAAATGGGGCACTGTCCTTTTCTCTTTAGCTGTACCTCGGACGAGCTCCACCCAGTGCAGTTCAGTCCCTGAGCCGCGCTTCGGAAAACGTCTCGGTAACGACTTTGCGGTCGGCTCTTTGGTGCAATTTGAGTGCAACCCTGGTTACACACTACATGGCTCTACTGCCATTCGTTGTGAGAGTGTACCGGACAACCTGGCGCAATGGAATGACACCCTGCCAACGTGTATAGGTAAATATGAATCCGAAAATTAGATAGGATGCACAAGTTTTTTTTTTCTTTTTCTGAATCGGCGTGACTATAGATGACACTAATAACTGAGAAACAATTTAAAAAAAAATGCAAACTGCTGAAATCCAGCGTGCACCATATGTTACCCAGATCATAGGCTCTTTGGTCTCTCTTTCTGTAGTGGGCATGGTTGGCACACTTCACTTTCTCTTGCTTTCCTGTAATTTGTCCACAAAGTGTTGTTTTAACCTCTGTTTTTTCCTCCCTTTTCTCCTCTACTATGCTCTGTATACTCACTCCTCTCTCTCCCAGTTCCCTGTGGGGGCGTATTGACCTCTCGCCGTGGGACCATCCTGTCGCCTGGCTACCCAGAGCCATATGACAACAACCAGAACTGCGTGTGGAAGGTCTCTGTCCCAGAAGGAGCTGGAATACAGGTAGTAACTGTCACATGCTGCTTGCTGGCTGACCTATGTATCATTGGCTTAAAAGCTGAGCAGGCAGGATCTCAGGGAAGATAAGATATTATTAGAAGGATGAATGGATGGATGGTTTCTGAGAGAGGGGCCATCCAGAGATAACTAGATAGGATCTAATCATGAAAGATAAGGCCTGATTGCATGTAAGCTAAACTGCTCTCACGGACAAATACAAAGGCAAAGATGCCTTTTACACAAAGTGCAGTCACTTGAAATGACGGGCACCTCACAATGTTTGTGATTTCCTTTAGTATTGTAGTCAACATGTTTGTTACATCTGATTTAACAGTTTAGTAATATTTTTTTTGGAAGCGGCTCTGTCTCAAATATATATTTTTTCTTAAACATTTAGATTAAAAGACAGCATGTGTGAGTTTAACTCCTTTCAGTTTACATAAATAAATTGTTAGCCATTGTGCCAGTTACAGTTTCAGAACAATCTAGGGTCTTTTACTCAAGACATTTAAAAATATTTAAGAATTCTCTCATTTTTCTCTTTTTTCCTTTTTTGTCTTTCTCTCCAGATACAAGTTGTGAGTTTTGCCACCGAGCATAACTGGGACTCTTTGGATTTTTATGATGGTGCTGACAATCACGCACCAAGACTGGGAAGCTACTCTGGTAAACTTTTTTCATAGTGTTACCCAAATAACACTCCATAATACTGGGAATAATTCAATATTGAATGCACTCGAAATTGCACAGTCAAAGAAAATATGGGATTTTAAGATCTCAGAACTCCAGGACTGTACAGCATGTGGAAAAGAGCTCTGGTAGATATTTCGAGCACATGTGGGAGAGCCCACAATTATGCTGTTTAGTCTAAAAGGAGTGCAATACATCCTGTGGATGATTTATTGATTTTTTTTTTCTATGTTTAGTGGATGATAACAATACATTTCTACACCAATGACCACCAAAACATTCTAGCCCTAACACCCAGTTTTGCATTATTGACGGTCTGTGGTATGCTGGGAGATTATTGATGAGGGTATTGCGTATTAAGGATTTTAGGCCTCTTATGGAAGTAAGTCTGATATCAGGCAATTGAATTTCCAGTTGGAAGATGTTATATGCTGTTCATCAAATGTTTGAGATAACTGGAGGAAGTTTGCAGTACTGTCAACAATCAGGCTCGGGATGTTAAGATTGTTTTTATGAGGAGTTTTTACAAGTAATGTTTTTAAACCCATAAGGGCACGAGATGTTACACTCGAGTATTTCAGAAGAAATATCATTTTAAGGTCAGGACACGTTTACAAGCATTCATTCTCTGTATAAGGAAACAATGAAGAAGTAGTTTGTATTATGAGCTGATTATAGGAGATCTTGCCTGACATTTAAATGCAATAAAATTTAAAATCTGCTCATGTGGCTCCCTGCAATTTGAGCTGAGCTGCATTTAGAGTCTCAGCAGGAGCTGAGTTACGTACCCAGTAACGCCCGTGTCAAAGTCTCTCTCGAAAGACATGTAAAAAAATTTCTTTCGTAAAACTAATTGATCCTCTTCCCTTCACGTAATAAAGATGATCTGTCAAACTGACTCTTTATAGAATTATTCACATTTGTAATTGGTCCCAAAATTTACTGCACAGTGTTATTAAAACTTCAAGATAACTTTTCTACGCTAGTGATTTTCTTGTCTTGTGAAAATTATGATACTTTTAATGGGAATTAAATGCTACAAATGTCACATATGAGGTGTATCACCATAAGAAGGATTATACCAAAAAAAAAAAAAATACTCCTTTGTTTGTAAGGTGCAATATTTTTCTGTGACAGTTGAAAACTACAGTATAATGTCACGCCAGCTATGAATCAGTTTGGGGGGGCTTGCAAAACCTTTAAATTTGCTCTCTGTCATATATGCACTTTCCATTTTATCACCATGTAAGTCTTAAAATTTTACGCAACAAAAAAACTGAAACTGAAAAACACACTTTTAATGATATCCATTTAATACTTTCGATATGTTTTTTATGCAAAGTTTTACATTTCTTGCTGACTTTCACTCGCACACCAGATAAAAACAAAATTCTCTTCTCAGCTAGCCAGCAAAAAAAAAAAAGAATCAAAAAGTGATCTGAAACATTATCAATAATATATTCAAGATGGACAATAAGACAGTCAGTCTGCTATCAGGCGATTAACTGTGATAAATTGGTGAAAATCACAGATCTCTTGCCAACTTCACATTAAACAAAAAATCACATCCACAGCTTATATTCAGAGTCCAGCCAGAACTTCACAGGCTTGTAACAGAAATTCAGAAATTCCTCCACAGATAGCAGCATAGTTGCTGCAGGATGGTGATTAAACTGCAAAATGTCATAGGCACTCAGCAACATCACTTTTATATAGCACCCAGTTGGGTTTAGTCCCCTATCGCAAACTGATATGTCGCCGACGAATTGCATTCACTGGCGCAGACTGACTGGGATTGATTGCAACTTGTTGCCAATCTTTGTGCATTTATAAATTAGAGGGCAGTTATTTGTAAACCGGCCAGCCTGTCTGACAGTCATTGCAGTCAGTCTGAGTCAGACCGCTATCACCTTGCAAACAAAAGTGATCACTCAGAAGTCGAGCAACATCCTCAATCTCTGGGTGACCAATTCTTGGCAGAAACTGGTTGCACTCGGTCTCTGAATGCAAAAAATTTCAATTTGCAATCACCGAGCAACTGCCGTTTTCTCCTAGTTGCAAAGAGGTTGCTGACCTGTTTTTACTTTTGTGTTACTGAGCCATAAAATGGAAAGTGCCTCCAATGCCCCAGCACCTCATGTTCAACTAAAAACTGTGTTCAGTTTGGATGAAACCTGGATTCTGGATTCCCCGTTTCATATAATTTAGTCCATTGCTCAAGGGGGGAGTCGTAATCTTCTGGGGAAGTACATGTAGTACTGCTTTTAGGGAAGCAAAGTCATCTGAGTATCTCCTACTTGTATCAAATAATCAATGAGAGGACTTGACATCATTATGGCAAACTCAATGAGAGATTATATGGTGAACAATTAAAATAACATTATTCTATCTTGATTTCATGTAAAAAGTATAATTAAGGAATAAATCCTTGTAGAGCAATGATGTACTTTTTTTTATTAGGGTTAATTACAACTCTTAATTAATACGGCCATACATCCTCAAATAACTGTGATAGTTAAATCTATCCAGTTAATTATTTTTACATCAATCAGGAATTATTTTTCTGGAAAAAAAAACACTTTTTATTTTCTGTCTTGACAATGAATGATAATGTAAAAACAACTTGGGGTGTGTGTGTGTGTGTGTGTGTGTGTGTGCAGACTATTCGGAAACCTGCTAATTATTTCGCCTCGCAACAGGAAGCCAGTAACATCCACTGACCCGTTTCACTGCTGATCCACAGGAATGTCTGTGTTTTGTAAGTTTTGCTGGCACACCTGCCAGCGAGCGAAAACAAAACGCAAATCAAGCCATTTCCATTCCGATGTGGCCGTTGCAAAATCGAAATCCACAAGTAGCTCACATCAGGAAACGCTGCTACCACTGTTACAGCTTGAAGCATGCCAGGCAAAAATAAATGGCATTTCTGCTAATAAGGAGATTGGAGTGTGCTAATATTACTTTGCATAAAAGATCGTCAAATATGTTACTTTTTGAAGATTCCTGATTACACTGACGCGCTGTGCCAGCTTTGCTTCAGTATTGCAGTCCCATTTTTTTTTTTTTTTACTTTGTACTCTCCCCTGCCACGCTAAGTAGGTCAAACCAACATTTGAAAAGTGGTTTCAAATAAAACAGATGTCTCAAATAAAAGTAATTCCCTTCTCTCTCCTTCGAGAGCACTTCACTAACAAAAAAAAAGTAAAAATGTAGGTTTGGGAGGCCTTTGTTGTTTCCTTTGCTGTCAGATAACTAAGAGCATGTGCTTTAAAGGCCTTAGTTGAAAAATGAGAAGAAAAAAAATGTGATCATGGCCCTCTGTTCCTCTTCTCTTTTTCTCCCTGCTTTCAGGCACCACTATACCCCCTCTTCTGAATAGTACATCCAACAACCTCTATCTCAGCTTCAGCTCTGATATTAGTGTCTCAGCTGCTGGATTTCACCTGGAATATACAGGTACATGTATATCTTTAAAGCTGCTTTATCCAAAGTCAATGCAGTGTTTGCAAAATAATAACAGAACCTTGTATAATGTTATTCATTTCATATTTCTTATTAGCTATTGGTCTGGAGTCATGCCCAGAGCCTCAGACTCCAAACTATGGAGTTAGACAAGGAGACAGATTCATGGTGGGGGATGTTGTGCAGTTTTCATGTGAACAAGGATACTCTCTTCAGGTAAAAAAGCAAAACAAAACATACCAACCATTTCAGATACAGAACATAATCCACGCATGGACTAATAGCCGTTTAATGCAAACTAATTTCCAGATATTGAGGCTTTTTATGCAAAATCATTAAAGTGTGTTCAGCTTCACCAACGTGCCACCATTCATTCTTTTTATCCACTGGCTGCATAAACCTAAAACTATTTAAAAGAATCAAAAGGAAACCCCACTCTCAAGTGGTTTTCCCAGCTCTTGCTAAACACACAACTCTGGTGTGGTTTGCATAACTCCTGAATAATGTATGTCTCTGGTGTGGTCTACCCAATTTCTGTACAATATTCTGTAGAGTTCTGTCTGCCTTGTGCTTAATATACAGATCTGTGCTATTAATGTAAATGTCTCAGTGCACAGTAATTCATGGGAAAATGTATAACAGCATCATTTGAACCAATGCAGTTATTGGCGGTGATTTCTTCACTCTTTTTTAATGAAAGAATGTGGTTGCCTTTACCGTTTTAGGGCAATGCCCATATAACCTGTATGCCCGGACCAGTTAGAAGATGGAACTATCCTGTCCCGCTGTGTATTGGTAGGTGTTTCCTCTACATTACATCCATCTGCACACACACACACACACACACACACACACACACACATATGCATTCAAGCCTGGACATGCTGGAGAACATGTACAACTTCAGTGCTGCAGAAATGATGCAATCAGCCTCCACCGCCGTTTCAGGCTCTCTGGAAAATAAGCTGTTTGATCAGTTTACTCTCCTGTGATGAGCTGATTATTTGGTATTCTGTGCAGAATACTACTAACCCAACGCTAAGTAAGGTTCCGCCTTAAACATGCAGAGTAAACCGAAGCATCAACATGCACTGAGACAAAGTAGAGAAAACAAGCTCTGGAAACATTTCTCCTTAAACAATGCTAATTCGTTTAGGGAGAGTGTTAATTAAAGGCTCATAATGTCAACATTTTATTTAGAATAAGCAAAATATCAGGTTATAGATAGAAAATCTAGAGTCAGTAGCAGCGTCTTTGAAAAGGAGAAGCGTGTCTGCTTCCTTCCGTGAGGTCAGCCTCCTGCTTTTGATGTGCTGCTTTCAACACTGAAACACTCTTTTCCATTTTTCTCTTTTTTCTGTGTGTGTGTGTGTGGATGTATAGCCCAGTGTGGTGGGTCTATGACAGATGTAAGTGGAGTGATTCTAAGTCCTGGTTACCCCGGCAACTACCCCAGTGGATTAGACTGCACATGGACAGTGAACTTACCTGTCGGCTTTGGTAAGAAACACTGTCAACTTTTGAGTAGAGTTTAAAAAAAAAAAGAAAAAAAAAGGGTTTCTTCGAGTTTGCTTGAGAATCTGTTTCGTCTCTCTGTGCCAGTTCTTTCATGTATCTGTGTTTTCTTTTATTTCTTTACTTGCTTTGTTAGTCGGTGTTGGTGGCCTCTGTTGATGAGATAAAGTACAAGTATTTTTCATGGGGCTTAATTGGTATAAAATCATAAGCAGTGTTCATTTTTTTTTTAAATTTCCCAGGCATCCATCTCCAGTTTTTGAACTTCTCTACTGAAGCAATCCATGATTACTTAGAGATCCGTAGTGGAACACTGGAGACGGGCACTGTCATTGACCGATTCAGTGGTCCAGTCATCCCCAAACCTCTCTTCAGCACCACCCACCAAACCAGCTTTTTTTTCCACAGTGACTATTCACAAAACAAACCAGGGTTCCACATCACATATCAAGGTAAACATTCCTTCTAAAAGCACCTCTCCAACATCTTGTTTACACTGATTATTTCCTAAGCAAAGACAACAGGAGCACACTGCGACTGCTGTCGATGTGGAAACAACTTGCCTCGCTGTGACTTAATTTCTCAGGAGCGATTACTGTAACAACAAATTTATCTACTATGATAAAAATGTTTCTTGACTACAGAAGCAGCTTGCCAAAAAGATTACTGGGTGCACGCAGGTCCTCAATTTGGATTAATTTCAGTGACGAGATGAGTTTCATATTTATTCTGTCTGGCATTAGAATGGTTTTAGCAGTCTTATATTTATTATGACAAATCTTGTAGATAGCCTAAATATGTTTCGCCTAATTCCATTAATGTGAAAATTACAGTGGCTGATGAATAATACCTTTTATCTCTTGACAGCAGCACTGCCACAGTGTTTTAAAACAGGAAAAATGTGAATACCCTCAATTTTACTTTTTCCATTACCATTATTTCTACCAGTGTTTGTCTGTCTCAGTGACATGTTTTCCTTCAAAGCCCCGGCTATTGTAACACTGGCTGCAGACGATTATGCAACAATTACGTTTAAACTTCAAGCTGCCAGATTGGATGTGAGAATATTTTTGGCAACATCTTAAAAACGAGAACTAGCTTCTTTGATGCAGGATGACCATGTCCTTTTTTATTTATTTGTTTTTATATTTCATTACAATATTAAATTCTAGCTGAAGATTGCAGCTTTTTTAAGCAAGCCAGAGGGATACAGAATTACAGTAGTGATTTTTTCTTATTTTAACTATTTGCTTTTCTGTACTGACTGACTATTCCTTATACAGTGTCAGAAATTATAAATTTTGTTGTCTATTTTTATGAATTACTTTATAGTTTTTTAAATAAATTTACAGTGCACAATTGAAACTGCAGTTTACTCTTAATGATAATTTGCATATTACAGGAGTAAATTTGTAAATTGTTTATGCATCATTGCCACTTTTGCTGAATAATTTACATTATCTCTGCAGCCTATCAACTCCAGAGTTGCCCAGACCCTCGACCGTTTCGAAATGGCATCGTGATTGGCACCGATTTCAGTGTTGGGATGACAGTGTCCTTTGAATGTCTGCCTGGATACTCTTTGATTGGAGAAGCTTCACTCACATGTTTACATGGAATTAGCAGGAACTGGAACCACCCTTTACCACGATGTGAAGGTAAATTACATGTTTATTCATGTGTCTTTTGGAATTTTTCTTTGGTTTTAGATGTTTCATATTTTCATTAGATTTCTTGCCTCTATAGCCTCTATAGCCGGGCATCAGTCCACCAGGGTCTTAGCCCTTGGCCACCACCTGACACACACTGTACATTGTGGTTCCTCCTGTGGGTGATGGGCCTAAAGGAGGGCAGACCCATGTCTGCATACAAAGGCCCGGCCACCAGGCACTCTTCCTCGAGCACCCTCCCCTGGCCTGGCTCCAGGGTGGGCCCATTAACCCTATCCCAGACAGGGTAAACTATTCCCATGATCTTTCTACCATAAGGGTCATTGGAATTGCACTTTGTCTGGTCCCTTACACCAGGACCAAAGTGCCTTGGGAGACCCTGCCAAGGGGCAACATAACCCCTGGAATCACTGGGACACACGAACCCCTCCACCACGATAAGGTGGCGATTCCCACTGACATGCCTTCTGTAGGGGAAGCAGAGCCTGGGGAAAAGGGGGTGAGGTGACTAAGTTAGTTAAACAAAGCCTTGGTGGCAGGGCCCCTTGGGTGGATAAGATTCGCCCTGAGTTCCTGAAGACTCTGGATGTTTTAAGGCTGTATTGGTTGACACACCTCTGCAACGTCACATAGAGATCTGGTACAGTGCCTCTGGATTGGCAGACTGTTGTGGTGATTCCTATCTTCAAGAAGGGGGACCAGAGGGTGTGCTTCAACTCTAAGGGGATCACAGTCCTCAGCCACCCTGAGAAGGTCTGTGCCGGGGTGTTGGAAAGGAGAGTTTGTCCATTAGTTGAGCCTCAGATTCAAGAGGAAGAATGTGGTTTTCGGAAGGCTGAACCAGCTCTTCATCCTCTCAAGGATATATGAGTGTGCGTGGGAGTTTGCTAATCCAGTCTGAGTGTAAAACTGAAGCTTTTGATTTACTGGTCGATATACATCTCTACCTTCACCTTTGGTCATGAGCTTTAGGTAGTGACTGAAAGAACAGGATCGCGGATACAAGCAGTGGAAATGAGCTTTCTCTGAATGGTGGCTGGCCTCTCCCATAGAGATGATGTGAGTGGAGTGGAGTCATTCAAGAGGGACTCAGAGTAGAGCTTCTACTCTTCCTCATCGAACCAAGCCAGTTGAGGTGGTTCAGGCATCTGACTAGAATGCCTCCTGTGCAGACCCAGGACATTATAACTCTATATCTTGTCTGGGAATATCTTGGTGTTCCCCCCGAATAAGCTGGAGGAGGTGGCTGGGAAGAGGGAGGTTTCTCTGCATAGACTGCTGCCCTTGCGACCCGACCCTGGATGGATGGATGGATGGATGGATGGATGGATGGATGGATGGATGGATGGATGGATGGATGGATGGATGGATGGATTTCTTGAATGATTTTTCAGTTTAATGTCCTCCATCTTTTTGGTGTGCCTCCCATATGGGCTTACAAGACACTTAATTATGAATCACCACATAAGCCAGTTTCAAAAATTCCAAAAGTAGTAAATCCATGAGAAATAATTTCCCAGTTTGGTGTTTTGAAAGTGAATAGTCACTTAATTTCTATGTGTTCTGCTTATAATGAATATCTCACTTTCTTAGCCAAACAAAATGTAGATTTTATTTAAATAATTCAAATATACACATGCTCTTATAAGATGTGGACATTTTGGTCTATTCCTATCTGTAACCAATCAACTTTTTATTCACACATGAAAGAAGGCACAATATTTTTTCTTGATAATCCTAGTTCCATGTAAATTGCATTATTCAATTTTAAGTAGGCAAAAAAAAAACAAAAACAAAAAAAACCCATTTCATATAGAGTCATGTTGTTCTTTGCAGTGGTAACATCATGTTATTGATGAGCTCGACAGCTGAGGGATACCTGAGCTGTGGGACAGAAATAAAAATGTAATGACAATTTATTAAAGGTGTTAAGGTGTTATCCAGTGGTAATTACATGACTGATAGAGACATTTCCTTTCTCAGTGATCCAGACAATTATTGAAGCTTCACAATGGCAATACTAATTTGAAGGTAATTTATTAAGGGTAATTCTGTTAATATTCTTTCTCACAGCGCTCTGTGGTGGTAACATCACATCATTAAATGGAACCATTTACTCTCCTGGCCACCCTGAGGAATATCCAAATTTCCAGGACTGTGTGTGGAGTGTTAGAGTTCCTCCTGGACACGGGATTTATATCAACTTTACTGTACTGAGCACAGAGCCTATATATGACTACATTACTGTCTGGTAGGTGCTATTTACTTTTTCCACTTACCATGTTTTATATGTGCTCTGCTTCTTAACTAATAGTATTCATGCTCATTATGGGCTATTATTGCTGTTCCTCCCCTTCTTCTCGCTGCTTCATTAAAGTGTTTAAGAAATGTTTCATTTGACTGAATAACCGTTTCATTTATACAACAGAAGTTCTGTTACACACACACACACACACACTTTTCTCTGTCAAGATGGATGTTATAGTCTTTAAAATCATTTCAGAGCTAACCACTAATTGGCTAAATTCCTGCAAGGTTACTATGACTGCAGACACCTTCCCATGAATATAAAGTCACTCTGACATAATTTCCTTCATGTCATGGTATACCCATTTTTACTTAAGCATAGGCCTTTCTCCCCTTAAGCCTGTTCTGTAAACTATCTTTAATGCTCGCCCAGTCTTATATGTTATGTACAATACAGCTTTCTCTTCCCAACTAACCAGCCTTGACTTCTATCTTCATTATTCTTCTTGAAGAAAACAGCCATTGGCAACACCAGACATTTTGTCAATGTGGGTGCTTAAACGGTGCTTAGATACCATGCTACATAGATATCTGCAGGTACAAGGTGGTAGCAGAACCATAAATATACTGCATCATCTCTTGCCACGATGCTGCCCTTTCTCCAAAGTCCCTTCTCTGAATCCTGTTTCCTATAAATAGACGACAGGGTGCGACGTCGCCTGGCGCACAGACTTGTGAGGCAGGGCTAAGCAAAGGGAACACAACAACAGCAGGACAAGTTGTGGTTTACTGCTGATACATTTCCTTGCAAATCATGTATTTTTAGACCAGCACAGAAGGACCAAATGTCTGGGTTGTTCTTTTGTTATCCTGTCTTTCTGTAAGCACTGCCAACCTTCCAGATGTCCGGGTCTGGTTTGTTTCTTCAGCCACAAGGAAACTGTAAAATCGTTATGGCCATAACTTTCTTTCCCATTTAGAAAGTCTGAGAACTCGGTGCAACTTTTCAGGTCAATAGAAAGTGTATCAAAGAACTGATTTAACTTAAGATGCTTTAATTTAGATGTGAATAATAAAAAAATAAATAAATAAGGGTTCTTCCACACAACACACCTGATGTGTCGAGACCCCTTTATTGTCTATACGATTGGCTAGACCCCCCCCCCCCCATTCTGTCAAAAATATTTTTACAGTGTAGTTTTTCTCAAACTTGAGGTGAAGAAGCCTCACAGGACTGCAACTCTGTCAAGCTGTCAAGTGTATTTGCACTAATTGTCCCCACAATATCCAATATTTGCTTAACTTACTAGGAAAAGGCAAGTTTTCAAGATCAGTTGATGAATAAAATGCCAGCAAAGAGCAGGAATAAGAGACTACAAAAATGGTATCAATTATGAAGAGAAAATCATGTGCAATAAATGAAATGAAAAAGTGCAAATCCTTAAGTTTAATGTTTAACCAGGTATTAAAATTGCAGCTTAAATTCATGTAAAAAACTAATCAACTCATTAATTGCATCATTCCTCAAAGTGCTACTGGACAGTGTATAGCTCAGCTATGTCGAGCAGATCTGTAATTTCACACCTACTACTTTATAGTTTTGTTTGGTATCTACACAAACATGACACTGCAGACCTTTTTCTTTAGCAGCTATTCACTGCAAAAAGCAGATTGTTTTCTTCAGCAGTTGGTGTGTGATTTGTTTAGCTCACGCCGTTAGTGTATAGCTCAAAACCGCGATATCCAGCCTGCCTTTCCTACACCACAGTTGAAGCATGTGCCGCCCACCCACAGCTGATTGTGTGAATTCCATGAATTGGTTGCACAGCATGTTTCTGACCCTTTGGTCTGTCAGAAAAGTGGACAGACTGAAGCGAAGACGGCAATAGCACAAGAATGCGGTGCAAACTCACAATCTTAGTCACGCAATCATAATGCTGGCTCCCCACAGAGAGCACAGTGTCAGCGGTAGAGGTGTGATTTTCACAGCGGTCTCTTCAGTCCAGAGCCAGTCGACCTGACAGTCGCTTAGTCTGCTAATTGGTCTCAAACGGGGAGGCTTACTACAGCGTTTCATTGCAAAAGTTTCCATATATGTCACAGATGTTTCCATATATTGTGCAACTTCGTCCTCAAGGCCTGTTCCGTACTGAATGTGTTGCCATGACATACTAATAAATGTTAGTGAGCGAGTGCATCAGCTGCAATCAAGCAGTGGAAAGCAATAAGTGCAACTGCTCTGATGACTCCGAGCCACCCAATGCGAATCAGAGAAGGGGATGATTCTGTACATAACCTGACAGGTATAATTAGTCTCATCCAAAAACACTTAACAGCAGGAAATAATCATTTAATTTAACTTCATGATTATACTTTTTAATCACAGATAATGAGTCTGCTATTGGTTAGTTCCAGTCTGACAGCTGGTGCTGTCATTAAAGGTGAAATATGCACACTGAGAGCCTGACCTGCCATGTGATAGATAACCTCCTGCCTGCCTTCTCTCGTAATTGTGTAACTTTTCATGAATGCCAGGCCAATAATAGTGGGAGCAGTAAAGCCAAGTCTACACCAGGACTAACATTTGTTATTCTTATGATCTGACAACAGTTCTGTCAATATTTATGAGCTCATCCTAAAGCAAGAACAGCAGAGCCATAGATTTGTGGACTGTGGTGTTATCAAGAGCTGTTACTTTGTAAGAGCATTTAAATCTAAAATTCTGAACATTTTTTTTTTTAGCTAAATGAGCTTTTTGACATTGCGGTTTGTATTATTTTGAGAAGGAAGATGGGCCCATACTCATGCACGATCACTTTAGGCGCAAGCACTTTGTCGCACAATGTCCATCTGCATTTGCAGTTAATGGAGCAGGTCCAGTTTTGTCTCATAAAACTCGTCAAGTCTCTTCTGTCTTTGTTTCTAGCCTTGGAGCAACCATTTCCTGAACACAAATAGCCATCTAACTGTCAGATATGACTGTAATAACTTATTCAAATTATATCTCAGGTGGACGTTCCTCCCCATTGTTCTATAAAGAAAGATCAAGTCCATTCGTTTACGGGCCTTTAGTCTCTCACCACCTCCTTGGTAACACAGGTTTTCTGTATGTTTTGTGTGTGTTTTCCTCTGTTGTTCACCATAGGGATGGTCCAGATCAGTCCTCTCCTCAGATTGGCCAGTTTAGCGGAAACACAGCTTTGGAGTCTGTCTACTCAACGTCCAACATCATCCTTATAAAATTCCACTCGGACTTCTCTGGAGCCGGCTTCTTTGTCTTAAGTTATCATGGTAAGAGAGTGACCACATTATCACACAGCTAACGCTAATATCAGCCTGCTGTAGAAGAGGAGCATGTCATTTGATTGTCTGCTCGGTTACAAACGATGCTCTCATTAGTTCTTCTCTCTGTCTTTGTTGTCCTGAGGTATGATAAAACTGCAGTGCAGTCATTAGTTCTAGCTAATCGTTTTTGTTGAACTGAACTCTCTTTGACTTCACAGTCAGTAAGTTCTGCTCAGATCTACTTCCTTTGACTCATTCTGACTCATGAAAATTGATCTTCCTCTCTTGGTCACATCCTATCACAGTGATTAGTCATAATTTTGCTATTAATAATTTTAATGTTATGAACTGAGTTGATAATAGCCGCGCTGTAGAGGCGTTCTCCTTGAAATTTCTAAACTCACTGGCTTTTAGTCATCATTTTCAAACCTCTGTCTTTCTAGCTTTATCTTTGAGTGCTGAGGAATTTCACTGTTCCACTATTGCTTCTACCGTGACTGTCCAGTTATTTTAAATGATAGCAAATACAAATGATGTGTGATTCATGTTTGGGCAATACTGACAAGCTTTTCAGGTCTTAGTTGCTCGAAGAACACATTATTAAACTTTTCCAATTGTGTGAAGAAAACACTCAGTAATGCTTTATACTCATTTCTAGTTAGAATAATCTCACTGTAATATAAATACAAAATGCATATCTCTGTCTGTCTGTTTGTTGGTTTCTCCATGAACTCCTCATTCACAGTCAGGAGTTAAACAGCCACTTCTTGTCTATATCAGATATGATGGTATCATCATGCTGCCTACCAGCCACCTACTAACAGGCTAAAATGACTTATTTGTGGCTTTTATGCACTGACAGCATCATATTATTTTAACTTCACAATAATAACATTTAGCAAATGTTAAATATACTCATTTTTGATATCGCCAAATTGTGATGTTTGCAATATAAATATTACATCATTCTACACATTAACCAGTGAAATCAAGTTTATTGTATTTGAGTACAGGGACTATATCAAAATTGGATGTCGGATAAATGTACTAAAGAAAATGGGATTTCAATCCAGCCTACAAAATCACCCTTTTCCCACCATATGCATTTTTTTCAGGTTATTGTTATTATAGTTTGTAGTACTATGCCTTTTGGTTTGTTATGAGTAAACTATAAGGCATGTAAATATACCACCATAATGAAACTGAAGTTTTGAAATCGTCTTTTACTATGTGTGTATATTTGAACAAAGTCCACCAATTTTCATTATACACCTGATGTGGGTGGACAGTGTCTGGGTGTTGGGCAAAAACAAAAACACTTACAGCCAGTATTAAGTGCACCGTTAACTGCTAATAAATGGGTAATAAAGTAGTGTTGAGCTTAAAAAAGAAAAACAAAAGTTTAGTGAAGGTTTAGCAGTGATCCGGTAGGTTTGTTTGTTGCTCTTTTGCTTCTGTGCTGCTGCTTTTCAAAGTGTTGCTCCTGTTGGACTGAAAGTAGTGTCGCACGGGATTTCTTTGTTAGAATAAATAAACAACTTTTCAGCGACTTAAAAGTTCATTAATCTTGTCATCGTTAAAACTTCCAATTACGTTACTGTTTCCCGTGTTTTTTAAAAGTTGCTGTCAGATTCAAAGTACTTTGATAACTTTGTCTCTTAAATAGCAAAAACAAAGTAAGGCATAAACCTGCAATTTACTCGTACTCATAAAAAAGTGTGTCGTAATGTTGAAACAATTCGGCCTGCGAAGGTTTGTTTTTTTACACCCTCTCGAAAGTGCAGAAGTGTTTTGGATCTGTCGTACACACTTCAAACACAGTCATTTTCCCTTCACAGAGTTTTGGAGTTTGTATTTTTCCTGGTCCTCAGCTGCTCTTTCTCCATACCCACACTGTCTGTGTCATTTAGTTTTTCATTTCACTTTAATCTTTGTGCTCTCCCCCTGTATTTCTCTTTCTCTCCAAATGCTGCTGAAGGTGAAAACCAGCCCACTCATCTAAAGTGCCTAAAATCGCTACACATAGTGTACTGTATGGAAAAGTAACTTACATAAGAATTCAAAATTATGTTTAGCAGCAGGGAAATGCATAACTCTTTTTTTTTTACATTACATAAAATGAACACGTTGTCTTTTAATTTTATTTAATGGGCGAATCCATATTTTAATAGACTATTGTTTTTGGTACGTGTCACTATGTCACCGACAGTTAATTCCGCAATGGTTTTACTTTAACTAAAAGATGACAGGCTTTTCTAAGGGTGACAAAATAATTTTTAAAGAACCTCGTGAGCTCTTGACAGCCGTCATAATGCATTGTCATCGACTTGAGGATGAGGCTATTTTTCAAAATGAAACCTAGTATTTTGGAAGAGCGAGAACCTCGGTAGGCTGCGAAGAACGGCTGCTTAGATTCTTTATGTCAGAATGGTTTGGCTCATGAAAAACTGCCCCGTTTTTGGTGTAGTTTTAATTTGACAGCTTCAAATGAGTCACTTTTCTCTCTTTTTTTACTCTTTTCATCCTTCACAGCAGTTTCTTATTGGTTCTCTCGCATTCTCTCACACATGAGCAAATATCCCCACGCCTTCTTCTCCACGAAGCCTGTGTTTGCCGCCTCTCAAAAGTTTCTCTTCAGTGCTCTTCAGTGAAAATATGTCAGGTTGTTTTTGAGCAGGCTTCCCTTCTTCAGACAGATGACACGTTGTTAATGAATTTTTGTTGGCAGGTTTTAACTGTCAGTTGTCACACTCACACAGGAACAGCACCATCTGATGGATTCAAGTTTACTTTCAATTTCTACTTTATTGGATGGCGAACAGCAAAAAGTGACAGGGAAGATGGATAAAATGGAAAGGGGATGACATGTGTGGCAGTAGTAGTTAGCATTATTTTGTCGTGCCTGTTTTTCGAGAGAATATTAGAAGAAAACAAGAAAGACGGCGAGAATGAAAGATGAGAGCAGAGCAGCCTATTTGATCATCTGTACAGATCGTAAATTGTTGGGTAATAATTACAGGAAGAATTGGCACCTTTTATGATTCACCGCACTGAAGTGTTCTTAAGCAGGAACTTGTCATAATAAAGTATTGTTCCTAAGTTTTCTTTTGAGCGTCCTTCAGTGACCTGTACAGAAATTCAGAATGCAGTGGTTTGAATCAGAGGCAGCGACTAAAGAGCAAATTTAGTCTGAAATGCCAAAAGAAGCATCAATCCACTGTTTGGGAATATTCATCTATGTCAGCGCTCCCATCCTTGCCTGGATTGCCTGCCTGTTATTCCTCATTTCCATCAGTCAACTCAGTGGAGTGGATTGATTCAAAGGTGTGGACCCAGACGACTTCCATACAGACATGAGGGCCATGCAGCGGCGAATAACATCATGAACACGAGACTGAGAGAGCCAGTGTGTGTGACATGCATGTAGAAGTAGCTATTTAAAATGGTCTGAGAGCTAAGCGAGATCAATGGCTGCTAACGGTGATCCGTTCCTCACGCACAGAAGCAAAGACGTTACTGCACACACAAACATGCACATGCACTTGCTCAAACATTTACACACATGCTGGCACACACTCATAGACCACAGGGCTTTGATATGCATTAGAGCATCAGAAACTATTGGCAGGTCTCATTTTCATAGTCAATTTCATCTTGACTTACAGCCCTTAGCCCTCTCTCACTCTCTCACTCTCTTCGAGTCCTCCCCTGTCTTCCTGTCTGTGTCTATTTTCTTTCTCGCTCTCTTTTGCTCTCTCTGTTCGCGCGCTCTCTCTCTCTCCGTTAGTGAGGGATCTACAGTCATGCAGTAATATTGATTACAGCCTTCAGCTCAGTGGCTGTAAGTTAGTTCCTTTTTATGATTCAAGACAGTGCTGTGTCTGTGTAGCTGGGCTGTTCTTGATTCCATACTTTGCCCACCATTTGAACTTAAAAAGTTCAGTTAAACTGATGCAACCAAGATTGAATAATATAAACCTGAGTAGAATATGTCCCTCTATTCTGTCCTTTCGTTGCACTTTCACTGCAAACTCTTTATTTTTTTCTTTCTGTCTTGAGCAACGTGAGTTCATTGATCACATTTTTTCCTACATTGTCCCTTTTTCTGTCAACTCTCCTTTCCCCTTCTGTTATCTCCCAGCCTACCAATTAAGGGTTTGCCAGCCTCCTCCAGAGGTTCCCAATGCTGACATGTTGATGGAGGACGGCGAGCTTGAGATAGGTGAGCTGTCTACCTTCCATGATCCCAGATGTGTTACTTTGATGGGTAAGAAGCACAAGATAACAAGAACGAAGATTTCATTCAAGGATCGTTTGTGTTATGTTGTGTGTATGTGTTCTGTAAGTCATATTACATTGGTGGAAGACAGGATCCAGTCTTATTCTTCTACACTCAGTCGCCCCTTCATTATGTGCACCTGTTCAACCACTCATTAACACAAATATTTAATTGGCCACTCATCTGGCAGGATTTAGAGAAAACGTCCAGTGAGCAGCAGTTCTCTGGGTGACGATGCCTTGTTGATGCCAGAGGTCAGAGCACCTTTGGGATGCGGTGGAGATAATCTCTGGGTGGAATGAGAGATTCTCATTATGTTGTTGAGCCAACAAATCTGCAGCAACCGTGTGATGCTGTCATGTCAAAATGGACCAAAATCTCTGAGAAACATCTGTTAAATCTACGGCATGAAGAATTAACCCTGTAAAGCCTGAATTGTGAAATAATTGCCAAAAATTCAAAAATGTTTTTGAGAACGGGGTGTTTATTGAACCTTCTGGTAAATAAAAAAATATATATATTAATTTGCATATATGAGTTTTAATTTGTATCATATTTACTGCATCTGGATTTTTTTTTTGCAATTCATTGCTTAAAAATGTGTTGTGCAATTTATTTAGTTTTTTTTTTTTTCGATTTTATTTAGGTGTGAAAAATTAAACTGTAGAAATCTCATACTCACAAAAACTCATGTATCAAATATGATACATTTGGCATTAAAGGATTAAGAAGTGTCCAAATTAGTACTAGCAAGCTGTACCTAATAAAGTGGCAGCAGTTTAAAGTCCTGCACTGAAAATGTGGCTCTTGACATACAATAATACACGTTTATTTTTTTTTTATCACTGATCCATTAATGTGTTTTAATTTCATATCATCAACCTGGAGTTTATTTTAACTGTTTGTAGAAATTTAATTTATAACAATTCATCATCTGTTTAGGATAAAATTGTGTAACAAGACTTCCTAGTGCCTCAGCAACTCCTTTTTTTTATACTGAGCCTGTGTTTACCCTTCTGCTGAGTACCTGTTGGATAACCATTTAGAGCTATAGTGCTTCCTTTTTTCCCTTTTTCTAAGTATAAAGTGTTGTGAAATAAAAATGCTCAAGCACTCAGATCTGCTTATTTAGAATTCACCATTGATGCTATACTAGAGGAAACATGAGTAATGTTTGCTCTTCAGTAGCTTTGTTTTCTATATAACAATACCAATTGTGTTTCTCCAGGCGACATCATCAGATACAGATGCCATCCTGGATTTTCACTGGTTGGCAGTGAGATTCTAACCTGCCGCTTAGGAGAAAGGCTACAGATGGATTCACCACCGCCAACATGCCAAGGTCTGTGTATGCCAGTACAAAACCAGTTAAAGTTTAAATGGCTATTTTCAGTTTGACACTGTTGAAAATCAAAGTGTGTACTTATTCAACATTGCTTTTTTTTTTTTTTTTTTTTTTAACTTACAGTTCAGTGCCCCGCACATGATGTGCGATACGACTCCTCAGGTGTCATCTTAAGCCCTGGCTGGCCAGAAAGCTACCCGAACCTCCAAATGTGCTCGTGGAGCGTTACAGTGGAGAAAGGATACAATGTCACCATAACCTTTGAAAGTTTTCACACTGAGAGGGAGTTTGACGTGCTGGAGATTTTTGATGGTAAAAAAAATAACACATTAAAGGAACATAGAATTCAGCAACAAGTGCAGTTTTTATCAGAGCCACACATCACACTCATAGACACATTCTTGAAAGGATTCACACTGCTGTATTAGAGCAAAAGTCACTGTATTTTCATGGTCTCAGTCCTTCTCTTTCTCCCTCTCTCTGCCTCCTCCCATCTCTTTCACTTTATCTTAATCCCTCTCAGGTCCCACAGCCAACAGCCCCACTCTGGCAACACTGAGCGGCGACCTGCCGACACCCTTTAACCTCACGACCTCTGGTCACCAGTTCCTAGTCCGCTGGTCTTCAGACCACGGCACAAACAAGAAAGGCTTCAAAATTCGCTATGTTGGTGAGTACCAAAGTATGTATCCCAACTTTATTTTACTACTACTTTTTAATATAATGCATGGAAATAAGGACAACAGCAGACAGAGGCAGACAGAAGGAGCTGTTCAAAGCTCTAAGCTGCTCCAAAGTATGAAATATAATTTGTACAATAAATATTTAAAGATGTGAAAGTGTGAAAGCTTATGGGCAGAAAGTTCATGAAGAATATCACAAAATGCCGCTCACCTGTGTGCTTTATTTTTTTTAATATTTAGCCTATTTTTTTTCTAGCAACCTTCTGTCTGTCTCCTAAAGCATTTTACTGAAATGCATTATAGGTTAGTTCTTAAATTTTACCTGTGTGAAGAAATCTTGATGAGCACAGATGCTCTTTTACAGCAAGCTTTGCATTTAGGCAATCTCACACCTGGGCCTGCTGAGTAGCTTTAGACTGTTGGGTAATGAGGCTTGAGTTCTTTACTCAAGGACATTCTTGACAGTTAAAGGGGAGGAGACAATTTTACCTGTTTAGTTTGCTTATTCACTCCATATCCTCCAGTCAGGAGGTTGTTTCTTTAACCTTTAAAACACCACTGCGCTGTATGATGAATTATATGCTGAAGAATAACAGAAAAAAAAACCCCTCCCAATACGCTCACATTCAGTAACCTTCTTTGGTGGCGGTGATTAATGTGAGCGTCTGCAAGAAATGTTAAACATATGCTGTAAGCTTACTAATACAAGGGTTCAACCCGGGCAATGTTTTTAACTTGCAAAATCAGGCCAGTGCACGACAGTGTACTTCCTCCTTTGAGAAAACATAATGTGCTGAAATTTTAATTACAATGAGAAATTTTTATTCTCTTGTCAAAGTAACATTTTCTCATTATATCATTGTCATAAAAAAAAAAAAAGTCCATGTGGGATTAAAATCAGCGGTTTAATGCCATCAAGCTTAAAACTAGTACAGAGGAAAGAACCATCTGATGAGATATTGTCAACTGGCTGCTTTGCTATATGCTGATTAAACTTTCAGTGCTTTTTAGAAATAAACTGTGTCAGACAGGCTTAATTAGAAATCACTGTACAAAAATGTACAAAACTTCCCTGGCACCGATTCTACCCCAAGAAAAAAAAAAAAAGGAAACAAAAATCCCTCTCTAACTCTTAAGTGGTGTCAGACTATTTTGGTTCAAAAAGCAACCACACAGATACTGGGCCAGTAGCATGCTAGAGGGACAAAACAGGCTTATCACTAATACATAAATCCAGTTAAGAAGTTGTTTTGGGGTCCTTGCCCAGTTTGTAGAGTTACAGACCAGGCACCTTGAACCCAGGCCGGGGTAATATTAATATAATATGACCGATAAATTAATTAAAAAATATACGCACACACACACACACACACACATACACACACATACACGTTAGCAGAGTGAATCGTGCAAAGCTGCTTTAGTAGTCCAAGAATAAAAATATGGAGGTGGAAATGAGCCTAATAAGTCCACTTAAACCTGACAGGTTTTTGGCGGTTGCAGCAGGATTCCCTCCAGATGCCATTATTGTCTGCAGTAAAGGATTAATGTTTCCCTTTATTGAGAATATTTAATAAGTTACCTATAGCGATCAATTACTTTGTGGGCAGTGTGGCCGGTAATGTCTTATATCTGTTCTAACGCCACTCACTGATTGTTCAATGAGAAAGCTCTGCCAAGAGAGATTTTGTGTAATTATAACTGACATTCATATAGTTGTGAGATGGATCCTAATTGGGTGAAAAACTTTGCCTTTTAAGATTGCCTGGAACGGTATGCGATGTGTTATGAACATGGCCATCAATATCTTTAATTAGCTCCCCCTTTTTCTAATTCATGGATCATTGAGAAAAAGCATCCAAGTCCTTCTCAAACAGCAAAGCATGTCTGTACATGATAATTTTGTTAAAAAAAAAATCGAAGCCAGAATCGCTGCCTTCAAAGTGACTCACATTGACACAAGTTTTAGGAAATGATCTCAATTTCTGTAATTTCAGAACAGCAGACTGAAATGTGAAAATCCCTGCTAATGAATTTGTCATTACTTTATAACAGTGTATACCTGCATGCAGACATAGTGCATTAATATCTAATTTCTTGGATTCCTAGATTGAAGAAAAGTGTAGAGCAATACTGTAAAATAGTATAAATATATTTTAATGAACTTTACTCGCTTTGTGTTCATTGTAGAGTTTCCCTCCTGCTCTATAGCAATTTCAAATCCCTGTTTTCCAAATGTGCTTTTTCCACTTCAGCTCTGTACTGCTCCACCCCGGACTCTCCCCTCCATGGCTCCATCTCCTCTCAGAGCGGCGGTCACATTAACAGCGTGGTGAGGTGGGCTTGCGACCGTGGATACCGCCTAATAGGCAACGCCACAGCAACCTGCCGCCGCACATCGCTCGGCTACCATGCCTGGGATTCTCCTGTACCTGCGTGTCAAGGTGTGTTTGCCTCTGTGAATGTGTGCATATTTAAGAATTTTGTGTATCTGTCTCAAAAATTGGGAAGGTTTCTTTTTTAATTCTTTAAATTGAGCAGTAAAGTAAAAAAAAAAGTCCTCTACATGCCGTAGATGTACTAACCCATTTGTTTATCCTACAACTTGTAATTATTGCACGTAACGCATGTCACGTTCTTTTTCTAACTTTGTTTCTCTTTTTCTCTTTCATGTTTATATTCTCAGCATTTACAAAAGCATATTAAAAGCTTGATGCCATCTTTATGTTGCTGACACTATTGTCTAACCCATGCTTCAAATAACCATCGGAAGGCACAGCTCATAGCTGCCAACAATAGAAAGTCAAATGAAGGATGTGTAGCATATTGTTGAAACTGAGCAATGTCACGGTGCAGTGCTCTACAAAGCAGTGTATTTAAAGCCATGAAAAAGAAAGTTCTGCCAGATGGATATCTGGTAAAAATTAATTGAAGATTGAAGATCGAGCATCTCTTGATTTTTTTTTTTTTTAGTTTAATAACTTAATTAAAGGAAATCTTGCAGCTGATTTACAGATATACAAAACATTCAGTGGTTTTTGAATCCCCATAAACATTTCAAAAGTGCACATCAAACCTGCCTCTCTGACAGCCATAACTGTGCATTTGAGTTTTTTCTGCATCGGTTTGCTTGTTGTCATCTTACTAAGCGTGTATCCGTCCTCCCTTAGCTGTCTCATGCGGGGTACCCAAGGCTCCTATAAATGGCGGTGTTTTAACATCTGACTACTCCGTGGGAACAAGAGTCTCCTATTTTTGTAACGATGGGTACAGACTCTCCAGTAAAGAACTGACGTCAGCCATCTGTCAGCCTGACGGAACATGGAGCAACCACAACAAGATGCCACGATGTTCTGGTTAGTAACACCCACATACCAGTGGAATATCAGCAACACAAATGCCAAATCTGAGCAGCATCACAAATGTAAGCATATATGAATACAGCAAACAGACAAAAAAAAATGTGTTCTTCATTCAGATTTCATGAAGCTTTATTTTTTCCCTTCACCCTCTGTCTACCTCTGTAGTGGTAGTGTGTCCCAGCATCGGGTCATTCTCTCTGGAGCACGGCCGATGGAGAATTGTCAATGGGTCACATTACGAATACAAAACACGTATTGTGTTCACCTGCGATCCGGGATACTACAGATTAGGCCCTGCCCATATCGAGTGCTTATCCAATGGGGTGTGGAGCTGGAGGAATGAGAGGCCGCACTGTCAGAGTGAGTAAAAAAACACAGTAACTATCTCACCAGTGTGCAAATATATATATATATGCATTTACCCTAGTAAAGATGCACTATAAGAAAATTGCACTTCATATATATTTGTTACAGTTTAGATACAAGATATAGAGTATTAATGAGTTTACTTTAGCATGCTGGCAGGTTGACTGTTTACTGATAAAGTGAGCCAGGCTGTTTTAAACACTCATTGTAGTAAACTAAGCTATACTATATGAACAAAAGTACTGGGCCACCTACATGGCACACCTGCAGGAGCTGCTTGTCCATGAAAATCCATGCCACGAAGCTCCCCACACACAGATTTGGTGCTGAGGTTAATGCCAGGGGAGGTTTGGAGCTCTGCGGTTGTTGAGTCAGCAGGGCGTAGGTGATTTTATGTGGTCTGCCACTTCATGACTGAGTTTCTGTGGCTCCTGAACACTTCCACTTTGCAATAATACCACTTACATTTGATTGTGGAATATCTAGGAGGGAGGAAATTTCACAAACTGACTTGTTGCAGCGGTGGTAACAGTACAGTACTGTTAGAGTACGATGCTGGAATTCAGTGAGCTCTTTAGAACTACTCGTGCTTTCACGTGGTGCGTGATTTTATACACCTGTGGCAATGGGTCTGAAAGCAAAAAAAAAAACCCCAAAACAATTGTATGAGCTTTTTTTTTTTTTTCAAAATTTTTGCCAAGGATTGAGGTGTTTTACATAATTTGATTTGATGTAAATTCATTTTGCTTTTTATTTCCACTAATGCGATGACAGTTATTTACAAAGAAAACTCCGCTCTAACTCTGTGCTCTAACTCAGAAGAGTCACGGTGACATTTCTAAACTGACATCTATTATTTTTCCAGTGGGGATTCTTTGACATTTTGAGTCAATGTCATTTTTCCTTTAAAGAATTCTGTGACATTCTGGGATTTGCTATTATTTTCCTTGCCAGGCCTTTCAAGGTGTGAGAACGAAAAGGGGAAGAAAAAAAAAAACAACACATCATTGGCACCAAATTTACCTGATAAACAGCTTCCCAGCATTGGTAGCATTTCTCACTGAAGCCAATGAGCTCTAGCAGCTACACAAATTAACTTGGTACTAAAGTGGTGCACAACTGCTTTTAAATTGCCTGTGCCTGACCGTGTGCTTCAGTTATCTCCTGCGGTGAGCTGCCATCCCCGCCCAGTGGACAAAAGATTGGTACTCAGACAACATTCGGTGCCACAGCCATCTTCACCTGCGATGCTGGCTTCATGCTGGTGGGGTCAGCTGTCAGAGAGTGCCTGTCATCTGGGCTTTGGAGTGGAACCGAAACACGATGTTTAGGTATGTACCAACAGATCTAGGAGTGTGTTGAAACACGTAATATAATATAATATAAATTATAGTACATCTAGACACTAATCTTCAGACTTTATACAGGGTCCACTAGCACAGACACACACAACGAAGCACCTCCATCAGAGAGGGAGCTGGAAAGATGTGATTTTTCAAGTCAATGTAATGAGAACAGGTATCGACGGTGGGTATGCGCCTTTCCGCCTCATGTCTGGCTGCACAGCTGCTTCATCCTGACCTTGTCCACCTCACAGGCAAAACTATCAGGAGCAAGCTGCTGCCGTGCGCTCGCTATAAATTCATTTAGAATTTTCCCTTTTTTTATATAAGCCAGGAAAAAAAAAACTGCTTTCTTCTGTCAGCGTGCCAGCCAGAGGTAACAGATGTTACCACACGATGTTGTCACTTCTTCATGAAACCTCAGTAGAAGCAGCGCTTCCCAGAATACTTCACAGGCTGAGGGGGGGATATGAGATGCAGTTTATAAAGGAATGGTTCAATGAAACTTAACCTAAACTGATGAGGAGGCATGATTCTGTCAAGAAATAAATAAACAAAGTCCTGAAAAGTGCTATAAACAGCATTTTCCTTCAATGACTTTTCTTATTAGCCTTGATTTGCCTTCACTGTGCATATTTTGCAAATTAAAAATGCACAACCGCATTTTTGCTGTTTTTAGCCATTTTTAGTAGTTAAAACTAGAATGCAAAAAAATGTGAACTTTATTGTTCCCGTAATCCAAGCAAAATGAAGCAAACAGAAGCACAGTAACCACATTTAAACTGTGTTTATTATTCTAGCTGGGGTGGTGCAGTGGGATATGTTACTCGAAATAAAATGACTTCTGTGCACTCTGACTTTTTTTTTTTTTTGTTTGCTGGTTTTAACTGATTTCCTTTTTGTCAACACAGTTTTCAGGCAACATAGTCAAGAAAGTAAAATGTGTGACCTACTTGAATAATGCCCTTTAACCTCAGTAATCTACACCTCAAATAGAATTTGAAATGGCAAGTTATTATCAGGCAACCCGTTCGTTTCTCCTCTGTTCCACTTCCCTGGCTGTGTTTAAATCGTTGGCATTTGCTGACACCAGGGACACGGTGCAGGTTTTATCTACTGTAAAGAACAAAATCAATACTCAATCCAAAATCCCTGAGAGCAGAAAATACACATTCTCTTTCAGCTTCGTGAAACGTCCTGTTAAAGCATATTGGGGTAGCTCCACGCGTCAGTCAAACCGATGTGATTGAACGCGATGAAGGAGTAAAGAGGGCCCCATGCTCTGCTTGTTAAGCTTTTACCAATTTTGATTGTTTAAAAGCACAACGATGTCTTCATTTGAAAACTGGTGTTATAAAGGGCAGCGATGCAGCTGTGAAAACAAATGTTGCAGCTGTGGCAACTGAAAAGCTGAGCCTTGATCATAACTCAGAAATTGATCCAATTTGCTGTGTGTTTGCTTAGAATCACACAATGAAACTGGTTCAGTTTGCAACCGCTTGAGCCAAGCTATTACGTAACCTCAAGAGACATTTTATAGGTGCAGTAAAACTGTAAGGTATAGTATGATTTTCAAGTATTTGAATATCTGCAGAACAGCCACCCACTGTAATACTAGGACCTTAAATATTAGTGGAAAAACTGTGTTAGATACTAAAAGTGGAAATGAATGAAGTTGTTTTAATGTGTGCGATCTGACACCCCCACCCCCACCCCCCGTGTCTCACTCAGCTGGTCACTGTGGAATCCCAGAAGGCATTGTGAACGGCCAAGTCATCGGGGAAAACTTTGGTTACCGTGATACAGTCGTGTATCAGTGTCTCCCTGGGTTTCGGCTAATAGGCTCATCGGTTCGAATCTGTCTCCAAGACAACCAGTGGTCTGGACAGCTACCCATCTGCATACGTAAGAAAAAACACACAAGCGCACACTCACCTCTAAAAAGATTCTGACACGCATTTCTCACACGTTGAATGAGCTCTAGAAATACACTTTCACCCGGTGTGAGGTAACCACAATCGTGTTTTAAACAACACTTGTGTCGCGCTCATGTATCTCTCTACACGTTATCTCTGCTCATCTGTTACTTCCTTTAACGTCTCGTGAACAACAGGTTTTCCAGTAGTGGAACATGATCGGGAAGACTGTAACAAATTCGGCAGTTTGCTTCTACAGATAACGAAAAAGAAAAAGTGAAGTCAAATAGAGGCAATTTGGAAGACGGGTTTGATAAAGAGCTCAGCGGTTCATTTAAATTTTGGATGTTTTGCTTGCCTGTGGAGTTGAAGAATCAATATCATACATCTTAGAAATCACTTTGGAGGCATACCAATGGAAAAGGCCTCATGTTTGACAAATTTAGATCTGCTGTGTGATACAACATTTGTAAGGTGTTGCAGTAGAATGCCAAAGCGAAACATGCAAAATGCCTTGGTAACTGTAAATTAAGTTTATAGAGTCTTGATGTATGATCTATCGGGTCCTAGATTATGATTAATGTTGCTCCAGGACCATCAGCTGACCAATTGTGATGTCATACCTTTGCAACTCTGTGAAGGAACTGGAATAGGCTGGCTTTAAGCAGTCGGGCAAGGCAGTGTAAGAAGCAGCAAGTCCATAAGGGAAGCAGGTTGTGGTAAATGAATGAGACAAACATTCACACACACGGGGTTTTTACCGGAATGTCTCGTGTGAAATTAACAGTCCTTGTTGATATATTTTTAGATTATGTTGATTTCATTTTCATTTTTTAATTATTCTAATGGTACTTAAAAAAAAAAAAAGGGTGACTACTGCATGCAGTGGTTAGTACTGTTATCTTATAGTAAGAAGGTAAGAAAGCTGGGGCCTCTCTGTATGGAGTTGGCATGTTCTCTCTGTGGCTGTGAGGGGTCTCTCCAAGTACTCTGGCTTCCTCCCACAGTCCAAAAACATGCATGTTTGGTTAATTGGAGACTCTAAATTGGCTTTAGGTGTGAATGTGAGTGTGAATGGTTGTCTGCATATCTGTGCTGAAAATATGATGGACTCACGACCTGTCCGGGTTCTCCCCCAACTCTCACCCTATGAGAGCAGGGATAAGCTCCAGCCCCACCCCCACAACCCTGACATGGAAAAGCAGTTAAGAAAAGAGATGGATTATAAATTCAGTTTTTAGCAACATTTTAAGCTGCGCCCACACTTTGTTTCATCGCTGTGAAGCTCACGGCTGGTTGCTTGCAGACGTTCCAGGCTCTGGTTGCTTAGGTAAACCTCTAAAGTATTTAGTGCCAGGTCATGAGTCAATCACCGGTATCCTTTGCTCTCATTGGTTGTTGCTTCAGTCGCTCGCCTCGAAGATGAGAAAAGTTTATCTCAAGACCCACGCAGAGTCAAAGTGACCACATTTGCATTTTTGCCATACAAGTCGTGAGAATTATATATGGAACATAAACATTTCCTGTTTGGGGGGATTTGAGTATTCCCATAAGCTTTTTTCTTTTCCGCATGGGTTAGAGTTCAAAACACACCCTGTAACGAAAAAGTTCAAAATCTTTTCAGAAAGCCCTGAAGGCAAAAATTTATTATTATTATTATTTTTAATGATTGTTTTCTGGGTTTGTTTTTGTTTGTTTGTTTTTTAAGATAAAAATAACTGCTAAATTAACTGCTTAAACCTGCCTTGAAAGCAGAACAGAAAAACTATGGATCACTATGAGAAAACCTGAACGAGGCTGAGTCACGAGCCTAGATCTGGATATGATCTGATAAAGCACGTCTTAGTTCATGGTTCAGTAAAGATGAAAATAAGAATTGTTGTGCTGTTATTATCAAAATTGTTTTCACTTTATCCCCAGCAATGGATGGTTTTGAATGATTAGTGACTCACGAGTCAGTGGTAAGTTCAGAACAATACTCTTGCAGGAAAGTGTTAAAGCGAAAATAGAAAATTCACTTTGTGAAATTTATGGTTGAAGGTCCTGATAAATATGTCAAACAAAGAACTTGCTCTTTCCATATCGTATAGGCATGTTTGGATTAAAGCTAGTGTAAAAGCAAAGTTATTATTTCTAGTACCATAGCCAACACATCATTTGTATTTGAGAACTATCCTCATTCGATGTATTCACACAGCGGACCAGCGGAACTGTGGATTCACACCAGAAATCTTATATAAAGGGCCAGAGGGTTAAAACTGCCAGTATGTCCTGAATGAGATAAGTAGTTGGGCTTGAGGAGACAGAATGGTCTGACTTGCCCAGACTGTGAAAATCTAAAATTGGTTACTTGCTGTGAGCATTGTGAATGTTTTCAGGCACCACACAGGGCACATTTGAGGTGGTGATGATGAAGCCAATTAAAGGCGCCCTTTCCCAAAAGAGGCAGCCTATTTGCTCCCTAAATTAAGACCATCTTTAAAAAACAGAGATGGCGTCACAGTGTCAACATTTCTAGCATAGACGGGGGCATTTGTTTTTGATTATTACTCATTAAAAAATAAAAACACTGTTCCGTATAGGGCCTTTTATTATATGCTTTTGTTTGCGTGTAGCTGTGTCTATGTGGCTGGGACAATGTCTGTATCATTCTGCATATCTGGGAGTGTTTCTGTGCTATGCTGTTTTTATTGAGGTTATTCATGCAGGAGTTATTGAGGGAAATCATTTTACAGCCAAATTATACTGTAATTATGGAGATGAGAGGCTCTTGTTTAGAGACACAAAAACAGAATGGTAATGAGACTATGGTGTGTGTGTGTGTGTGTGTGTGTGTGTGTGTGTGTGTGTGTGTGTGTGTGTGTGTGTGTGTGTGTGTGTGTGTAGCTGTAGCTGCAGGGCATGCTGATGGTGTCAGATAAATTTGTATCTTAGGCATGCAAACAAACTTCTGATTCTTACTGATCAAGTGCTTTGCCTCCTGCCTCTCTCGTCTGCTCTTGTCTTCATTATTCCTGCTCTGCTCTCCTCTCTTCATCTTACCTGTTCTTCCTCCCTCCTGTCTTCTCCTATAGTGCCCTCTTACTCTCTATTCCTTGACTTTCTCCTCCAGCATGTTTTACCACCAACTTATTTTCTTTTGCTTTGGTTTGACTCCTCTCCTTTCCAAACGATTTAAAGGTTCATAGTTTGAGAGGTAGCTAAGAGTCTCTGGCAGTAACACTAAACTGTTTGCACAAACGTCACATGAACGCTAGGAAGCCCCAGTGAATGAAACAAGTTGAACAATTATGATGCACAATGGCAAACAGAGGACACTCAGTTTTAACGCTGAAGATGGCAAGACCTAATATCTCCAAAATAATGACCCTAAATTAGGATCCCAGCTTTGCCTTCTCAGTCATCTGACATTCTCATAAATATTTATGAATGACTGTAGGAAAGGCATACATAATTGGCCCAAATCTGTGCTTGATGTGGTTTTCTAGCCAGAAATACAAAGCTTCAGATCTTCATGTCTGGTTTCGATGATATCTTGCTGTAGCTTTCATATCAAAAAAGGCATTTTACATGATTGGATTTTTGTAATTTAATAAGAAAATGACACAAAAGTGGTATGAAATGCTTTTGCAATATAAAGTTGTGTGTGAATCACATAAGTGGGTAAGCTGCAGCTGTGTTACGTACATTGACTGCACTGTCAGGTATGAAAAAGAAATCAAAGAAATAAAGATGAGGAAATTGCAGCCGTGCCTTTAAAAGAAATCTTCAGCAACATGTTAATTGTACTGCATTACTCATAAATTTATATCTATATTCAATCTAAAGGATTTAGCATTCAAAACCTTCAAACATTTAAAAAGAAAAAAGGACTGGGAATACTCCATATGTAATTTTTTAATTGCCAACACCATGAAAAGCACCATCAAAAATGAATCAATTAACAAGATGACAAGTAAACAAAACAGGTGTCGGTGTTACCGGCACAGCTGTAAATACACTAATTGTGTCTTGTCGAGACTGAAAACGGTCCCAAGCAAGCGCACTGATTACTTCTGTTTGTTTATTGCTTGCTACAAAGTGAACATTTCAACTGTTTCAGGAAATAACAAAGCTGCTCTGCAACATCAAACTATATATCTCAGCATCTTTTTTTTTTATTATTTTAAGTATTTATGTGTCCAACAGAGCAGACCTTACATGGGATTCCACATGAATATGAGAACAACAGAATGATGCCTGTGTGTAAGAACAAATCTGTATGCAAATAAATGTATTCTTGTCTTGCCCTGTTTTTCCTTTAGCGATCAGCTGCGGCCATCCAGGAAGTCCCATATATGGCCGCACAGTGGGAAACGGCTTCAATCTCAACGATGTGGTCAGCTTTGTTTGTAATCGGGGTTATGAAATGGAGGGGCCTGCACGTGCTCAGTGCCAGGCTAACCGCCAATGGAGCCACCCACCCCCAACGTGTAAAGGTGGGGAGAAAAGTTAAGTGTATTCACCCCTAACCTTATTTATCCCTAACCTTTGATACCACCTTAGTCCCTATCTTTATTTATAGTTAGCACCCTTTCCACTAGCAACCATTATATTTACCCCCATCATTTTCATCCACCTCAACTCTACCTCTAACTTGGTTCAGCTTAATTCTCTCTACTATCATAATCATGTCAATAATTGCTACCTGCACAGAGAAATTTCTTGATAAAAACACACCTGTTTTTTCCCTTCATTTGCTGAAGTTTTGAGGTAGATTTCGAGCTCTACATATATCTAACCTGCTCCTGGCTCCAGTCTCAAGAATGAAAACTTGTTTTCAGTAATCCATAAATCTCAGTCAGTCAGAGCAACTAGAATAGCTTCGCTCACACTAGTTTGTACACCACTATCGGCGTTCTGCCCAGTTTACTGAATGAAGTGCCAATGAATTGGGTATGAATTAAAATGCAGCACATTGAAAACAAGCCATAACGCTGCTTGAGCTCTGGATCCATTACAGGCAAATCTGCCTGACCACTGAATCATCCCTTACTATCTATTGCATTAACCCTTCTAAACACCACCTCTGACCACCACTTTTTCCTTCTTCACCATGTCCTCCTTGGTATGCCCTATGCTCCTCTGCAGAACTGCTTTCCAAACTGAGAAAATGAAGAGGGGGAAGAGAGACTGCCCTCTCTGGTTCATGCCAAATAACACATGCTTTTCTGTCTCTGTGTCTGTTTGTGCTTGTGTGTCCCTGTGTGTCTCTGTGTATAGTGGTCAACTGCTCTGATCCAGGTATCCCAGCCAACTCAATTCGGCAGAGCAAAATAGAGCATGGCAACTTTACTTTTGGCACAGTGGTTTTCTACGACTGCAACCCTGGGTATTACCTGTTTGGATCACCTGTACTGACCTGTCAACCTACTGGACAATGGGACAAACCTCTGCCTGAATGTATAGGTTGGTATCTTTCTCTCTGCCTTACAATCTGTGCACAGACAATATTGCAGCTGAACTGGATCTAGAATTTATTAGAAAGATTCTTGCGTTGTTTCATTTTATCACTTTTTATATTTTACTTTTAAGATCCCCTTAAAGCTTAGCAAACAGTGCCGTGTCTGCTTTTTAATCCTTAATCCTTACACATAGTTTTTTTTTTAATCTGTCTTTACTTCTTGACAGCAGTCAGTGCACCTCCTCTCACAGAGCTTTGTTGAGCTGTCTATTGTTTTCTTCATTTCTCCCCCCCCCCCCCCCCCTCCGTCTCACTCTCTCTGGATCTCTAGTTGTAGATTGTGGTCATCCAGGCTCTCCACCAAATGGTGTGCTGACTGGAGATAAGTTTACATTTGGTTCAACGGTTCGATACTCTTGTCTGGGCGGAAGACAGCTGAAAGGAGAATCATCCCGGACTTGTCAGCTCAATGGGATGTGGAGTGCCCCCATGCCATTCTGCTCTGGTAACCATTTTAACCTCTATTGAATATACAGACTTTAGCGTCCACCCTATGAGAAGGAGCAATAGATGGATAGGAGTTGCAGATGAAAAGGGAGCCATCTAAAACATGTAGACTGTGAAGTGTGGCGAGCTTCATGCTTTTACATCCAGCAGACACAGTTTCCTGAACCTTTCAGTCAGAGGGATAATTGAAGCGATGGAAGGAAGGCTTGGCACTAGAAAAGGGAGTGTATCAGTATCTGTTTGTTAAAAGGGCTCTGGACAACAACCTTACCCCACACTAAGTCATCGACTCTTAACCGTGTGCACTTTTTCTTCCGATCATCTGATTGTGAGCCAGTTTCAGAAATTTTTAAGCTGTTTTTTTCAGCACCTGATGATGCTGCGATGAACAAGAACTATAGGTTATTAAAGTACATATTCAGATACTGAAATACTTCAGTTTGTGTGGTTTTCCTGTGCATTTCCTTCAAGCATTAGCCGTGTTTTCTTTTCCAAAGTGAGTGGGTTTTATTAAAACATTGCAGAGTGTAGATGCACCACTCTCATTGTTCTGTCAAGTGCTTTACACAAGCATTCTGTCCCTGCTGCATTTGGTGTATATGCATATCGCACTATTTACTGAGCTAGATTGTCTCGCCAGACAGAAAGCCTCCTTACCTTCCCTCATGTGTAAACAAACCATCTAAGTTATGTGACACTCAGTTGGCCTGCTGGGGACATGATTGTGGCTCTCCAGACTGAGAGGCTCCCAGCTGCCGCTTATATAACGAAACTGAGTGAAAATGCATTCCAGACGAGTTGACTAAGAATACATTGTTATTTACAGCAATTGCCCGGGGAGACACGGGGGTGAGGCAGGGTAATAGTTTAAGAAGCAGTGATTCATGTTTTTCACCTGGTAGGTCTGTAGATATGCAGACATGAGAGTTCAGTCCACAGTAGTACAGCTTATTCTGTGATTCTGCCTCATGATAGCTGATGAGATAATGTGCATATGAAGTAATGCTGTTTGTGATATTTGATGATATTTCCAGGCTGTGAGCATAGTCCTACTTGAGCTTAGATTTGCAAATTCAATTCACAAGCGGACCTTGCCACTTAACTTTTTATTTATTAGGCCTCTGAAGTGAAAGACCTTGGCTTTTGCCTTGCTAAAAACAAAAGACTTGTTATGCTACAGCTTCTAACAACCTATGCTATTGTAATAATGAGCATTCAGATGCCAAGGAGAGGTTCAGGCTGCTTGGAATTTATTTATTAACAATTCAGACTTGACTGAATTTCTATAATTGAGCCTCACTTGGATTTAATTTAGAGTCAAACTGTGGTTGTCTTCTATCTCCAGAACCCTTAAGGAATACCTGAACATCTGAGGATTTACACTTACATGCTCCCATGCTGAGAGTTAGAGATTTCTTTAAACCAATCATGTTGCTCTATTAAATATGCAGCTATAACTGGGAAGGCTTCGTATTTAAAAGTGAAACATTCCTCTAACCTCTAAAACCTCCAAAACTCAGTTACTAGCATACTAACATTCAATTATAGATCCATGCATGTCTCCTCTATTTGATTGATCTGAACAAACTAAATAAATAAAGTGAAAGGATGGTGTGATTTCAGAAGGCACCGAGTGTGCCTCTTCAGTTGGTCACGAATGACCACTTTTGCTCTCAATTCCTTGTTCAGATTGAGCCAATGAAATACTGACATACTCTAATTATTCTTCTTTAAAAGTCCATCCATCCATCTTCTGCCCCTTATCTGGGTCCAGGTCACAGGGGGCAACAGCCTAAGTAGAATAGCCCATACCTTTCTCACCCTAGCCACCTCCTCCAGCTCATCTGGGGGAACACCTAGCTGTTCCCAGACCAGCTGTGTCCTGGGTCTACCCCAAGCACTCCTCCCAGTAGGACATGCCCGGAATACCTCACCCAGAAGGAATCCTATAGGCAGATGCCCAAACCACCTCAGCTGGCTCCTTTCGATGTGGAGGAGTAGCAGCTCTACTCTGAGCCCCTCTCGAATGACTGAACTCCTCACCATACCTCTAAGAGAGCTCATTTCCGCCACTCATTCTTTCATTCACTGCCCAAAGGTCGTGACCGTAGGGACGTAGCTCAATCGGCCACATATTTTTAAAGAAATAAATGGAAAATGGACTGTTCTTATATTGCACTTTTCTGCTCTCAAAGCGCTTTATACAGCATGTCTCATTCACACCCATTCATACAAGCACTTTTACCCCTAAGTATTTCTATCTAGCATTCACGCACATTCACACTTTAATGGTTCAGTATCTTGCCCAAGGACACTTTGGCATGCAGCAGCCAGGGATCAAACCACCAACCTTCAGATTAGCAGATAACCTGCTCTACCTCCTGAGCTACAGCCACCCCAAAGCATTGTTGTCAAAAGGTTTCATTTATCCTCCCACATATTCCAAGTTGATGGTTAGTGAAGTAAGTGCATGCAGATGAACGTGTGTGTGAGACCTATAAGTGACATTTTAAAGTCATCTTAGGGTCTGAGAGATAAGTTTTCCCAGTGCTGTGTCTCTAAAAGAAAAAAAGAAAACATGCACATGTGTGCACACACATTTGTGCACTCATATTCACACTACGTTGGTTCGGCTTTCTGCCTAAACAGCATACACCTGACTTTGGACTCACATCTGTTAGTGTGTGTGTGTGTGTGTCCACTGGAAGTTGTATAGATGGGAGTACAGTGTCTCGGATGTGTGTAAATGTAGGAATTCCCTTCCTTTCCCGTCTGTTGTTACCATTTTGTCAAATTGCTGCAGCAAATGACAACGACATATCGAGTAGAGTATTATTTATTTACATCTGAGAAACTGACTCTAAAATCCTAAGGCATTACAAAAGATGTTATATCATCAAATGTTGTGTCTGAGCTACGTGTAAGCTCAATTTAGCAGCAAGCCTCTAGATATTTGTACTATAATACAAACAGAGCCAATGTGAATTGAGGTTATTTTTTCATAAGTATGAAGGGAAAAAAAACACAACAACACTGCAGATACTCGTACACTTTGAATTAATTGTCTAACAATAAATGTGAATGGCAGGAACAAATTAAAAATTATATTAAAAATGTAATTAGCTATCCAAATCTAACAGACGTGAATCAAATTATGATGTTATTCACACTCACTCATAATACCAGTACAATTTTGAGACCATTAGCAAAATAGGCAGTACTGATCGGGAATGTTTGAGCAGAAATATTAGACCAGGCCTTGGTATTTGTGCGATAATGTGTGCTTTTGTGTGTGAAAGTGTGGGTTCCCATGAGTGTGCTCTACTTGTCAGACACAATTTGCTGACCAGGCAGCTCTACAAGGGCAGAGCTAGAATGTCTCGCACACACTCGCACAGACGAACACGTACACTGCTCCCTATTTACTCATCAGCACATATGCACGCACACACACACATATGCTCAGACAATCTTAAGGCACACTTGTCACACATCTGTATGCACCCCACTGGTATTTATGAGCAGCCATTTCATATTTCTTTTAAAATCCTTACTCCAGTTTCCTAACTTAACTATACAAGTAATGAAATAAAAGATTTATTTTTTTTAATTTCTTGTCTTTGATAAGTTTAACCAGCTAGTACTGTATATTTTCACTCGTCTCATCTTTGAGTTAGTACAAGCCAACAGGGGAACTGTGAGGGACCTAAGTTTGTCTCCTTGTTTGTCTCCATGTAGGTGACACAACTGGCTCTTGTGGTGACCCTGGCATCCCATCTCATGGTTCGAGAGAACAAACCGATTTCAGGATCCGTTCTAAGGTCTACTTTATCTGCTCAGAGGGCTATGAACTTATTGGTTCTTCAGAGAGGATGTGCTTCCCCAATGGGACCTGGTCCGGCACACAACCCTTCTGTAAACGTAGGAGGATACTTCTGATTGATCTAAGCCTACCCTAACCCAACCCCTTGTCAGCTATCCAATTATAGATCCACGCATGTCTCCAAGTATCCACCATCCTAGAGTTTAAACTCACTGAGGTCCACAGGATTTTTCTCTGTCTGATTCTTTTTCCATTCCTCTGTCCTGCAGCTGTTCAGTGTGGGAACCCTGGCACTCCCAGTAATGGCAAAGTATTTCGTTTGGATGGAACAACATTTTCTCACTCTGTCATCTACTCCTGCATGGATGGTTACCTGCTCACTGGTCCCACCACCAGGCAGTGTCAAGCCAATGGTACCTGGTCAGGCGCACAACCCAACTGTACCAGTAAGTTACCTGCTGGGATTTGGCTGATAGACTGACACGTATATTTAGAGACAGGTCAACAATATCTGGTGTAATATAGGCAAATACGGTTCTATATATTACCTTTGGGTATCTTCAATATTTTGTCCATGAAATCACGACGTGACCTGAAAGTGTAAGAGCGTTCTACTGTATATAATATTTACACTCTATATAATCAGAGTATGAAATTTTTGCTTTGCAATGACTTAAAAGTCTACAACCCATAAATATCACCAAATACTGAGTGTGAGATTATAAGGCAAAGGCAACAGTGTTTATGCTCACTTTTAAATTATTCTGCCACTGTGTAGGAGTAATGAAATGAGCCTCAAATCTTTATGTTTTTCCTGCACACATTATAGAGTAAGTAGAATAATCTTGATCATTGTTTACTTAATTAGCTTTTTGAACTCTGTGGGAAAGATTTCCAACATTCTGTTCTCATATGAGATGTAAGCAAAGCCATAGTTGAACAAGTGTTGATCAGTGCTGTATGTTTACCTCGCGCTGACGATTCACTATCCCTGCTAAAAGATGCTTTTTACAAAAGCGAACTACTTCATTGAAAACTGAACACCACATAAAGAGAATTCCTATATTATATTAATGTATTGCAGTACTTTAATGCACTGTGCACAGGAAGTGACCAAGTGCTAAAAACGCTTAAATCAGAATTTCTAGAAATTCTTAGACGTGGGTTCCTGGAAGGTAAAAAAAACATATAAGAATACCTGATTTAAAGGAAATGGCTTTTACAGTAGACTACCCCACATCTATTAATAGGCATGACACTATCTGGGGTGGGTTTAGAAGCATTTAAGCTGCCTATTAGACTATGAAGGACAGTGCCTTAAAAGTGCAGTCTGGGGAATCCTAATGCTCCTTAAAAGAGTCCCAGGACAACTTCAGCTATTTTTAATATCACTGTTGTTTCATTCATGAGAAGTGAAACCCACACAGAAATGTGATGAGATCACACAGTCTGATCAGGAATTCGATATCAACTGCAAACTCACCATTCTGAAGACAAGAAGCTTTATTCTAGATAACTGCTTCATTGTGGCTTCTCTTGTCCAGTATAACATTATTTTTAAACTGGGATTCCTGCTGTATAATTATGATCTGATCTTTACTTATAGAACGGGAATATTTTTCACACTTCACCTTTCCTCTTTCTTTATCTGTTAGTTTATTACTTCTGTCACCTTCGGTGTCTTCTTTCTCTCGCTTTTTATTATTAAATTACCTGTACGAAAAGAGCCCAGATAAAGGAGTAATGAGAAAATTCAAATGATCTCGTGCCATAGCATGACCTGTAAAGCAATCTTGATCTCTATCCCATTTTGTCCACTCTAACTGCACTTGTCCACCTCCGTAGTGATAAACTGTGGTGATCCCGGTGTGCCGGCTAACGGCCTTCGCTATGGAGAAGACTTCACCATTGGTCAGAATGTTTCCTTCCAGTGCCAACCAGGATATAGAATGGAGGAGGATGGATCACCTGTGAGGATGTGCACCCAAAATGGGACATGGAGTGGAAATATGCCAATATGTACAGGTAAATTAAACATTAAAACCCTTAATTCTGGTGAAGTCATAAGCAGTACTTAAGCTGCTATTACAAACCATAGCAAAACAGACCTTGGATATTGTGTCCCAGTTCAGATACTCCCATTACTACACTTGCATTACTATGTACTATTTCTGTTCTACATCCCATTACTGTGTGTGTATTATGTACAACCAAAGCAATCAAAGGGAGGTTTGCAGTTCAATTTCACGTTAGTGGCTGACAGCAACCACTCGCCAACCAGTAGCAGAATACAAACGTTTCTCTAGTGACCGGTGATTACCAGGCCATCACTGATCACTCTCTAGGCCTGTGTGAAAGGGGCTTTAATCAGAGCAGTTCTTTAAACAGAGCTATTTTTGGTCATCTGTAGCTGACAGTATTTTCTTTAAAGTATACTGTAAAAAACAACCACAATAAAACACTATTACTATGCAAAGGGGGTTTTGCTACAGAAAATTTCCAACGTTCATTTACTATGATACAAGTGCTTTAGTGGCAAGCGAGCTCTAAGTACAACTTAAACTATGTATAACCCCAGCTTTATCAGTGCTGACAGCAGATTCTGCTAACTTTGTAGTCAGTGCCTCTGGAAGGAAAAATAACAAATGGAACCAGTCACATGCTTCAGTGGCACCTCCACTGCAGCTATTAATGTATCATAATCATGATGAATTTAAACTGAATTGAACATGAGCAGCTACAGGATGTAATTGGAATTAGTTCAAGATAAGAATATGTACAGGTTTGCACTGCAATAAGATTATAAACGTATTTTTAAATCAGTAGTCGATCAGCTACTAGAAACAAAACGTGAATTTACTGTGCAGTCATGGTAACTAAGGAAGAGCATCACCTGCAGCCACTTTAAACGGGGCG